>JAZKLR010000475.1:600000-1121126 GCA_037103525.1 Ganaspis brasiliensis
TGAGCTCAACTTTTTAAACAGTTCATCGAGTGATTTGAAAGCGAAAAGTTGTCTTTGTGTAAGCACACAAATTTGTTTAAAAAAAATACACTTCACTGTTACTTATTTGCATTAAAAAAGTGTTTGATCATATTCTTTTTTTTCAAAAATTATTCAGAAATTTCTATAAATTTTTTTGATTTTTTTTTACATTATCAACTCTGTATTTTTTATAAAATTATTTCAGAAATTAAAACTTGCTACAGTTACACTGAAGCTTTCCTTATTTAAATTCTCGTATACATGAAGTCTCACTTATTTTAACTTGAGATTTTTCAACAAAATTAACATTATCATTGGTTGCTGTGAATTGAACTAGTAAATCAGAGAAGTTCTTTATAAGTGCGTGGAAGTTAAAATAAGTGTGACTTCAAATAAGCGAGACTTTAAATAAGTGAAGCTTCAGTGTTATTACTTATAATATTTCATTTTATAATCTCTAAATTGTGTAATTATTTTAAAAAGTAATATTTATTTTATCAATTCAAAGTCTCACTTATTTTAACTTGAGATTTTTCAACAAAATTAACATTATCATTGGTTGCTGTGAATTGAACTAGTAAATCAGAGAAGTTCTTTATAAGTACGTGGAAGTTAAAATAAGTATGACTTCAAATAAGCGAGACTTTAAATAAGTGAAGCTTCAGTGTTATTACTTATAATATTTCATTTTATAATCTCTAAATTGTGTAATTATTTAAAAAGTAATATTTATTTTATCAATTCAAAGTCTCACTTATTTTAACTTGAGATTTTTCAACAAAATTAACATTATCATTGGTTACTGTGAATTGAACTAGTAAATCAGAGAAGTTCTTTATAAGTACGTGGAAGTTAAAATAAGTGTGACTTCAAATAAGCGAGACTTTAAATAAGTGAAGCTTCAGTGTTATTACTTATAATATTTCATTTTATAATCTCTAAATTGTATAATTATTTTAAAAAGTAATATTTATTTTATCAATTCAAAGTCTCACTTATTTTAACTTGAGATTTTTCAACAAAATTAACATTATCATTGGTTACTGTGAATTGAACTAGTAAATCAGAGAAGTTCTTTATAAGTACGTGGAAGTTAAAATAAGTGTGACTTCAAATAAGCGAGACTTTAAATAAGTGAAGCTTCAGTGTTATTACTTATAATATTTCATTTTATAATCTCTAAATTGTATAATTATTTTAAAAAGTAATATTTATTTTATCAATTCAAAGTCTCACTTATTTTAACTTGAGATTTTTCAACAAAATTAACATTATCATTGGTTGCTGTGAATTGAACTAGTAAATCAGAGAAGTTCTTTATAAGTACGTGCAAGTTAAAATAAGTATGACTTGAAATAAGCGAGACTTTAAATAAGTGA
Organism: Ganaspis brasiliensis; assembly: GCA_037103525.1. Classification (NCBI taxonomy): domain Eukaryota; kingdom Metazoa; phylum Arthropoda; class Insecta; order Hymenoptera; family Figitidae; genus Ganaspis; species Ganaspis brasiliensis. Next base: position 601,401 of record JAZKLR010000475.1, read on the forward strand.
AGCTTCAGTGTTATTACTTATAATATTTCATTTTATAATCTCTAAATTGTGTAATTATTTAAAAAAGTAATATTTATTTTATCAATTCAAAGTCTCACTTATTTTAACTTGAGATTTTTCAACAAAATTAACATTATCATTGGTTGCTGTGAATTGAACTAGTAAATCAGAGAAGTTCTTTATAAGTACGTGAAAGTTAAAATAAGTATGACTTCAAATAAGCGAGACTTTAAATAAGTGAAGCTTCAGTGTTATTACTTATAATATTTCATTTTATAATCTCTAAATTGTGTAATTATTTAAAAAAGTAATATTTATTTTATCAATTCAAAGTCTCACTTATTTTAACTTGAGATTTTTCAACAAAATTAACATTATCATTGGTTGCTGTGAATTGAACTAGTAAATCAGAGAAGTTCTTTATAAGTACGTGGAAGTTAAAATAAGTAGTTAAAATGAGTAAGTGTTATGTATAAAAATACTCAGCATTATATCCAACATTAGGTGTATTGTCTGGCATTTTCTTTATTTTTCTTTAACTGTAATCTATAAGCATAAAAATTTGATTTAAAAAATACACTTCACTGTTACTTATTTGCATTAAAAGTGTTTACCCTTGTTCTTTTTTTCTAAATTATTAAGAAATTTCTATAAATTTTTTCGATTTTTTTAACATTATCAACTCTGTATTTTTCATGAAATCATTTCGTAATTAAAACTTGCTACAGTTACACTGAAACTTAACTTCTTTAAAATCTCGCTTAGTTAAAGTCACACTTATTTTAACTTCCACGTACTTATAAAGAACTTCTCTGATTTACTAGTTCAATTCACAGCAACCAATGATAATGTTAATTTTGTTGAAAAATCTCAAGTTAAAATAAGTGAGACTTTGAATTGATAAAATAAATATTACTTTTTTAAATAATTACACAATTTAGAGATTATAAAATGAAATATTATAAGTAATAACACTGAAGCTTCACTTATTTAAAGTCTCGCTTATTTGAAGTCATACTTGTTTTAACTTTCACGTACTTATAAAGAACTTCTCTGATTTACTAGTTCAATTCACAGCAACCAATGATAATGTTAATTTTGTTGAAAAATCTCAAGTTAAAATAAGTGAGACTTTGAATTGATAAAATAAATATTACTTTTTTAAATAATTACACAATTTAGAGATTATAAAATGAAATATTATAAGTAATAACACTGAAGCTTCACTTATTTAAAGTCTCGCTTATTTCAAGTCATACTTATTTTAACTTGCACGTACTTATAAAGAACTTCTCTGATTTACTAGTTCAATTCACAGCAACCAATGATAATGTTAATTTTGTTGAAAAATCTCAAGTTAAAATAAGTGAGACTTTGAATTGATAAAATAAATATTACTTTTTAAAATAATTATACAATTTAGAGATTATAAAATGAAATATTATAAGTAATAACACTGAAGCTTCACTTATTTAAAGTCTCGCTTATTTGAAGTCACACTTATTTTAACTTCCACGTACTTATAAAGAACTTCTCTGATTTACTAGTTCAATTCACAGTAACCAATGATAATGTTAATTTTGTTGAAAAATCTCAAGTTAAAATAAGTGAGACTTTGAATTGATAAAATAAATATTACTTTTTAAAATAATTATACAATTTAGAGATTATGAAATGAAATATTATAAGTAATAACACTGAAGCTTCACTTATTTAAAGTCTCGCTTATTTGAAGTCACACTTATTTTAACTTCCACGTACTTATAAAGAACTTCTCTGATTTACTAGTTCAATTCACAGTAACCAATGATAATGTTAATTTTGTTGAAAAATCTCAAGTTAAAATAAGTGAGACTTTGAATTGATAAAATAAATATTACTTTTTAAATAATTACACAATTTAGAGATTATAAAATGAAATATTATAAGTAATAACACTGAAGCTTCACTTATTTAAAGTCTCGCTTATTTGAAGTCATACTTATTTTAACTTCCACGTACTTATAAAGAACTTCTCTGATTTACTAGTTCAATTCACAGCAACCAATGATAATGTTAATTTTGTTGAAAAATCTCAAGTTAAAATAAGTGAGACTTTGAATTGATAAAATAAATATTACTTTTTAAAATAATTACACAATTTAGAGATTATAAAATGAAATATTATAAGTAATAACACTGAAGCTTCACTTATTTAAAGTCTCGCTTATTTGAAGTCACACTTATTTTAACTTCCACGCACTTATAAAGAACTTCTCTGATTTACTAGTTCAATTCACAGCAACCAATGATAATGTTAATTTTGTTGAAAAATCTCAAGTTAAAATAAGTGAGACTTCAAGTATACGAGAATTTAAATAAGGAAAGCTTTAGTGTAACTGTAGCAAGTTTTAATTTCTAAAATAATTTTATAAAAAATACAGAGTTGATAATGTAAAAAAAAATCAAAAAAATTTATAGAAATTTCTGAATAATTTTTGAAAAAAAAGAATATGATCAAACACTTTTTTAATGCAAATAAGTAACAGTGAAGTGTATTTTTTTTAAACAAATTTGTGTGCTTACACAAAGACAACTTTTCGCTTTCAAATCACTCGATGAACTGTTTAAAAAGTTGAGCTCATTAGCATGGGTGGGGTAGTATCCCCTAAAATGACTTCTAACTTGTTGATTAATTTTAGCGAATGAAAATGAAGGTTAAGATCGGATGATTCTCCTGCCATGATTCCCACGGGAACAGGATGGGAGGTTGTTGTGTCTATCAATGTTCGAGAAGCTTCCTGCATTGCGTAGCAAACGTTAAAAAATATATCAAATTACATATTTTTCTGTTTCTTATAGTCCTATAGAAGTGTGTTTTGGTTGAATTCGGTAGAAGTTGCCTCTTATCAACTAACCAACTTAAGGATATTTACTTTTGTTTTTACTGTGTATATGTTCCTGGATTCTAATGAGAAATTAAGTTTTTTAATCTTATTTTTCATGAAAATTTAGAGAATTCACTATTGAACCTTTTTTTTCACCTGATTCTTTTTCAAAAAAACATTCTGTCAATTTCATCATTAGATTCAAGTTTTACCCTCTTCTTCTTCTTCTTCTTCTTCTTCTTCTTCTTCTTTCATAATCACGATTGTGTAAAACCTTTCAAACTGTACTCTTTTAATTTCTTTATTCTAATTAGATTTATATTAAATTCTTGTTCTTTCTCACGTCTAAAATAATTTCTAATAAACAAAACTCTGGAAGCAGTAAATTATATTTATATGATATACAAATCCCTTTGAAAAATTCATAGAAATCAAAAACTAAAATAAAAATAATCTAGTTAAAATATGTAACATTTCATACTTACAACTTCTGGACCTACACATAGACATTTACGCATAAAACAACTCATACATATTCACCAATACTTTTTCCGTTCAGAACTCTACCACTGTATCTACTTACACATCAAATAAATGATAAATACCCCCACCGTCCAATATTCTAATGAGATAAAGTTTCATTAAGATTTAATGCTTTTGAAATAAAACTCTGAAGCTTGTGGGAGAAGTGGTGATGAGTGGACGGGGTGATGCAAGGTGGTGAGGAAGCGGGGGACGAACGTAGGAGCCATGCATTGCTTCTAAGGTACGGAGGAGCGAGTGGGGTAGCCAAAGCGCATGAGGAATGGGGGACAGACGAAGAACTGTGGTCATACTCCACTCGTTATATCTAAATATATATGCTGACTGATTGTTTTCGAGAATCTGCGATTCTTTTTCTCAACTGCATACTCTAACCTTCCCAAAATTATAAAGTTAATATATTAATCTTAATATCTAATTATGTATATATATATAAATATTCAAAACCTGGCACCTGCGCACATCTCTTGACACCTGCATACATTACGCCTGCGCACATCTCTGAAAATTCAAACCTAAAACTTGCGCACATCTATGAAAGCCGTGAACTGGCAAATTCAAATCTCCCGCTCTCGCGCATGCGCAGATCGATTTCAGTGAGTTAGAACCCTCCCTGTATATCTACTACCCCCTGAACACAAAAGTTTCAATCACTTCAGATATAACTCAACTTTTTGATAAAATAATATCATTTCCAGACTCAAGTAATCACTTTAATAAAAACTAAACTACGATTGTAAATATATTTGTTTCCAAAAAACCGATAAACAGGCATAATCACTGGAAACGACGCGCACATGTTCTACCGGGACAGTAAACTAACGTGAAAACAGTGACGCCATTTTGGATCGGTCATTTTTAATTTTCAAAAAGGAAGGTTAAATTCATAGGCAGCGACCCCAAAAACCCCCAAGTAATTAATTTCAAGCAAATTCGATAGATTTTTACATATTTGTCAGCCATTTTGGATCCGCCATTTTGAATTTTGAAAAACCAACATTAGATTTGCATTCAGCGATCGCAAAAACTGTTAATTAAAGAGTTTGAGGGCCAGTTGGTCTTTTTTAGACTTTTAATACATGAAGTTATTTTAAATTTTTTGAATTAATCGCCATTTTTCGACATATTGGCATCACCATTTTGAATTTTTAAAAAACGCCATACGGCATTTAAAAGTAGACAATCTTACAAATTTTTTGAGCTATATAACTTTACAATCGGTCAAGACCGTTTTTGGACTCAGGCCTGTCCTTGTTGACGTGGAACGTCCTAGACATATAATAATATATACAATAAATAATATATAGTGAAGTTAAGTGAAGTGAAAGTGCAGTGAAGTGAAAGTGAAGTCAAGTGAAAGTGAAGTGATGTGAAGTGAAGTTTCAGAATAGCACCCCAGAAAGATTTTTTCGATATTTAAATCACATTGAAAGCGAAAATTCAAATGAATTTTTCATTATTTTTAAGAAGTAATTATTTTAACTAAGAAATTCTGTGAAAAAATATCGGGCATTTAGCATCACCGGGATTCGAACTCGGGTCTTTCAATTGGCGCTTGAATGCTCTAACCACTAAGCTACAGAGGTCCATGTCAGATAAAATTTCACAGATTTATCGCCTCATTCGGCCTTGATATATATAGACACATATATATTTTAGAGAATTTAATTTTAGTAATTCAAATTTTCCCAGAATTTTTTATGTAGAACCAAATGTCCGATATTTTTCACAAAATTTCTTAGTTAAAATAATTACTTCTTGAAAATAGTGAAAAATTCATTTGAATTTTCGCTTTCAATGTGATTTAAATATCGAAAAAATCTTCCTGAATTTTCGAACTAAGAGTCGATATAGTAGGTTTCTTGGAGGCACGAATTGTGCAAGAGCTTACTTATGATTGGCGAATTTGGTTCTATATAAAAAATTTTGGAAAAATTTGAATTATTAAAATTGGTTATTTATTGAAGCAGTGTAGTGAGAATTAGACTAATCTTAAATTAATTCTGGTTTTTAAGAAAATGTATTTCAAAGATTTTAAATTGTAATGATATGAGTTATGAATGTGTAGCGGGCTCATACATTACTATAGAAGCCGGCATGGCTCTCGAAGAGAGTGGGGTTTCCCACTTCTCGCTCGTCTCTCTCTTCCCTTCTTTGCAGCGGCGACTGACGGCGTACATATATTCAGTTGCGCTCGCCAATTGAGTTAGTCTTCTGGCTGTCGGGACTCGAGGTCCGTTAAATGAATGTGTGGTAAACCGCGCTTTTAAAATTGAATAACATAAACATAAGACTTTACTTGTTCAAATAGTTTATCATCTACTATAGTTTCGATTTATTTTTTTACTTCTAAATGAAAGACTCTTGCAACTGTGTCAGGTTTATTAGAAGCTGACTGATTAAGTAATAAATTTTATTAAATTTCTTTCCATTTTGAACTACATGTCATTGTAATAAAGAAATCTGGTCTACCATGAAAAGCTACTTAATGGTCATTGCATATTGATATTGTTTTAACATGTTACGAGGTGATCCTATAAATGTTGAAGGCAGTATCAACATCTTTCCAACATGTACATTATTTTCAATTTTTTGATTATCTAAATAATCTATTAATCCTTTGTAAGTTTCACTTCTTAATTTTGTTTGATTATTTTTACAAAAATGTAACCTAACTTTTTCAACTTGGACATAATTATCAACTAACCATTGCTGAAACATTCTTCCACCATATAAAAATTGATTGAAGGTAAGATCTCTTACTCCTATTTTATATTTTATATAAGCAGATCTGGACACAGTTTAATTTCTGTTTGGTTTGTCACTATCAGTACGAATCATATCGAGACTATAACCCTTGCTTCCTAGAGGATAAAGTATTGGATATATCCAAGGTTCAACATTTGGATCTAAATGACAAACGAAATGCAATTGTTTAATCGATGTATTATAAATCGTTACATAAGACTCTGGTATTAAACCTTCAGCATTCATATTAAAAATAGCAGCAACTTCGTGACACCTTTAAAAACTTCGATTTTAAAGTAAACATTAGTTGCAATTCTGGAATTTCTTCATTATTATTTTTTTTTTTGCTAATGACCTTGAATTATTTATCAAAATGGTCCCCGCCTTTTATTATTGAAATTAACTACATTGGCATTTTAAGATGCAAAAGCAAATGAATTATTGTAAAGTCTTATATTATTCCTAAAATGGCCAAATATCTTATGAGATTTATCTAACAATTTTTTTAATTCATGAGGGTATTTTTCTGAAGGCAGCGATACACCACCATGACTGCAACAATCATTATAAGTTAATTTATTTTGAACTTTTTCTTTCTCAAAATGTTTAGCCTTGCATCTTTTGCAAAAAACAACATTTTATATACACCACAATCAACAAAATTTGGTTGTTGTTGTACTCTTAAAAAAACTACATTAGGTTTAAACGGATATAACCTGCACAAATATTCTCTTTGGTCTTCATTTAAACAACCTTCATTAAGACTATCATAAACAAAAAGTTAATTTCCATCATAGTAAGTGCAAAATCCAGTGACCCAAAAGTCGATTTCCACTAAACAATGTTTGAATATGTGATTTATTCTTATTAATTGCTTTTATTTCATTTAACATTTCTAAATATCATCTAAATATATTGGTAAAACTACCACCTGATGCAAGTTCCAATAATTCCTAAAACTTATACATGTGATTGTCATTTAGCATTTCCCAATTACGAATTATATCCTAATCTTTATCATTTAAATTGAAATATCTCTTTTTTAACTGAGAACTCATTTTTCAAAAACAACTTTCAAAAAAAAAATTAACAAAAAATGAATTTTTTATGACTCACGATCTAACTCCATAATTACCTCTTTATCCAACATGTCAACAAAGTATCTTTATATTTTAATGTTTTTTGTTTCTGTATCTCATATGTTTATCTCATATCTAATTATCTCATTTCATTATCTTATCTCTTTACCTGATCTCTCTTATTGTTTCACATGTTTATATCATCACATTGTTTCATGCTATTATCTCATATTTTTACCTCATTTCTCTCATTGTCTTATCTGTTTATTTCATATCATTGTCTCCTGTTATTGTCTCATGTTATTGTCTTATGTTATTGTCTCATATCTCTATCTCACCTCTTTTATATCATTATATTATAAACATTTCTTTTACACTGTAATAACTCTTAAGAAACATTATAATCACTTTATTATTTATTAAACATTCACAGTTAATTTATTTATTAAACAGTTATCAATCACTTGTTTAATGAATCCACAATCGCATTTTATGAACACATTTAGCATTTCATAACACTTACTTTATTGAAAATAAGAAGGAAATAAAAAATGTAAACACTTTCTAAATATTGTTACTTTAGTCAACACACTTTGCACACTTTCATTTTAATCACTGTCACTTTCCACATTTAATTTTTACTGTATTTTTACTATTAGAGTCACTTTATTATTTATTATTTATCACTTACAGTTCATTTCTTTCATAAATACTTTTTGTTCACCGTATTAAGAACTATTCAACACAAACTCTTAATAAACAATAAGCATATGGTGGATTTCACGTCAACTGTCCAGCCAAAAAAAAAATTTTTGTTTAATCCTTTCCCAATTTTTGTTATGAGTTGTCTTACAGGTAAGTAATTTATCAGCCAAATATTTTTGGATTATATAAAAAATTGCCCGAGAGGGAGGGGGTTAAAGTTTTGAACTTTTTGTTAAGACGCTCTCATTTGTTTATTTATTGAGCTTAAAAAAAATGATAAAAAAATTGTTTGGTACATGATTTTTCTAGATTTTTTCATCAGCTATCGATTGGCGTGGTCTATTTAAAATTTTTTCTTTATTTTGACCAAAATTTTTGAAAATTAAAAATAAATTTCACTTTTTTTCGCCTTCGGGCTCGTTTTATTTTTTTTTATTTTATTTTTAAAAGAAAGCTGAGATTTTTTCCTACCAAATATGTAATTTTCAAAAAACCCTTTTTTTTTGTTTTTAAGTAATTTAATGTTGAAGTTAGCGCGCCACGTCAAGGCGAAGTTTCACTCTACCGCCCCGCTTGTTGCTGTGCGCTGTTTGCATCATTACGTGGATATTTAATTATACTAACCCTTAATTGAACTTTTCTTTGCATTTTACAGTGCTGAGACTGACATGAAAACAATTAAGTGTCTGCACTATAGTTCTTTTGTTTATTTTTTTATGTTTAAATTTTTTTGGTAATTTTTTGATATTGGTTTCTCATAGAGACAGTATTGTTTTACCTCCACAGGATCAATTGAGATTTTCTGAAATATCTTGACATATTTTGAACTCAGGATGTCAAAAATGATGTTTTTAAAAAATGTCTTGCTTATGTGTGCATGTAGTTATGTATGTTAAGATTATGTTAGGCTCTATATTTCGAAAACAATAATAGTTAAAACAATGTTTTTTTTTGCGAAATTATTATAGGTCTTTAAGGGGGACAAGTTATGTATACCAATCGATGTGGTTTTAAACTCTCCGCAAAATAGGTGTATATATAATTGCTTATAAAATGTAAATAAGATTTCGTAAGTTACGAAACTTAATTTTTTTTTAAACAATGATAACTCTGAATAACATTACATTAGACCGTTCGCAAAGAGCTCATTTGATTAATTTTTAGTGACCCACAAGTAGTCAGAAATATATTAAAAAAGCAACAAAATATAAAAATAAAACTGTTAAAGAACATAATTTTCAATATTTTTTGTTTATAGAATATTAATAACTTTTTATCAATTTGCACTAAAAGGATCACTAAGAGCTTAATCGATGCATTTTTAAAAAGATAAAAAAAATAAAATAAACTGATTGTACTGTTTTCAAAAAATATGAACATTTTTGAAAATGTTTTTTTTCAAAATGTTTAAATTTCAAAAAAATGTAGTTAGAAGTGATAGATCAGACTCAAAAGTAGGGCATAATTTGTCCCCCCTAAAGACCTATAATCTCTCAAAAAAAACATTGTTTTAACTATTATTTTTTTCGAAATATAGAGCCTAACATAATCTTAACATACATAACTACATGCACACATAAGCAAGACATTTTTTAAAAACATCATTTTTGACATCCTGAGTTCAAAATATGTCAAGATATTTCAGAAAATCTCAATCGATCCTGTGGAGGTAAAACAATACTGTCTCTATGAGAAACCAATATCAAAAAATTACCAAAAAAATTTAAACATAAAAAAATAAACAAAAGAACTATAGTGCAGACACTTAATTGTTTTCATGTCAGTCTCAGCACTGTAAAATGCAAAGAAAAGTTCAATTAAGGGTTAGTATAATTAAATATCCACGTAATGATGCAAACAGCGCACAGCAACAAGCGGGGCGGTAGAGTGAAACTTCGCCTTGACGTGGCGCGCTAACTTCAACATTAAATTTCTCAAAAACAAAAAAAAAGGGTTTTTTGAAAATTACATATTTTGTAGGAAAAAATCTCAGCTTTCTTTTAAAAATAAAATTAAAAAAATAAAACGAGCCCCGAAATTGAGAGAGACGAAATGCAGATTGTTATTATGAGGCGCGTATGTGCAAACCTCTGCATGTGTGATGTGTATATCGTTTTGAGTAATTAGATGCACCAACGCATATACATATATGCACATATACATATATGCACATATGCCTAAGTGATTGTCATGTCCGAAGTTTATTTTTGAGTAAAATTATAAGGTAAGTGTTAATCTTATAAAATGAAGTAGGTTTGTTTACATGTCAAACATAACCTTCTATGTTGTGTATTTTGTAAATGTAGGGGAGAGGGCCCCAAGATGGACAGGGCCCCAAGATGGACATTTCGTATAAAATTTTCGTTCAAGGTGACAGCGCCTTGTGTTTTCTATCATTTTTGTTGTTTATATAGACGAAGATTTTGATGCACATATAAAGAAAAAAACAGTTAGTTTTTGTTCTACACATACTACCTGATTTTTCGTCTAAAAAAGTTTTGTTGCAGTTTTTTCTTAAGTTGGTATCGTTTTTTAAATTTGTGATTTAGAATAAGTACATAAGGTTATAATATTATTCATTTATTGTATAATAATTTTCTAATATGATTTTACTAATATTGTGTTTGTACAAAAATTTTTACTGGGGCTCAAAAAATGATGTCATGTACCCCAAGATGGACACCTGCCATATCTCAATGTATTTATTTTCATTTTTTTTTGATTTTACACTTTTTTCAATAATTTTTTGAGACAATTAATTAAAATTTTGTATTTTCGACCATAAAATGTATTGTCCTCGTACACTACAAAGTTCACCTGCTTTTCCTAATAGGCAACTTAAACTGTACAGCTTTTTATGTTATTATTATGTGTAACAACGCGCACTGGCACTATTCGTGTCGGGCATGTTACATTTAACATTTTTGCATGCTCAACATATTGTTGCACATGCGCAGTAGTGCACTAACACTGTCTAAATGTGCGCACTACGACACATTTCGCATGCGCAGTAATTCATTATTGCTGTTACACATGCGCAGTGATGAACTGTAGTAGTCACACATGTGCTCTTGTAAAATTTAAAAATTGCGCAGTGTTTTTTTTTATTATTACTGTAATTAATGACCAATAATAGAAAACAATATTTATGTTTAATCAAAGTTTTGAAATTTAAGAAATTTAAGAACAAAACTTATATTATTGAAAATAAGAACTAATAAAAATGTTTAAAATGTATTTGATTTTATAAAATTTATTTTTTTCTTCTTTAAAATATTTATAAAATATAACAAATTTTGTTCTGTAAGTTTTTAATCTTTCATACTTTAATAAACAATTTTCTGGGAGTACTGGGGGGGGGGGGGTTAAATATAATTAACATACTCTCAGAAAATCTTCCATTTAATTATTGTGTAAAAAATCACTTTAGAAATTTACCTATTTACTTTAAATAAAGAGTTCCAAAGTTCTCCAAGAATTCACAAAATAGTACTTCCCAAATAGCACATGATTTCGCAGCGAGTTCGCAGGGAGTTCGCAGTGCGAAGTTCGCGAGTTCGCATTGCGAACTCCCTGCGAAGTTCCTGCGAAGTCTAAATGTCCTCCTGGTGGCGAGTTTGCAATGTAAACTCGCTGCGAGTTCGAAATGCAAACTCGCTGCAAACTCGCAATGCAAACTCGCTGCAAATTCGCAATGCAAACTCGCTGCAAATTTGCAATGTAAACTCGCTGCGAGTTCGCTACGAGTTTGCTGCAAATTCGCGGCGAATTAAAAAAGTAAATTTAAATTTTTTAAAAGTAATTTTGCATTGCAAACTTCCTGCGAACTCCCTGCGAACTTCCTGGATAGTATTGTGGGATTTCTATCAATTATTACTGTTTTTATGAATTAACTATACCTCGACTTTTTATGAAACGCACGCTTATTTGTTTTTTCGCAGTTTTATAACCTATTTAAAACCTAACTAACAAATAAAAATATCTACGCTTGGGGGGACTCGATCCCTCGACCCTAAACTTGTAAGACGGATGCGCTAACCACTACGCCATGTGGCCTTACGACTTTACTTTCGTATTACAATATTTATATTAAATATGAAGATATCACACTTTATGAGGACGATTTGCTTATACGAAAGCAAAGTCGTAAGGCCACATGGCGTAGTGGTTAGCGCATCCGTCTTGCGAGTTTAGGGTCGAGGGATCGAGTCCCCCCAAGCGTAGATATTTTTATTCGTTAGTTAGGTTTTAAATAGATTATAAAACTGCGAAAAAACAAATAAGCGTGCGTTTCATAAAAAGTCGAGGTATAGTTAATTAATAAAAACAGTAATAATTGATAGAAATCCCACATTACTATCCAGGAAGTTCGCAGGAAGTTCGCAGGGAGTTCGCAGGAAGTTCGCAATGCAAAAATACTTTTAAAAAATTAAAATTTACTTTTTTAATTCGCCGCGAATTCGCAGCAAACTCGCCGCGAATTCGCAGCAAACTCGCAGCGAACTCGCAGCGAGTTCGCATTGCGAATTTGCAGCGAGTTTGCATTGCGAGTTTGCAGCGAGTTTGCATTTCGAACTCGCAGCGAGTTTACATTGCAAACTCGCCACCAGGAGGACATTTAGACTTCGCAGGAACTTCGCAGGGAGTTCGCAATGCGAACTCGCGAACTTCGCACTGCGAACTCCCTGCGAACTCGCTGCGAAATCATGTGCTTTTTGGGTTGGTAATCCTATATAAGAAATTACTTAGCTGTTTTCTGTAGACGCTGTGCAAGCGAGAGAAACAAATGCATTAGGTAGTTTAAATATTGAGAGAGACACTAGACATTTCTGTAGACGCTTAAAGGCGTAGGTTCAGGTTTTTTTTTTTTTTAAGTCCTTTGAAAAATAAAATTTCATTGTTTTCCATGTGTAAAATGTTGTATGTGCAATTTACTTTTAAAAATTGAATGTTTTACACAATGTATATGACTTTTTTGTTAATGTGTTTTTCTATGTTCTTTCGCTTGGACATAGTTTAACTGTCATTTATCGTCCAAATTTTAACAACTGCGCATGTCTAGAGTTAAGAGCAAACTACTGCGCATGCGTAACTACCTAAGGAAGCCTTTGCGCAGGTGCATAGTTTATAGAAAGCTGTGCGGATATGTTTTTATCGTTGAATATTATCGATTTGCTTTTTATTATGTTTCTTAAAATATATATTTCTGCAATTTTGAAATAATTGCATTTTAAATTGTAAACTATATATTGTAGTCATTTTTTTAGTTACATGGATTTGCATACAATTTACTTAATATAAGTAGCAGTATTTTGTTTTTTAAAAAAATTGGGATTACCCAATATTCTTTTGTTGGTGATTTTGGCAACTTATTCTAAAATATTATCACCAGAAGTTGTTGATCGTTAAATTTCAGCTGAGATACCTGACAAGAATGTAAATCTCACATTGCATGAAATTATAATGACAAATAATATTTATGGTCCATGTGGAGATTGGTGTTTAGTTGATGGAAAATGTTCTAAAAATTTTCCTGAAATTTTACAAGAAGAAACTAGCGTAGAAGATAATTTTTATGTCGCATATCTTCTAAGAGATGCAGGTAAAACTTATATGAAGCCAAATGGTTATGTTGTTGACAATCGTTATGGTATACCTTATTTTCTTAATTGTCAAATAAATGTTGAAGTAGTATTAAGTATTAAGTCGGTGAAATATTTATATAAATAAATATTTAAAAGGGTCATGATTCCGCAACAATTATCATTACCAATAGTAATGAAGAATCTACTATTAATCATAATGAAATAAATCATTATGAAGAAAATGGATATGTAGGTCCAGTTGAAGCTGCATGGAGAGTTTTAAGTAAACATTTATCCAAAAAAAGTCATAGCATATGTCGTTCACCACTGCATTTACCGAATGAACCATATGTTTTTATTCAACAAAAACAAAGAAGTCAAGAAATATCATTTGATTTTAACAAAAATACACAGTTATCTGATTATTTTAACTTAAATAAACGTAATGCTAGTGCTCATAAATTTTTTTATACTGAAATTCCAGAATATTACAGATGGGATAAAAAGGAATGTGAGTGGATCGAGAGAAGTAATAAAGAGAAAGTGATAGGAACAATGTATTCTGTTAATACAAGTGATATAGAATTGTTTCATCTTAGATTGTTACTCTTTACAGTAAAAAGTGCAATTTCATATGAATCATTAAGAACTATTGATGGAGTAATTCATCAAAGTGTTACGTCTGCTTGTTTAGTATTAGGACTTATTGAAAATGATCAGGAACGGAAAGAAACATTAGAGGAAGCTTCTTTGTGGATGATACCTTATTCACTTCGTGAATTATTTATAAGGATTTTAATTCACTGTCGTCCAATAAATGCAGGTGAACTTAGGAAACAGTTTAAAGCTCATATGTCAGAAGATTATGTCAGAGATTTTGATAATGTAATAGCTGAAAATAAGCACAGCGGGTCTTAATTGACTTCAACCCAAAAGTGCTTGCCCAGCTCAGTTCTTTCTTGATTTAGTTTCTGGGATGTCTCCTGATGATTTTAAGCAAAAAATGAAAAAAATCGGTTGGGCCGTTTTTGAAAAAACTGATTTTTTGAATTTTTTAAAGAGGTTAATTAACATATTTTTACCAAAATGAGTGCAAATAATAGCTATATTGACTTGAGTCATTTAAAATGGTATCAGAAGATAGGTCCTAGGTGCTGAGTATCTTTGAGTAACTTTACACCAGAAAAGTTAATGAAAAACCGTGAAAAATGGGTAAAAAAATGAGTTTTTGCAATATTACTCTCTCCCAGTAGATACAAACCTTAAATGACCTACAGAAGAATTAAAAAGTACAAAATTTTAAAGAAAACAAAAAAAAATAGAGTGCTTTATCTTTAAAACTTTCGGATTTATGAGCTTCTAAAGTCAGATTTCAGCAAACAATTTCGTGAAAAAAAAATTATATTTTAGTTTTTGTAAAATAAAAAGTTTTCTGTGCATCTAACGTATATATATCTTCCAATATAAATTAAAGTAGATTAAATTTTGAGTAAATCTATCGTTAGGCCAATATTCTATCTCTAATAGTATCGGAGTTATGATTTTCTTAAAATGACCTTTTTTTATTAACTTTTTTTGAAAATCAATTTTTTTGAAATTTCTTTGTTTTGCATGGTGTAATTTTAAAAATGCTCTCATCGAATAGTTTTATCTTATATTTTAAAGAAATAAAAGCCTAATTAAATATTTAGGAACAAAAAATTTTTAATAAACATTATACAAACAAATACTTTCAAAATCAATTAAGCCTGTTGTATTCACACATGGCACGTTTTAACCTTGTTGCATACTCTGGATGATTTTTATTAACCTTGTATTTGGTCCAGGTTGATTTAAAATATGAGTGAACCGACTCCATCGCCTGTTCGCTGAAAAATCCTAGACCTGATTTTGTTTCTTCGCAGAAATCTAGTACATGGTAAAAAACTGCGTGTACTTTGGGTGTTACTGAGATACCTAGATCATCTAGGTTATTATGAGGCGCCTATGTGCAAACCTCTGCATGTGTGATGTGAATATCGTTTTGAGTAATTAGATGCACCAACGCATATACATATATGCACATATGCATAAGTGATTGTCATGTCCGAAGTTTATTTTAGAGTAAAATTATAAGGTAAGTGTTAATCTTATAAAATGAAGTAGGTTTGTTTACATGTCAAACATAACCTTCTAGGTTGTTTATTTTGTAAATGAAGGGGAGAGGGCCCCTAAATTGGACAGGGCGCCAAGATGGACATTTCGTATAAAATTTTTGTTTAAGGTGACAGCGCCTTGTGTTTTCTATCATTCTTGTTGTTTATATAGACGAAGATTTTTATGCGCATTTGAAGAAAAAAACAGTTTTTTTGTTCTACACATACTACCTGATTTTTCGTCTAAAAAAGTTTTGTTGCAGTTTTTCCTTAAGTTGGTATCGTTATTTAAATTTGTGATTTAGAATAAGTACTTAAGGTTATAATATTATTTATTTCTCGTATAATAATTATCTAATATGATTTTACTAATATTGTGTTTGTACAAAAATTTTTACTGGGGCTCAAAAAATGATGTCGTGTACTCGAAGATGGACACCTGCCATATTTCAGTGTATTTTTTTTCATACTAGCAAAATAAAACGCGCTCCAGCGCGCGAATAATTTTTCATACATTTTAGAAATTATAAAATACAATAATAAATATAACAAATCGGTAAATAATATTTATCTAATAAGAAGAAATAAATATTTTAAATATAATATTTAAAAATCAATTAACATAAATAAAATAAATATTTATTTAAGACAAAGTTTATAATATTTTAGAATTAAAAAAATTGCAAAAAATAATTGAAATTAAACAAAATGATTGCAAATTTTGCAAATTAATAAAAAAAAATGAAATCAATTAAAAATTGATGAAAGTACTTCAAACAATCATAAAAACGTTTTAAACATAAAGAAAATAATTTAAAATTGAGAAAAATTCTTTAGAATCTTAAAAATAAATTAATAGCTGTTATTTTGTATGATAAATATGTAGTTACCCTTATATGGTCCTCTTGGACTTGGAATGATAAAATTATTTAAAAACTGACAAAAATAATTGAAATATGCTGAAAATAATTTAAGATTGAGAAAGAAAATTAAATTATAATGAAAATAATTTAAATAATATGAAAAATTGAAAACATTCAATAATATTTGAGCTAAATAACTGAAAAATAGAATATATGTTTAAAAAAAATAATAATTACAAAATTACTTAAAAATTGTTAATTAAAGATAATAATTAAAAAAATCGCAGAAATAACTAAAATTGATGAAAATAATTGCAATATCGGATATATCTTCATAATTTTAATAATAATAATTTATTTTATGGTTTAGTATTTTAGCTTTATAATTACAAACTTTAATTCGTACGGTGTTAATGTTTAATGTTTTATTGCAGAAATCTACTTTCTTTTGTAACTTCTGTAATCACTTGAAAGTCTCCTTGAATAAATGCAAAAGGGCTTTAAATAGCTGAAAATTATGTTCATTTTGTGTACACTTAAGATTTGCTTCCTCTTAGAGGAACCTAAGTAATTAAAACATTCAATACATATTAATTTCGTTACAAAAGAAAAATCTCCATGAATTCTATTAATTTCTGATAATTCCCTTCCTCTTTTCACCCCCTATGTTTTTGCTTCTGTATTTGATAAAATTTATAAATTCTATTATATTAGATTTTTGTAATTTTAGATAATTTATAGATAACCAATTATAAGTTTCGATAATTGCAAAAAATGGTTTTCACTCTTCTACATTTTTATTCAATTTTGGTATTTTCTAGATTACAGTTATATTTAAATTTGATGGTTTTCGAATGAATCATTCAAGTTATTTGATTTTCATATTACTGTTATTTAACTGTAAAAGTCTTTTTATTTTTTAACCCTCTGTAGCACGGTGGTTAGCACCAAAATCTCCTTGATTTTTAAGATTTTTTTTATTAATTTATATATGCCTGACCCAATTCAAATAATAGATTACTTTTTATTTTTTGTAGAAAATTTACGTTTCCAAACTTTAATTTTAAAGTATAGTCAAAGTCCTTTAAGTATCCGTCTGTTAAGTCGCACTAATCCTTATTTTTTGGTCACATACATTTTTACTCACACGAATTTGATACCCCCTCTGTAAATTTCTATTGTATTTTTGCAGCTGCGCTAAAGAACTTGAGATGGTTTTTAAATGTCATAACAGTAATTGAGTTAATATTAAATTTATTGAAAATGTTGTTGCTTTTGGTTTAAAATTTTTTTTATTATTAAATGGCAGAATTTGAAAAAAAAACAATTTTTAATGATGTAAACAGTAAGTATAAATTTATTTGTTATTATGAAATTAAATATTTTAAATGTAAAAAAAAATAATAATAATTCATAAAAGTCAAAACTTTTGAATGATATAATTTTTAAGTTTTTCAACTTCTCTAAATCTAAAAATCATTATTAGAAAAATCATTATTGAATACAATTATTTTATAGAAAAATCATTATAGAAAAAATATTTTTATGGCTTTCAAAAAATGTTTGCGCAAAGGGCACACACTTTAAATAAGAATTGATTTCATCATTCTATGAATTTTTTTCCTGTGACATTATTTCTATGACATTTTTTCTGTGACATAAATTCTCTGACGTAATTTTCATGACGTCGCGAAAAAACGTGACGTATGTATGACATAAAATTCATGTCATATATTTTCGTAAGGGATAGAGCATTGAGAGAAATCTTGCAAATCTATACTCCTTTTAAAGTTGAACCAGAAAATTTATATGATTCGGGAAGGTAAATGTTAACACAATTTTAATTATGTCATTCAGCGACGTTTCACCAACAAAGGTTCGTTGGCCTCATCAGGCTGTTTTTATTATAAAAAATATACAAAAATTAATAATCACTTCAGAAATTTTTAAATAATAAATAAACACATAACACATAAACTGGTTAAATAGCGTATAAAAAAACAAAATTATCTAAATTCGTTAAAATTTAAACATTTTTTAACTTGTCAAACAATTAAAATATATTAAATAAAATTGTGTACGACGTCAAATAAATTAAAAACATTTTGAAACGAAAATTCAAAATTAAAATTGTGTTAACATTTACCTTCCCGAATCATATAAATTTTCTGGTTCAACTTTAACAAAAAATGGAAGGATTTACATCTCTCTCATCTAATCGGAGTCTTGGATTAAATACAGACTCACCAAATTTGGTAAATACAAGCTTTTTCAATTATATTAAAATTCATAACGGCAAACACTTCAGAAACCTGCTGAAAACATGGTCGACAAGCAACCAACAACTTGCCAGAGCAATGTCAAAAAAAGTTTTTCTTTTAAGTTGCAGACGCAACGATGTTTTACCTCAACACATAATTAATTTTATCGAGTTCAATAACTTCTTGTTATTTATAAAAGTTTATATTTCTAAATAAGTAGTTAGTTTAATTTAAGTCTGTTGCCTGGCTGGTCGTTTCAAAATGTATTTAATTTATTTGACGTCGTACACAATTTTATTTAATATATTTTAATTGTTTGACAAGTTAAAAAATGTTTAAATTTTAACGAATTTAGGTAATTTTGTTTTTTTATACGCTATTTAACCAGTTTATGTGTTATGTGTTTATTTATTATTTAAAAATTTCTGAAGTGATTATTAATTTTTGTATATTTTTTATAATAAAAACAGCCTGATGAGGCCATCGAACCTTTGTTGTGTTAGATTTACCAAATCATGTAATTAAAGCTGAAATATTGACCGGAGATAAGTGTGGGAATATTGTATTTATACATCGTATATTATTATATTGTGAGAATTTTTATTCTTTTACATTCAAGAGAAGACAAATTCCAATCAAACTAGCCTTCGCTATTACTATTAATAAATATTAAGGACAGACATTTCATAAAATTGCAATTGATTTAAGAAAATATGTAATTAATCAGGGTCAATTGTATGTATCATTGTCAAGGGTTTGCTCTTTTGATTCAGTTAAACTATATCTAGGTAATCAAAGAAGTGAAAAATATATTAAGAATTATGTTTATAAAGAAATTTTTTAATAGGTTTAATAAAATTATGAAATATATTGTTATATTAAAATTTTAAATTTCAAAAAAAGAAAATAATTTAAAATTACATCTGTAATTATAATTATAAATAATTAAAGACATTCCTGTTTCTAAACAACTTAATTAATTAAAAAATAGTCATAGGGTAATTCGAGGAGAGATAGATCATGAGGTGATATAGATTACTTCTCGACATTTTGAATCTCCTTCACTTATAGGTCTGGTTATTTGTCAGTTAGCATGTCATGATACATAGACTTAAAGTTCAAAGGGTCTTTTCATTACCAAGTTTATTTAGAAAGCAAAAGGACAAGCACTTTTTTATTTGTTAAAAAAAATACTCCAATAT
The DNA here is from genome assembly GCA_037103525.1 of Ganaspis brasiliensis. Taxonomy (NCBI): domain Eukaryota; kingdom Metazoa; phylum Arthropoda; class Insecta; order Hymenoptera; family Figitidae; genus Ganaspis; species Ganaspis brasiliensis. The sequence goes on from JAZKLR010000475.1 coordinate 621,389, forward strand.
TTTTGTCGCGTGTTAAATGTAATAATTTTTTCGTTTAGTCATTATGATTTGTTACTAAAGTAATACGTACGTCGAAGTATGGCTGTTATTGCAAGGTAAATATATGTAATAAAACATGATTCCAAAACTTATTTTAATTTATCGCGCACCTTACTTTTTGTGGATGTTCGAAGAGAGATGGTTCACTGCTCTATAAATATATGACTAAGTAAAACATAACTTTTTTTAATGAATGTACAATTTTTTAATTTATGAATAAGTAAAATTTTTATTTAGCAATAAGTGATATTTTCACTTTCTTTAGATATATATATATATACAGGTTGTGTTATTTACCTTGTACATTTAGTACACGGTAAACTAATTTTAACAAATTTGTAAATATATGTAGTAAATATTGAATGGCCAAAATTGATTTTAAGTCAAAGTGTTTACATAACCTAAATTTTAAAAATTCGATGAAATCGATTTAATTGTTTATGGAGTAAAATAAATTGATCCATAACAGATAAAGAATAAGAGGAACCTATTTATGCAAAATAATTGTTTATTTTTACATGTTCTTTGTTTATTTATATTGTTTGAAAAAATTAATTTTTTTTTTATTCCGTCATTAAATAAAACGTTGCTGTCAATAGATATTTATAGCCATAAAGTTTCAAAATTTTCTTTCATAATTAGTATAATCAAGGCATCATACATGTTTTTTTTGCTCAATTCGCTCGGTCCTAGGAGACGAAAAACACATTTAGGGCTCAAAGATGGTTAGTTCACACCCCTTTTTTTGTAAAAACATACATTAAGCTTACGAAATCTAAAATTCCTTCACAATGTTCGCCTTTCAACCAATCACGTTTTTTAAAACTGTCTTGTAGCTAAAAGTTATGTCAAATAGAGCTTGTCTAATTCCTGAGCTCCAATCGCTCTCTCAGTGAAATACCGTAAACAAAATATTCTCAAGTATGTAATTATCAGAACTTGCATTTGGCCTAACTTTTAACTTTTCGAATTCGTATTTGTTATAAATTTAAAATTACTTAACTCGCATTTGCGATTTGCATTTCTTAAAATTTTCAACTTCTCGAAATCGTATTTTATTTATTTATTGAAGTTCCTAGGGCTAGAGTATTTGTTGGTACTTCTACACTCCAAACTTGTGGTTGCATTTGTCCGAACACTAAATTTGCATTTTTTCCAATCTTTCAAATCACCGAACTCGTATTTAGCAAAATATTAAACTACCCACATTTAGAACTGTAAGAACTTCTAAATCTCTGAATTTCCATTTGTCTGAACATTAAAATAACCAAACTTACATTTGTTAAAATTTTGAAACACACGAATTTGCATTTATCCAAACTTTGAAATCACTGAACTCACGTTTGGTTGAATTTTAAAATCTCTGAATTTGCATTTGACTGAACTTTTAAATGACCGAACTTGCATTTATTCGAACTTTCAAATCACCAAACTTGCATTTGTCATATATTACATCGATCTATCTTCAATAACATTTTTTTTCACTTTTTTTGTAAATGCTATTTTCTTTCTTCTGATATTTGCTTACAATTTATTTTTAACAATTGTCAAAAAAGAGGAAACTGTGAAAAATTAATATTTATTCAACATTTAAAGAAGCTCAAGTTAAACAGACCTTTCTATTGATAGTTCAGGTAATTCTAAGGATTTTCGAGACAAAATATAAAATAGAATTCAGAACAACAGTGATATAATTATTACAACCCTCTCCCTAACCAAGGAACCAGGTATAAAATATCCTTTTTCGTTAACTGTTAACGCTTTTCCGTTTAACGCTGACCTTCAGTACTCGTTTCTTATATAGGATAGGATAAGAGATGACTACGTAAAAATTCTCGAAAATTTTAAAACCCTTTTTTCTAATTGAATAAGTGAATGTTTAAGAAAAATATTTTTACACTACAATTAACATGAAATTTTCTAATAGTATGTTGATTAATTTTTAACCCACCCCCCCCTTTCCGCGTACCCCAAGAAAAAGGTTTTTAAAAGTATGAAAATACCGGTGGGTTATCATAGATTTTATGTCAAGTATATAAAGAAAATACGCATTTAAATGTAAAAATTTTTTACTTTTAATTGACATAATAATATTCTGATAGTATGTTGATAAATTTTAACCCCTCCACCCCTTTAATTATAAGAGAAACGTAAAGAATCAGCATTTAAAAACATTTGTGTTCAATTTTATTAGATTTCATAGGTGTTAGACGAAAAAAAATAATTTTATTTTACAAATTCTAAAATGTTTTTAAATTTAACTAAAATAATATAAAATTTCAGCAAAGTTTACTAATTTTACAAAATAAGTGGGATGGGGGGGGGGGGGGTTGAGATAATTATCTCACATAATTAAAAAAAAGGTAACAACTACTAAGCTTATGTTACGTCTAAAGGGAAATAACATATCTTATCATTATTATTAAAAATTCATTCGGTGGCCTGAGTGGAAGGTAAGGTGTACGGAAATAAGACAATGAAACTTGCAAAAACCCAATAGATTATTTATTTCAATTTACATCAAGCTGATGGTTGTGGAAGGCGGTATGGAATCTTGGAATTTTGCAGAACCTTACTGAAACAAATTATAATAATAATAAATCTTCTAGATACGTAATGAGGGATGAAGAAAAGTATCAAAAGACTTACCTTTAAACTTTAAAGCATAATGATCGGGTCAGTCGTAAACTGCGCTTCACTGCGGTGAATGACTCTGCAGGGGGCCTGTTGTATATCGGCTGACAAACAGCAAGGCAGATGGAATGATTGCCATGGGCTGGTTTTATTGATGTTTGAATTGGTCTTTCTATTTCCTGTTCCGCACTTGATTGTAATTTTTAGTTCAATGATTTTTAGGTGTGATTACAGGGGCGTAGCTAGGCTGAGTGTCACCCGGGGCGGAAATGAGATTGTCAGTCCAAAAACTCAAATCCTTCCCTACTATTAACCTTCTTTTTTTTTAGTGAGGATAGTTGATTTTTTTTGCTATTGTACTAGCTTTCCTCTAGAGTGTCACCCCTAAAATGGTGTCACCCGGGGCGGACCGCTCCCTCCGCCCCCCCTTGCTACGCCACTGTGTGATTATTATTTGTTACACCAGGTTTTTGCCTTTTCCGAACACTATCGATTCTATGGTTCGAAAGTTTAAACTGATACTGAATAAAAATAGAGTTAGCACCTGAGGCTAACACGTTGGGAAAATAAGATAAGATTACAATAAAGGTTATAACTTCGACTTTACAAATTAAAATATAATTTTAAGATAGGAACACGAATTTATATAAAACAAATTAACGGTTGTTCTCAAGGTATCAATAGGATAAATACTTAATACTTAGAATTTGGCTGCTGCTCCATATTTCAATTTAGACTGACTTTTATGCCAAAAATCTACGAATTTATAGTGAAAATTTAACATAGTTATCGTAGATGAGTAACCCTAACGGCGCTTCGAATTTTGGCTGACGCAACATTCGGGAAGAGTTTTAGCCTATTGTTTGCTTTTGAACAATGATACAGGTGGCATTGTTTGTGCGTGAATTAATATTATATTTCAATTAAGTTAAGAACTACTATTAAATTTTTACTTATTTGGTTATTGATTCATTTCAAGGTTTTTGAATTTACACGTGTAAGAATATACACGTGTAGGACAAAATTTATATTAATAATTGTTACTGACCTAACACTTAGTTAGATCCCACACTGCATTATTGCGTATGTGTTATTGTCTTAGAGCATTACTGCTCAAGTGTAATTGCCATAGAGCATTACTGCGCATGGGTAATTGCCATTAACATCTAGTGCGCATGCGTCATGAACATAATGATCAAGTGCGCATAAGAATTAATGATATTGATTTACTGCGCATACAAATAAACCATTTTGATCAACTGCGCATGCGTCACTATCATGACACACTACTACACTTAATTGTATAAGTGCTTAAGTTATATGAATGTTAATAGTTCTAAAAGATTATAGATGAATTGATTTTAAAAGTTGCTTATAAAGAAAAGTAGTGAACCAAGTGGAAGGGTTTTTAAGTGTATGAAAAGACCGGTGGGTTATCATAGATTTTATGTCAAGTATATAAAGAAAATACGCATTTAAATGTAAAAATTTTTTACTTTTTAATTTGATAATGATGACATGATAATTGATATGAGAATTGATAATTGATAAATGATAATTGATGACATGATAATATTTTGATAGTATGTTGATAAATTCTAACCCCTCCACCCTTTAATTATAAGAAAAACGTAAAGAATCAGCATTTCAAAACATTTGTGTTCAATTTTATTAGATTTTATAGGTGTTAGACGAAAAAAAATTTATATTTTACAGATTTTAAAATGTTTTTAAATTTAATTAAAATACAGTCAAAATCCGTTAAGTATCCGTCCGATAAGTCGTACCTTCTCTTTCTTTGATCACATACATTTTCACTCACACGTAAGCAATACCCCCTCTCTGAATTTTTATAATATTGTTGCGGCAGCGTGAACCAACTTCAAATTGTTTTTAAATATCAAAACTGTTATTGAACACCGTTAAAAATTTAGTGTATTTGTGTAACAATCGGTTCTTGTTAAATTTTTTGTGTAAAAATTGAACATTCTTCGCGTGTTGATTTAATAACTGTCATCCGATTCTTGAACCTCTGATTTCTTAGTAATAACGGTAAAGATACGCTCCCAGCTCGGCGTCTGCCTGCCTGCGCGTGCAACCGATATGAGAGAGAAGAAGACGGAAATATAGTTCCGTCTTCTTCTCTCTCGTGTCGGTTGCACGCGCAGGCAGGCAGACATCGAGCTGGGAGCGTACCTTCATAACACTGTAATATACATTTAATTGTTTGTTGTAAAACGTAAATTTCATTTTGAAAACTTATTTTTGTAAACTAAAGGTAAAGTTCAGTACTATAATTAAATAATATTGAGTCCTTAACTCAACACGATTATTTTTTACTTCTGTCAAGCAGACGATGGTTTTTGTCTAGAAAATTTGCTCAAAAACACAAAAGAAAAAAATGTTTAGTGTTATTTTAGCATTAAATTTGTACCTACTTCTGATATTAAAAATAATTTTAGTACAAAAAATAGTAATAAAATTTAACTGCATTTAAAAAAGAATCATTAAAATTATAACCAAAAATTAACCTCAAACTGATTTCAATTATAAAAATAAAATATGTTAATAAGATTTATTATTTTAATGACATATTTTGTATTTACAAAATTGTATAATTTTTATACTCGCACGTTTCACATACGAATCGATAAGAGGCATATATACCTATATAAAAAGAAAATTCAATACCTCGCTTAAATCACAAATTATAAATTATTATGTTAAAATAGCTAAATTCCTAAACAAGAAAATGTTTTAATTGTTTGGAAATAAATAAATATTTTTAAATGATATAGACTAAAATGTTAATTTAATAGACGTAACAGTACCATAACTTATATGTCATTTGAACTAATAATAATTTCGCGCCGATATGAAAGCACATGCGCAAATGAATATACCTCTTGGTGGGGGCATTTGTTAAGTCTGCAATTTTCTACCCCTACAGCCCCGAACTATGCGACTTATCGGACTTTGACTGTACTATAAAATTTCAGAAAAGTTTACAAATTTTGCAAAATAAGTGGGATGGGGGGGGGGGGGGTTCAGATCATTATCTCACATAATTAAAAAAAAGGTAACAACTACTAAGCTTAGTTAGATCTTACTCTGTATTATTGCGCATGTGTTATTGTCATAGAGCATTACTGCGCATGTGTGATTGCCATAGAGTATTACTGCGCATGTATAATTGACATTAACATCTAGTGCGCATGCGTCATGAACATAATAATCAAGTGCGCATAAGACATTTTTACCTGGTTTTTTTGGAAATATTAACATTTGATACGATGAACTATTTCCAAAAGATTACACATTGATTTATTAAATAGATAAATAATTATTCCAATTTGAACATCCGATTTTTAACAATGTTTACTTGTCCCTAACCATACTTTCAAATGGTTTATACGTTAAAACTTTGTAATTAATAAAAATTACTAGTTAGATGACACATGTTTTTAAAGTTAGTTAAACGATGAACACATTTGTGCATGAAAATTAATATTTTGTTTATTGTGAAGAAAGTTATATGTTTTTAAAAGTTGTCCCTCACTTTTAACCTTTTCGACCATAATCGTCTTATTTATCATTTTTCTTGAATAAGACTATTGGCACACCAAAATAGTTTATGGAAAATAAAAGTTTAAATAATTAGAATTATTTTGAGACATAATAAATTGATGTGCTTCATGTCTTCAAAAAACTATTGTAATTTAAATAACAGAAAACACGTGTGTACAAAATTTGACAACGACCGTAATACGAGTGATACTTTACGAAGATGAAATAAAAGTATTTAAAAAGTACTTACATATATTTTTACGAGTACCATTTAACATTGTGTGAATGTGCTTCGAGAAAAAATACTTTATTGCAATGATAATGTGAAAATATTTATCAATTACGGTCGACCGTAATCGACTGAAATTTTTTAGAAAGAAATTGTTAAGTCCGAAGTTGCCGATTCTAATGTTTTCAACAGAAATTGTCATTAATTAAAACCTGAAGGTTAAGTTTTAATGTTTTATTTCGAGATTAATTTTCACACAAAAATGGAACTTTATATTCCTTTATAGTGTATTATTATTAGTATTTTACTATTCTTATAAATATTGAAAATATTAAACAAACTTATCGCTTTTTAAAAATGATAACCCCTCAAGCAATTCATTTCAACTGTTTTTCATCCTAAAAAGCAACCACCTGTTGAATATTTTTTTGTTACAGGTTAAAAATTATTTGTAATTTTAAATAATTTATAACTTCTTGAAGACAATTAGATTTATCTGTTCATTTGTATAATTTGAAAGCTTAGCACTTGAAGTTTATGTAGACAAAGTTTCAATACTGTGCTACAAAAAAAAATACAATATTTTTTCTTATTGAAAAGTTAAAGGTTCCAGAGATATGCCCATGAATGTTAATAGTTCTAAAAGATTATAGATGAATTGATTTTAAATGTTGCTTATAAAGAAAAGTAGTGAAGCAAGTGGAAGAGGAAGAAAGACTGAACGATGAATTTCTGTTGACGACAAAGGTTTCGTTTTAATATAAGAGATTTGTTATAAATTGACATTCAGAACGTTCTTTTTTTAAAATAAATTGAATAATTATGACGCCTTGAGAAGAAAGGGACCTAAAAAAAAAAATATTATGTTACGTTTGTGATTTTTGAAATTAACATTCACAAAAAGAATCAACTCTCAATAGAAATAGTTGATGTTTAGATCTTCATTCCTTTAAAAATATAAAAAAGAAACTAATTTTTATTTTACATAAAACATAAATAAAAAGGACCTTTTAATCAAGGCAAAACTTAATTAATATAAGTGGATAAAATTAATTAATCGTTTAATAATATTGATGCCAATAATACTACTTCGAATATTACAAGATTTATTTTTACCAATGTTATAAAACTTGTAATTAATTTTGTCTAATTAAATCATCACTGATCGACTATAGCCCAGGCAAGAAAACCCAAGACTGACCATGGATTGAAGTCTGGTTCAGGCCTGAACGCCCAGGCTGGGTTGTCAAGGTTACAAACAATCTTGAATCTATTGTAAACGTAGCTTCGTTCAAGATTGGATACCAACGTTCATTCCATGCTCGTTTCAAGATTGATTCAATCTTGGTGAACCCAGACTGGGTGGCCAAGCTTGTATCAATCTTGATCCAATACTGAACTTTAATAATCAAATATAATCATAATATTAAATCAATAATAATTCTTCATAATCCTTGATCCGTTAATTATATTTTTATATTTTTTAATAAGTGGATTATTTATAAAATATGTTTTCTTAATCCCCTACCCGAAAGTACGGTCTTCCCGTTTCGTTTTCGCTCCGGGAGCAGCGGCTTTTGTGGCCTGCTCAAGTTCGTGCTCGCTCTGATTGGCTAAGAAATTTTCGTGGCTTGATATCATAGCAACCATATAACAACGCTAATTCACTCTGATTGCAGTGACCGTATTATGACGTGAACTTAGAATAACCTTGCTAAACTTTATCAGTTTTCTGTTAGGAGACAAGAGTTCCTATAGAAAAAATTTAAAATTAGGTATTTGTGCAAAGCCTCAAAAATGGAAAATTCCTCATCTGAAGGTTCCTCAGACGAGGAAGAAATTTTGAGAAACTTCGACAAAGAAGCAAAAATTATTGTCCAAAGTGAAACTTTGCCAAAGAAGTCTTCAGATCGGTATCTGCTAGTCTACAGCACCTACAAAAAATGTTGAGAGGAGAATGAAAATTTCCTCTCTACCTCAGATGAAAACAATTTAATTGTTTATTTTGAACAATTAAAAAAAAAAATTAAAACCACCGACACTGTGGAGCATATGGAGCATGCTAAGAACAACATTGAAAGTGAATGAAAATATTGATATCAGTAATTTTCTAAACTTAAAAAGTATAATAAAAACTAACGCCAAAGATTATAAACCGAAAAAATCGCTTGTTTTAAGATGGGGACAGATAATACAGTTTTTGAACGAAGCTCCAGATTCTGTTTATTTAGCTATGAAGGTAAAATTTTTTAAATTATTATAATAATACTACATTTGTTATGATCCAGGTTAAGTTGCAATGGTTTTAATATTTTTAGGTCATACTTATCTTTGGAATTTGTGGTTGTCTGCGATGTGACGAAATAACAAATGTAAAGGTCGAAGATGTTGAAGATTTAGGCAATAAATTCTTAGTGTCTATCAACTACAAAAAAAATGAATATCCTTGGCAATTCATAATTGGAAGTCTTTTCTACAACAAAGTAAAAAATTACATCTCCTTGAGACCACCTGGTCAATTCAGCAAAAAATTTTTAGTCCGATATCAAGAAAGTAAATGTCACCGTCAAGTTGTTGGAAGGCATAAAATAAATGAAGTACTTCAAAAAATTGCCTCCTATTTACAACTGACGAATGCGAATAAGTACACTGGCCACTGCTTTAGACGAACGTCGGCGACGCTTCTGTCTGATTCCGGAGCAACCATGCAAATGGTGAAGCAATTGGGAAGATGGCGATCAGATATAATTGCACAGGGTTATATAGAAAATTCTATGCATAACAGGCAACTGATTTTTAATAGCATCATTCAAAAAGATACAACAACAATTGCTCATTCAAAACCAGCAAGTAGCGCGCAAGTCAACATCGAAAAGGATGACTCTGATCTCATTCTGAATTGGTCAGATTTTTCTGATGATTTCTATTCCAAGGACGTGGACCCAGTTCCAAGTAAGAACCAAAATACAATTTCTTTTTCAAAAATACGAATTAATAATAGTTTCATAAATAATATACGACAAATTAGTGGCGTAACTATTAAGGGGCAAAGTGGGGCAGTGCCTCGGGGCCCTTGGGATCAGGGGGCTCTCAGTCAATCATAATAAACCTTTTTTTTAGGACAAAATTTATAAAATTTTAGAATTTTAAAAAATTACAAGAAATAACTGAAATTAAACAAAATAATTGCTGATTTTTCAAATTAATTGAAAAAAAATTAAATCAATTAAAAATTGGGGAAAATAATTTAAAAACTCAAAGAAATGTTTTAAAAACAAAGAAAATAATTGAAAATTCAGAAAATTACTTATAAATCTTAAAAATAAATTAAAAAAGATTGAATAATGAAAAATTAGGGAAAATAATTGAAACTTGAAATCGTAAAGTTAATTCAAAATTGAAAAAATCATTCAAATATGTTGAAAAAAATTAAAATTTATAAAAAAAAATAATTTAAATATTGAAAGATTAAAAACATTAAATAAAATTTGAGAAAAATAATTAAAAACTGATGAAAATAATAATTACGCCAGTTACGCCACTGTGATAAATATTAATAAATTAATTTCTAATATATACAATTTAATTAATAATAATGATAGTATACGAAAATAGTTCTTGAAATTTATTAGGAAGTTATACCACTTTTCATTTATCATATACATTTTTAGAAGGAGTTGTAAAAAATGCTTCTACTGCAGCTGACAAGACTCAAACGCTTGAGCCATTTACAAATCGAGAGAATCAAGATATTGGCAATGATAAATTATTACCTGATAAACCCGAAATTCAGTTAAATTTTAAAAATCAAACAATTGTTCAATCACCTGATGGAAATAGAAAAAGAAAAAGTAACAAAGATTTCTATAATCAAAATCAAGATGATGTTAGCGCAAATAAAATTTCAAAACCATCGACTACTGCGCAAGTAATCACTCAACGCGTTCATGATAAATCTTACTGCAATTTAAAAAGGTCAAATTTTTCTAAAGATTTCGGCTCTAAGGACCTTGACTCAATTCCAAGTAAGTACAAAAATACTTATTTTATCATAAAAATACACTTATGTGTAAATTTTTATTTATAACAAATTTTTTTCAGGTGGATTTGTAGAAAGTGGTTTCAGCACAGCAAGTAAAAAGTCTTTACTTTTACCAGTTCCAAATCAAAACAAACAAGTTATTGGAAATAGTAACTTGTTTTCTGCTAAACCAGAAATAAAATTGGATTTTAAAAATCGATCAACTGTTCAACCACCAAAATACAAAAAAAGTGATGAAGATTTAGATAACCAAAATCGCATGGACATACGTTTAACACTAAGCAAACATGATCTTAGGTTCGAAAATTGTACTTTAAACAATAGTACTTTTAACATCACTTTGTGCAATTGCAATAAAGAAAATAACTTGTAAAATATCTTAAAATATAAGTTGAAAATTGAGAATAAATGAATAAAATTTATTTTATATTAATCTCAAAACGTTATATTATTTAGTGTATATTATAGATATTTTGTAATGTATGTCGGTTTCAAGTATATGAGTTAATTTTTAAATAATTTCTGCTTTTTTACTACTTTTTACATGATCTCTATTTTTTTAATTCTGTTTTTTCGATTTTTTACATAAAATATGCTTTTTTCATGCCCGCCCCGACCAGCAAAAGCCTCGGCTTTGCCTCGACTTTGAAAAAGTCGGGCAGGCGACCCTCTGCAGGCAAATATGCTTTGATGCGGTACGCGAGGTGGCCAGGAGGGCGCGCTGTCGCAGACCACAAAAGTAAAGTCAGTAGACATACGCGCGAGTACTGTTTTATTAATTCATAATAATTTATAAACGTACTTTCGAATGGGGATAAAGAAAAATAGTATACGACACACGGCCAGAGAGTTGGATGCCCTGACAAGCGAGATATAAGGCCTCGGCTTCGCCTCGGTCTTATATCACGCTTGCTACGAAATCCAACTTTCTGGCCTAGTATCGTAATATACTATTTAATTTTTCAATATTAAGAAACCATTTTTTAAATTATAAAAATTAAAAATACAATTTTAATACAAACAAGAATTTACCTGTTTATTTGTTTAATTTCACATTTAATTTACTTACAAAAGGAAACAAAAAAAATCAATATAATGTTGATATATAAATTATAGGATTAAATAAATAAACTAAAAACAACTATCACCCATGTCACAGAAAGACAAAACCAAGTTTTGAGGTTATAATGAATCAAAATTAACTAAAACATTTATATATATATATCACACGTAAAATTAAAATAACTTGTTTTGTCGTTTTTTAAATTTAAACAAAATAGTTAAAATAAATAGAATAAATATTCAAAATAAAAAATTTTATATAGTCACATGTTACAAAATTAAAACAATAACTAATACTAACGAACGTATCATATATCGATAGTAGGTAAAACAGAGAACTGACCCGTCAAAATAAAATTTAAAACTAATTAAAATAAGATATTTCATCATATAAATTTAAAACAGTTTTTTGTAATTTAAGTGTTGTAGTTCTTGTAGTTCAAATTAAATTAATGAATTTTTTTAGATATTACGTGATTATGTATTATGCATTTATGTATTTTTTAATTTATTGTTAAGCATTTTGAAATTAAATGTTTAATACAAATATTATAACAAATTTTTAAATATGTATAGTGTTTCAAACGTTATTTAAATTTAATTAAACAAAAATAAAAACAAAAATTGAAAAAATATAAACGGCTTATTTGTCGAATTCAATAATCAACATAATTAATATATTTAATGATTTTTGAATAACTGTTTATAAAAAATTTAATGTAATACGAAACATAATGCAAATAAAAAAAATGATTCGTCCCTGACAAGTATTAGGTTCAAGAATGCGATTTCTAGTTTGCTTTCCTAAGCTTGCGTTGTCCCGTGGTACAGCCCTTAGTTCGTGTGCGTGCGTCGAGAGTTCGAATCCTCTATCCGTCAAATATTTTAATTCTTAAGTGTACACCGAGAGAAAAATAAAGCAAAATACACTTTATTATATTTCGTTACTGTTACTGTATTCAGTTAGGTAGTATAATCGAAGACTCATGTAATTCCTACATGTCACTCACCTTATAACTACATTGGTTTCGTGTAGTTTTGACAGGGCGCTGTGTTAACTGCTTAAATTTTCCAAATTAAAACTACAGGAGACACATGTAGCATTTACTAAAAAACTGTTAAACGCTTTTACTTGAGTCTTTCACGTTGTTTCAATCTGCTACTCAGGTAAATGCAACATTATTTTTTTCTCCGTGTATGTTTGTGTTTAGGTAAAATAAGTGTTTAACTAAAATATGTGATGTATGGCGTTAAAATTGTAAAAAATATTTAAATATAAACAAAATAATTAATTAAGTAATAAATATCCTCCTGAATATAAAAAATAAATAAATTAACTTAAAAAAAATAGTGTCTAAATAAGATTATTTTTTAAAATAAATTTAAAATTAATTGTATTTATTTATAAATAAATCCCTCTCTGGTTCCTGAGAGGGAGCGTGGGTTCGCACCCTACACCTAGCACTACGCGAAATGGGTTGCTTGGTGCCTCCGTTACCAAGTAGCTCAAAGATACTGGTCCTACTTGGCTCAGTACTAAGATGACCATTACAGAACATCGTATAGGTATTTGATCGGGTCGGTAAGGGAATTGTGATACCCTTTACTGGATATCACAGAATTTCTGAGCCGACTGGGTCAAGAACTTGAATGGCATTTGAGATGGGGTTTTTGCCACCCCAATCGGACGCCTCCCCAGGTGGCGGACAGGGGAATGCCTCTCAGATATGGGAGGTACCGAGGAAATTAAAATACCCGGGGCGGACCAAAAGTCAGATAGGGGTGGGCACCCGATATAATTATCCACTCTGTGTTGGGATAACCTCCCACACAGAGTATTTTCGGTTACGATGACTGTGACGTGCAGTGCCACCCACAATAGGTCTCTCTCGGATGAAGATCAGGGTTCAGTTGGGCGTGGCAATAGAATAGAACCCAGGCGACGACTAAGCAACGACCAGGGACAAGCTCGATTAAGGTTAAAATGGACGGACCAACTTCGGAGGGACATTTTGTTGTGTTGGCAAAATAGTTCCCCTAACAGAAGAGGATACATGCAGAAGTTACATGCGCGATGGGTCAATATGCACCCCCAATACGCGGAAATGACGCCTCAGTACTTAAGAGATCAGGTATCCTCTCTGAGAAAAAGGGGATATGAAGCTCTTCTCCAAGACCAGGAAGACCCCTCAGAGAACACACAAATTTTGTGTGAAAGACCAACGCCAGCAGCCGAAGATGGAAACATGAGATCGAGGGAAACCAAAATTCATCTCAAGGTTTCCATTAAAATGGATAAAATGTCTGAAGGGAACAATGAACTCTCATTACTCTCAGAGAGTGTAGATCTCTGGACATTGAACTGTGCTGTGTATGAAAAAGCTGTGTCCTTACTTCACAAAAGTAACAGAAAATCTGTTCCAGAACGCGTTGCTAAGACCTGCCAGCGAACCAAACAAGTGCAGATCAAGATCGGGATAGCTTGACGACATGCTTCTCAATTGCAGAGTGTGATTGCATATCTAGAATCAAATAGAAGGTTTACGCCAAGAGTTTTGGAAATAGCCCAAACTCTTAAAAGATTACATCACACTTTAAAAAAGTCAAACTTTCAGACCATCAAGCAACACTGGATTGAGAAGATACGTTCTCTTGTAGTCATAAGGGAACGTTTAGAACGGAGGATGAAATGGATAAAGCAAAATAATATCTTCGCTACTAATCCTTCCCGCCTGTTCAGTGTACTATCAACAACCGTTGAAAGGCCTCCATGTCGCGAAGAGATTGAAACTTTCTGGAGCAACATCTATGGGACATCCCATTCAGTAAACGATGAAGGGTTATCTTTGTCACTCTTTCGCAGCTTCTGTGTCAGACAGGGGCTTGACCAATTTGCAGAGATATGTCCACCAATTACTGAAGAGGAGGTAAGAAATGCAGTAGCTAAAACTAAGAATTTTTCAGCACCCGTGCCAGATAAGATTATTAATCTATGGTGGGAGCAGTTTACTTCAACTCACCAACATTTGGCCCGTATATTCACTACCTACCTCAACAGGGAACATCCAATACCACAGTGGTTGGTGGAAGGACGAACGATACTTCTACCAACATCAGGAGATATATCCAATCCAAAAAATTACATACTAATTGCTTGTCTTAACACCTGCTACAAGCTATTTACTGGGGTCCTCAAGGAGAGGATATTGTCATCTATAGAACCAGTCTGGAGTACGGTAGGTGAACAACGAGGATGTAAGAGAGGCCTGTCAGGTTGTAGGGAGAACCTATTAATAAATAGGTGTGTTACCCAAGATTCGATATTTTATCGACATAACCTGTCAATGGCTTGGATTGATTACCGCAAAGCATTCGACTCCACGAGTCCCGAGCTGATCATCAAGCTCCTTGAATGTTTGAAGGTATATCCGAACATCGTGAGATGCTTAAAAGATCTAATGCTTAAATGGAAGACAAGGTTTGTTATAACATTTAACAAACAGCAGGTGATGACTAACATCATCTCGTTTAGAAAAGGAGTTTTTCAAGGCGACTTCCTTAGTCCTCTTCTTTTTTGTATCTCCCTCTTACCTCTGTCTATTGCACTTCAAAAAAAACACTCTGGATACATGTGTGGCAAACCAAGAAATAGAGTCTATAAGATCAACCATATTTTCTATATGGACGATCTTAAGCTCTATGCATTCAGTAAAGATGCGCTTAGAATTTTGGTGTTTGCAGTGGCCGAGTACTCCAGAGCCATAGGAATAGATTTTGGATTGGATAAATGTGCCGTCATCCATCTGATTAAAGGAAAAAATGAAACATCTGAAATTCCAAGGGACTCTGAGGACCTTCAACTCATTGGTGGCAAACTATTTAACATCTTGGTGGTGGAGAGACTTACACATATCTTGGAATTCCACAGTCGGAGACTCAAGATGTGTGTGGGCTTAAAGATCAACTCCAAACAAAGTATCGTGGGCTTCTCATAAAAATTTGGTCTTCCGAATTGTCTGGGAAAAACAAAATACAGGCCACAAATACATTAGCCATTCCTTTACTTCTCTATACCTTTGGAGCTGTTAAGTGGAATGTGAATGAGTTGAAAATACTAGATAGAGAAACCCGCAAGGTGATGTCAATCCATCGTAGTCGTCATCCAAGGTCTTCCGTGCAACAAATTTACCTTTCACGAGACCGAGGAGGAAGAGGTCTATTAAATTTAGAGTGTCTTCATCGAAAAATTGTACTATCTACAGCATGCTCAGTGATGAACAGTGAAGATCCCCTTATGCAATTTGTCCACCATCATGAAATTGCAAATGTTGTGGCGTTTTTATATCGTGCGGCAGAAAGAGCTGCAAATGAACTTAGTCTCCCATTTGAAACCAGTGATATGGAGCACGGGTTAGCGTCGTTAACACCATTGATGCTTAAAAAGTGTGTCAAGGAGGCTGAACAAGCGCTTTTGTTACAAGAACATAAAAGCAAACCTGTTCACGGGCAGTTCTATAATCTCATAAGTGAAATAGGATTGTCTCAAGGCTTGACTTTTGCTTTTTTTAAATCTGTTGGTTTGAGATCGGAGACTAAGGGATTTTTGTTCGCTTGTCAGGATGGTGTAATTAATACTCTGGTGTACCGCAGTCGTGTGTTGCAAATACCTGTCGACAATAACAACTGTCGAGCATGTAAGCAATACACGGAAACACTTGGTGACATTCTAAGTGCGTGTTCGAAGTATGCATGTTACAGGTATATAGAAAGACACAATGCTGCTCTTAAGGTGCTGTATTATCACCTTCGACACCAGTATGCTATTGATAAGGAACCCAACTTGCCGTATGCGCAAGGGGACCAGGAATCCGTTGTGGGAAATGAACAGTGTAAAATCTACTGGAATTTTTCTTTTCCTACAACTCATCGTATCAGAGCTAGTAAGCCTAATATTGTACTCCAGGGGTGCTATTCTATAACTTCACTTCACATCACTTCACTTCACTTTCACTTCACTTTACTTTTATTCACTTCACTTTCACTTTACTTCACGTCACTATATATTATTTATTGTATATGGTAGATTCTTGCGTAACTGACCGATTTCAAGATAAGTTTTGGTAGAAAAAATTTTTTTTTATTCAATGTTTCTCTGCACTTATTTTTCTTATTAGGGTGTAATATAAGTATATTTTAAATGATTTTACTACAACTATATTTATACGAAAATAATAGCAAATTTTTGAAAATTGGCTGCCATGTGGAGCTGAACCGCATCCTTTTATTGCAAATATATTGTACAAAATAAAAAATTTTTCTTGATATTTTCCTAAACGAAAATAAATAATAAATTCATAAATTATTTAATATTCTAACAGTATTTTAGATATTAGTTATTTTATGATATCGTTTCTAGGTGACTCTTAAGTAATTTCCATCTTCTAGTCAGTCCGAAAAAAAACATTACCTACACTGATAAAAATATTTTCTTGATTTAAATATAAGTATTTATTTAAATGATTTCGATTTGATAAATAATATTTTTAAGTTTAATTTAAGTGTATTAGAGATATCGGAAGTTTTGATTGCAAAACATTTTATGTTTGAAGGTGATATTCTGTTTGTTTGACTAAAAACTAAATTTTGTTAAAATTAAACAAAATTTGTGTTTGAAGTCTTTATATTTGAAAGAAATATATTTTATGTTCGATTTTAACATATTGAATGCGCAGAGGCCTTTGCGCATTCAATATGGCTTCACTGTTTTCACGTTAGTTTACTGTTCCGGTAGAACATGTGCGCGTCGTTTCCAGTGATTATGCCTGTTTATCGATTTTTTGGAAACAAATATATTTACAATCGTAGTTTTGTTTTTATTAAAGTGATTACTTGAGTGTGGAAATGATATTATTTTTTCAAAAAGTTGAGTTATATCTAAAGTGATTGAAACTTTTGTGCTCAAGTGAGCTTACACTTAACACTTGAAATAATATCAAACTACAAAGAATGCTTTATATAAAGCAAGAAACAAACATTAAACTATGACGAAACATATTTTGTGTTTACAATAAAAAATTTTGTGTTTAAAACAAAAAAACTATTTTATTTAAATCAAATTAAATATTTGTTTGCATCAAACAATAAATATAATAGATCAACCAAAAAATTTGTTTTCATCAAACCTAATTATGTTTACTGTATAACAAAGTAAAATTTAATTTAAATCAAACATATTATGTTTGATTTAAGCAAAATTTTTTCTCAGTGTAAGAGAAAGAAAGCTTAAGTAAGGAGGTATGGAAAAAGCGGGGCAGTGTGGTTTTTGAGGGTTGGACATTTTAGGGTATCAAATGATATCGTTTCTAGATGACTGTTAAATAATTTCCATCCGCTAATTTGTTAGAAAAAATTTTACCTAAACCAAAAAAAGTTAAAGTGAGGAGGGATGGAAAAAGCGAGGTAGGGTGATTTTTCAGGGTTGGAGATTTTAAGTTCTCAAATTATATCGCTTCTAGGTGACTCTTAAATAATTTTCTTCTGATAGTCTATCCGAAAAAAAACTTTATCTAAGCGAAAAAAAGTTAAAGCTAAAAAGGGATGGAAATATCGGGGCACTGTAGTTTTTGAGGGTTGGTGATTTTAGGTTAGGTACACAAATTACGTAAGCCATTAGGGGGTGAGGGAGGGTTTGATGAAATCTTACGGTATCCTACATAGGGGGGAGGGGGGTTCCCTGTAAAATTAGACGAAATATTTTTTGATTAACAGAATTTTTTTTTTAAATAAGAAGAGGGATTTAATTAATACGCTTTAAGACATTAAACATTAAGTATTATAGTTTATCTACTAATTTTTACTATAAAAGCAATTAATTTGGAAAAATCATGCAAAAAGAAAATAATTTGCAGCGAAGATAGTAAAGTTTCAATCTAGTATAGTAATATTTACGTTTTTTAAAAAAAAGTTACCTTCCCTGCATTAAAAATTATTTACTATCTTCGCTGGGAAAAATGTTTGTTTAACACGATTATCCTAGATTACAAACCGAAAACTACTCTTTCAGTGCATGCCTTTAACACTGTAATGAAAGTTACTATAAATTAATAATCCATATTATTTTTTTTAAAGGTACTGCAAATATTTTATCTAATAAAAATTTTACTTTTATAAGATTAAAAAAGTGCTTTTAAAACATTTTTTTGATAAAAATTAAGAAAAAATAGATCTTAGTAAGATTTTAATGGACTGGGGGGGTCTAGAAAAATCTTACGATGTCTTACAATGGGGTGGGAGGGGGTAAAAGATACTAAGAAATGGCTTACGTAATTTGTGTGCGGCCTCTTATCAGATGATATCGTTTCTAGGTGACTCTCAAGTAATTTTCATCTGCTAGTCTGTCCGAAAATATATAATAAATAGTGGTAAGGCATAACAATGTTGATGTGAGGTGGTTTGGGGATGATTTTTCAAAATTTTTAATACGATTTTGTGAGTGTTCAAAGGGAGGGTAGCAATCTTCTGTTTTACTTTTTTCCATTTCTTAAATAATTTGTAGCAGATGTGCTAACTGAAAGGTCTTTGTAACCTGGAACCATTTAGGTACGTTTGTACTGTGTGTGTACCCTGTAATCTTGAATAAAAAAAATCGGGCAAGTACGAGTTACACCCGTACCAAAATCTAGGGTTCCGTACATTTATGAAACAAAGATATACCTTATTAAAAAACAGAGAGCTCTAATTTGGTACACATATGTATTTTCACGTGTAGATTACAGGAAAATTATAGGAAACATTATCTGGATTGACAGTCAAAACGTTATCAAAAAAAAAATGCAAATTTTCGAAAAAAAAGTTTTTTCCCTATAACTTTGACGCTATTTGAGCTAGAGGGCTAAAATTTGGTATATTTGTATATTTTTATGTACAGATTAAGAAAATTAATTAAGAACGTTCAGATTATGAAAATAATTCTACCTTCAAGTACATGAAACTTTTGCTTGAAGGTACAAGCTTGTATTTCATATAAATAACATAAAAATCAAGAACTTTTTTTTAGGGGGAGGCCCTGAAATTTTTATAGGGTTTCAGGGTAAACTCTAGCATAGGGATCTAAACCTCTTTTTGGTCATTTTTTGAATTTTTTTTTTGTGACCTCATAATATTCAATTTTATTTCCAAACATAATTTTTCCAAAATCTGCATGCAAAAATACACGAGAGTACCAAATTTTAGCCCTCTAGCTCAAATAATGGCAAAGTTAGAGAAAAAAAACTTTTTTTTCAAAAATTTGCAGTTTCTCCTTGACAACGCTATTGCCATCAATCTAGATCATGTTCTCTATATTTTTCGTGTAATCTACACGTGAAAATACATATGTGTACCAAATTTCAGACCTCTAGGTGAAATAGTTTAGAAGTTAAGGGGGGGGGGGGGAATGGTCCATTTTAATGCATTTTTGCTAAAAAAAGTTGTTATTTCCTTGACAACGCTATGAACATCACCTTGAATCATGTTCTCTATATTTTTCGTGCAATCTACACGTGAAAAAACATAAGTGTACCAAATTTCAGCCCTCTAGGTCAAATAGTTTAGAAGTTAAGGGGGGGGAATGGTTTTTGGCTACGGACGCACGAGTCTTGTTATAAGGGTTCCGCCGAACACCGAAGGTGTACGGAACTCTAAAAACTGTTAATTTTTTTGAGTTTATTCATTAACATTTTTTATTTGTGTGATAATAAAGTATAAAACTGCAAAGTATAATTAAATTTCACTTAGAGCTTTTTTCGATGCATTGTACAAAATAGGGTCCAAATTAAATTTGTGTCTGTCATTTTGAATTTCCAAAAAGTAACCTCTAAATCGCAATTAGTGAACCCAAAATCCCAGAGGAATGACTTTTAAGCAAATTTAATCGATTTTAAAATTTTGTGTCCGTCATTTTGAATCTGCCATTTTCAATTTCCAAAAATTAAGATCCAAATCGCAATCAGCTACCCCGAAAACCCCCAAGTAATGTAATAGTATCAAATATATTAAAAATTATTTTGTTTTGTGTACGGAACCCTCGGTTTTAGTGCGAGTGTAACTCGAACTTGCCCGATTTTTTACATTTTTGTTAGTTATTTTGGAGCCGCCACTTTGATTTTCGAAGAACCAACATTAGATTTGCATTCATCGACCGCAAAAACTGTTAATTAAAGAGTTTAAGGGCAAGTTTGTCATTTTCGGCTTTTTAATACATGAAGTTATTTTTAAATTTTTTAATTGAACGCCTGTTTTCCGCCATATTGGCATCGTTTTTTTGTATTATTAAAAAAAACGCCATACGGCATTTAAAAGTAGACAAACGTACAATTATTTTGAACTATATAACTTTAAAATGGGTCAAAAACATTTTTGGACTTAGGCCTGTTTTTGTTGACGTGGAATATATATATAATAATATATATGATGAATAATATATAGTGATGTGAAGTAAAGTAAAAGTGAAGTGAAAGTGAAGTGAAAATGAAGTGAAAATGAAGTAAACATGAAGTGAAGTGAAAGTGAAGTGAAGTGAAAGTGATGTGAAGTGAAAGTGAAGTGAAGTGAAAGCGAAGTGAAGTGATGTGGAGTGAAGTTACAGAATAGCACCCCAGGATCATGAAAGTGAGATCATTTGTGTGATAGAGTTTTTGGCTTCTGCTGAGGGCAACATCATTCAAAAGGAGAATGAGAAATGGTCAAAATATCAAGATCTTATGTATGAACTGAGCCGAATGTATCCAGGGTATAAAATCCGATTAATTGTTCTCATACTAGACTGTTTGGGAGGGATTAAAGCTTCATTTGTAAGTCAATTAAAAAAGATGCCAAATTGCGAACGTCAAGCTGAAGCATTGACGGTTCGTATGCAAAAGGCTGTCCTTCTAAGTGCACTTAATCTGGTCCGACAGAACTGTTCTTCATAATATTGCTCTAAAAAAAGCATCCAATAGCGTTCCTGGCCACCGCGTAAGAACAACAGCGGCAAGGGACAGGAACACGTACAGAAAAGTGAGCTGAAAACACC
Source organism: Ganaspis brasiliensis (assembly GCA_037103525.1). Lineage (NCBI taxonomy): Eukaryota > Metazoa > Arthropoda > Insecta > Hymenoptera > Figitidae > Ganaspis > Ganaspis brasiliensis. Next base: position 643,013 of record JAZKLR010000475.1, read on the forward strand.
GCGAGCAAAAGAATCGCGCTCTTGCTTAACTTTCAGGACGGAAGGAGCAAAAGCGGATAAGAGTACGTAAGGCAAGAATGACAGAGGTTGTTTTAGTGAGGTATTACCACAGCACATGGTCGAGTCCCACACGAACAAGTGCGTAAATGCATTTTTTCCTCTCCTAAACTTGTTTTGTAAAAAAAATGTATTTATTTATTATTATTATTATTTTTTCATTTTTTTTACAAAACAAGTTTAGGAGAGGAAAAAATGCATTTACGCACTTGTTCGTGTGGGACTCAACCACGTGCTGTGGTAATACCTCACTAAAACAACCTCTCCCATTCTTGCTTTACTTACTCTAATCCGCTATTGCTCCATCCGTCCTGGAGGGTAAGCAAAAGCGTGATTCATTTGCTAGAGGAGACGTTATGCCTACTTCTTGCACTGTTATTCTCACCCATAGCCATAATTTATTATTATTATTATTATTATTTTTTTTTTTTTTTACAAAACAAGTTTAGGAGAGGAAAAAATGCTTTTACGCACTTGTTCGTGTGGGACTCAACCACGTGCTGTGGTAATACCGCACTAAAACAACCTCTACCATTCTTGCTTTACTTACTCCATTCGTTTCTGCTCCCTCCATCCTGGAAGGTTAGCAAGAGCGTGATCCACTTACTCGAGACGTTTTTCATGTTTCTTGCACTGTTGTCCTCGCCCATAGCCGCCGATGTTCTTAAGCGGTGTTCGAGAACGTTGTTGGATGCTTTTTTAGAGCTACCAAATAAGATGTTAAAGTGAACAGTGCTGCCGAACCAGATTAAGAGAGTTCAGAAGGACTTCCTTCTGCATGCGAATCGCTAATGCATCAGCCTGGCGCTCGCAGCCAGGAATCTTTTTTAATTGGCTCACAAATGAAGCCTTAATCCCTCCCAAACAACCGATTAGAAGAACATTCAATCGGACTTTATAACCTGGGTGCATTCGTCTCAATTCGAACATGAGCTCTTGATACTTGGTCCGCTTCTCATCCTCCTTACGATTAATGTTGTTCTCAGCTGGGGCCGAGAACTCAATTACTCAAATGATCTTACTTTTATGATCCTGGAGTACTATATCAGGCTTCTTGGCACTGATACGATGAGTGGTGGAAAAAGAGAAGTTCCAGTAGATCTTACACTGGTCATTTTCCACTACGGACTCCTGATCCCCTTGGGTATACGGCAAGATGGGTTCTTTATCTATACCATAATGGTGTCGAAAGTGATAATATAACACCTTAAGCGCAGCATTGTGTCTTTCAATATACCTGTAACACGCGTACTTCGGACAGGCACTTAGAATGTGACTTAGAGTCTCCGCATATTGTTTACATGCATGACAGATGTCACTGTCGACAGGTATATGCATCACACGACTGCGGTACACCAAGGTATTAATTACACTATCCTGACAGGCGAATAGAAATCCTTCAGTCTCCGATCTTAAACCAGCAGATTTAAGGAACGAACATGTCAAACCAACCGACAATCCTACTTCATTTGTGAGGTTGTAGAATTGTCCGTGAACAGATTTGCTCTTATGTTCCTATAGTAGAAGCGCATGTTCTGCTTCATTGACACGGCCCTTAAGCATCAATGGTGGTAACGATGCTAATCCATGTTGCACATTACTAGTATCAAATGGGAGACGAAGTTCATTCGCAGCTCTTTCTGCCGCATAATATAAGAATACCCCACAATTCGTAATTCCAAGATATGTGTAAGTTTCCCCAACACCAAGGGTGTTTTTTTTTTTTTTTTTTTTTACAAAACAAGTTTAGGAGAGGAAAAAATGCATTTACGCACTTGTTCGTGTGGGACTCGACCATGTGCTGTGGTAATACCTCACTAAAACAACCTCTGTCATTCTCGCCTTACGTACTCTTATCCGCTTTTGCTCCTTCCGTCCTGAAAGGTAAGCAAGAGCGCGATTCTTTTGCTCGAGGTGTTTTCAGTTCACTGTTCTGTAGGTGTCCCTGTCCCTTGCCGCTGTTGTTCTTACGCGGTGGCCAGAAACGCTATTGGATGCTTTTTTAGAGCTACCTTCGTTATATTATATTATTATTATTATTATTATTGTTTTTATTATTGTTAATATTTTTTTGACACGATTATTTGTCTTATTAGTCTTAAACTATTATTACTTTTTTTTTTTTTTTTTTTTTTTACAAAACAAGTTTAGGAGAGGAAAAAATGCATTTACGCACTTGTTAGTGTGGGACTCGACCACATGCTGTGGTAATACCTTTACTAAAACAACCTCTCCCATTCTTGCCTTACGTATTCTTATCCGCTTTTGCTCCTTCCGTCCTGAAAGGTAAGCAATAGCGCGATTCCTTTGCTCGAGGTGTTTGCAGTTCACTGTTCTGTAGGTGTTCCTGTCCGTTGCCGCTGTTGTTCTTACGCGGTGGCCAGGAACGCTATTGGATGCTTTTTTAGAGCTACCTTCGTGATGTTATATTATGAAGAACAGTGCTGCCTGACCAGATGAAGAGAGCTCAGCAGAACTGCCTTCTGCATTCGACCTGCCAATGCGTCAGCTTGACGCTCGCAGGTTGGAACTCTTTGAAGCTGGCTAACAAATGAAGCTCTCATCCCCCCTAGACAGCCGAGAATAAGGACAACTAAATGGACTTTATAGCCTCTGTGTATTCTCCTCAATTCGAACAGCAGGTTTTGATTAAGATCATCCATATAAAAAAGGTGGTTGATCTTATATACTCTATTTTTTGGTTTGCCACACATGTATCCAGAGTGCTTTTCTCGAAGAACAATAGACAGAGGCAAGAGGGAGATGCAAAAAAGTAGAGGACTGAGTGAGTCTCCTTGAAAAACTCCTCTTTTATAGGTGACGATGTTAGTATTCACCTGTTGTTTGTTCGATGTTATAACAAACCTTGTCCTCCACTTGAGCATTAGATCTTTCAAGCATCTCACAATGTTTGGATGTACCTGTAAGCATTCAAGAAGCTTGATAATCAATTCGTGACTCGTAGAGTCGAATGCTTTACGGTAATCGATCCAAGCCATTGACAGGTTGCGCCGATAAAATATCGAATCTTGGGTCACGCACCTATCTATCAGTAGGTTATCCCTACAACCTGCTAGGCCTCTCTTACACTATGTTATTATTATTATTATTATTATTATTTTCATTATTATTATTTATTACGTATTAAAAGCAGAACATTTAATTATTGAATCCATGAAGATTGATCCAAGCTTGAGCAAGCCTAGTTCCATTGTCCTTTCTCGCCTGAGAGGTACTGATCGAGTATTGGTACCGTTACCTTATTACTAAATATAACCTAAAAGTTTTTATTCCTTAGGCCCCTTTCTTCATGACGCGTCACAATTTGTTTAAGAAAATAAAAAATTGATAAAAATGATAAGGGAATATTGCAGTAACCATTTTGCAGTAAATCTTAAAATTAAAGAGTGAACACTAAATTAAATATAGTTAATAATATAGTTAAATATAGTTTTTTCACTTTTATTAACATATTATCTGTGTGTTTTTATGTTGATACAATAATGAGTATTATTTAATAAGTTGAATAATTTATTCCCCAGAATATTTGATGAAATTGAATTGTATTAAAAACAATTCATTAAAAATGGAAACCTAATACTGAAAATTAATCAATAACATAAACATGTTACGAATTATATTTGCAGATTGCAGATGCTCTCTAAATCTGAATTAAAGTGAAAAATCGATCACTCATTTTAGTTAGTTTAAGTTTCCACTAATTTTTAGTCAAACTTAACTATTTGAATTAGTAGATTTCAGTTATTTACTAAAGCTTTAGTGGCAAGTGGCTAAAAATTAATAAAGAATTTTACTAATTTGAATTAGTGGCAAATTTTCGACTAATTAAGATTAACAGAGAGTAGTAATTTTCCAATTTGATAGTCTCGATTGATCCGTGAACTTAAAATAATAATAATTATATCACCTCAAATATTTTTCTTGCATTCAATTTGGAAACACAAAAATAGTGTACAAAATAATTTTTAATGACAAATGTCCAGACACTTTTTGAAAAACCGGTTTTTCGGTCTAAAAGACTAAAATACGGATTTTATAAAATTATTTGTAACAAATAGGTATTATTTCTATTGATTCATTAAGGGAAAGGACCGGTGAAGTTTTAACCCATCGAAATTTTTAATGCTCAGAGGTGTTTATTTTTTTTCTTACATAATTTAAGATGTAGAATTATGGTATTACATAAAAATTAAAAAACATTATTTTTTTGACCTTTTTCGAATTTTTATTTTTTCAAAAAATAGAAATTTTGCAAATTTCATAAGATTGATTGTAAAGATTCATTAAAATCGCGTGGAAAAAAATTGGCGATAAAAAATAATAAAAATTGTAGACGGAGTTCAATATTTAAGATGAGAGACAGAAAAAATTTAAGCCTATGCTTAGGGGTGCCAATTTTTTTCTTACTTTATTTTGCATCTAGAATGTAGATACAGAATCAAAAGGTGTAAAAAAATTTTTTAGTATTTTTGACCATTTTAGTATTTTACGATTTTTTATTTTTTTGAAAAATTAAAATATTTTAAAATCCATACGTGGTCATTTTAGGTCTAAAATTACACAAGAAAAAAAATTGGTAACCCTAAACATCGGGAATTTCTATAAGCTAAAATTTCACCGGTCCTTCCCCTTAATAAGACATGTTTATTGTAGAAAACAGTTACTGTTTAAGTGCAACGATTTTTGAGTTAAAATCGTAAAACTGTGGACAAGGTTGATATAATTTAATAAAAAAAATGAAAAGATAGTTAAATCTCTACAGATTAGATAGAAAATATGCAGATAACATTTAAAAATGTCTTAACCCCTATAAAAATGTTCGAAAAAGTTGTGAATTCATTAAAGAAAATTCATTTTTCTTCTACTGACAACAAAAAGGGTTGAAATCGGTATCGTAGTCGACGAAATTTACATAGTATTTACTTCTGATTTTTATTTTTAATTAAGCATCAGAACGTTATTACTCTTAATAATTATTTCCTACATTCTTCAAATATAACCTCTAAATTAATTATTTCTAATAATATTTTTTATTGTATCTTTTATTATAACTATTCAATTAATTTATTTTAATTTTTTTAACTGAAAATTAAATTTATTAAAAATAAATAATATAAAAATTAATCCAAGAATAAATTTATTTAAATTTAAATGATAACAAATTTATTTTCTATATTGAAACCAATAACAAATTATTTAATAGCTTTAAATTGATTAAGAATACTAATTTTTTTAATATTTATAGTAAAAGTGGTTTTTAGATCATTTCTCATAATTGCTAAAAAAAACAGGAATTATTATGCAACTTGATAGTTCCCGATTATATTAGTATAAAACTACGGTTTTTCGTAAATTAATTCAAGTAAATAATATACTGTTAATAACATAATAAAAAGAAATCATAAAAGTAATAATAATAAGGGGAGAGGGCCCCAAGTTTGACACCCTTTCGTCTTATTGCTGTAGAATCCAAACCAAATAAAATATATTAAAATATTTTATACCGGATGAAAGTACAATTTATAAGGTAACTTATGGCCACAGAGATAAAATTTTATTGTGAATATAAACATTTTTTAAAGCGTCTTTTCTAATTGTTCACATTTTCGGTCCAAAAAAAAGTGGCCCCAAGATGGACACCTTCTTAAAAGTCTCTGAAAATTGTAGTAAATAAGAAATTAACATCGTGTAACAATTCTTAAACTAATTTTTAATCATTTTACGGAATTTATCAGTAAATAACATTTCTTAAAACTTCAATCTAATAGCTTAACAGTAAAAAGTAATAAAATATCGAAAAATATCGATATATCAAATTCTCTAACGATAACATCACATTTTATGATGGAAAATAAAAAATTTTAATTAATTGGCTCAAAAAATTATTAAAAAAAGTGTAAAATTCAAAATATGCAAATAAATACATTAAGATTTGAGGCCTGTCCATCTTAGGGTACATGACACCATTTTTTAATCCCCAGTAAAAATATATTTCCGGTTGTAAATCCGTGTACAAGATCATCTACTGACCTTGTACATGATTCTAGATAAAATCATGCACAGGTGCATTGACTTGTCTTGTGCATGAACTTGTGGATGGTCAACACATGAATTTGGAACAACGAACGTGTACATTTTCATGCACGCACAATAAAATCTGATACAAGAATATGTGCATGAACGTGCAAATGTTCATGCACATAATTTTCCATACTTTAAATATTATTAACAAATGTTACTTGTTTTATAGTGGTCCTTTACCTTTTATAGCCATTAAAATCTACTGCGCAGCCTTCACTCCCATAGATAACTAATGCGCAACGTTTAAAGTTTAATAAATAATTATCCATTTTCGTGTACAGATTCATGTGCATGCTCCTGTGCATGTTCATGCACATGAAATTATTTGCCTTTAGAAGCGTTCATGAACATTTGCATGTTCCTTTGCACGTTCGTTGTTCCAAATTCATGTGTTGACCATTCACAAGTTCATGCACAAAGCAAGTCAATGCACCTGTGCATGATTTTATCCAGAATCATGTACAAGTTCAGTAGATGATCTTGTACACGGATTTACAACCGGGTATACGAACACTAAATTAGTAAAATCATTTTAGGATACTATTATACGATAAATAAAGAATATTATAACGTTGAGTAGGGGAGAGTGGGGCAAAACCGCTAAGCGGGGCAAAGACGTTTTTCAAAATATCTTCCTTATTTCTAGACCGTTTCAACTTATGTTTATAGTTTATCATAATTATAACTGGAACTATTGTTTAGAAAAAAAAAATCTTGTAAATATAAAATGTATTAAGAAATATACGAAAAAAATCGATTTTACAAGTCTGCACTGAAAAAAAAGAATAATAAAAGTTACATATTTTCGATTAAAGATTACTATTTTTGAGCAGTAGTTTTGAAACTGTTCAAAAATTAAATACTTTTTACTTAATTCAGTAAATGAATTATACTTTGATTGAAATAAAATTTACTCCATGGAATGGAAAATTTAAATGAAAATTATAAGTATTAATATGAATCTGAGGAACTATTGTATCATCCAGAATAAGAATTGCTTTTCAACGGAGTGGCGTTTACATCGCCACTAACGATATTTGCTCAGAAAATTGTAATTTTGCCCCTCCACTGCTCGCGTCACTCACCGATGTAGGCCTTATATGCGTGTGAGACGGGGAACGGGAGAATGAAATAATACAGAAAATAATACTTTCTTGTTTTTAATTCTTTATAAAATAAATCAATGCAAATAAAAATAAAAAAGTTTCTACATTATGAACTTTATAAATACACTTCAATTTATTAATTTACAAGTTTCATTCTTCTAATATACAAGTACTTAGAATTAACGAGTGAACATTTCGGAAAAATCTTAGAATTATACGGGATCGAACTACCTAACTTAAATATAAATACGCAATGTCGGAACCCTAAAAACGCACGCTTTCGCATTAAGCCTCTCGGCTATCGACGCAACTGACGTCATATATTTTTTAACTTATATGAATTACCGCAATAAAATAAATCATAAACCCCATATATTTTACTACATTATTGAAATTAAATGTAAATATTATTCAAAATAGTAGTAAATAGAATAATATTAGATAGCATAATATTAAATAAAAAAATTGTAAATATGTAAAAATAAATGAAATACTTATATAATCTAAAAAATTTTATAATAAAATATTATTAAATTTTTTTATACAATATATTATTAATAAATAATACTTATTAAATAGTTTAAAGCAAACTAATTTATAAAATAAAATAGCAAACATAAAAGTAAAAATTAATTTTAAAAATGTTTTAATATTAATATTGAATAATTTATCTGAATATCAAAATAAATTTAATTAATTATTATAACAAATGCAGTTTTTTGAAGAAAATAATACAAAATAATATGATTAAACATAAATGAAAAATGAAAAATTGTTTTTGTATAACACCTGAGTTACAAGAAAAAAATTTTTGAACTAGAAAATTCTTAATATTTACTAAACAAATTCAAGTTTTATAAAAAAATTTGCAATGATAATAGAATACATATTATTTAAAATATTTTTGTATCCTTAATGAGTAACAACATACTAATTAATTTAAAGAAGGAAACAATTAAATTCTCTAATTTAATACACATTTTGATATAAATTTGCTTATTATAATTTTGTTTAGAACAAAATATGTCAAAATAAAAGTATAAGATCCATATTAACAAGAGATTTGTTTAAAAAATATTAAAAATATTTATGTAACAAGGAATTGAAGCATTTATTAAATGTACATATATTTCGATTGTATATGACTCGCGTATCGGTGAGAGGAGTGTAGTAGTATTAGTAGTAGTGGCACGGATTACTATTTCCTGAGCAAAAGTTGCTAGCAAATATTAAAAACTGATCCTACTGAAGTAATTGTTATATCACGCAGTTATACTTTTTAAAAATGCTTGAGCAATATTTAAAAAAGGACGAATTTAATAATTAATACTCGAAGTTGATAAAATTTATTAAGACAATATAAAGATTAAAAATATTAACAGAATTTTTAAAAACGACTAGAGTAATAATTACAATTAGTAAATTTTACTACGTAAAAAGTAATTTTTCTTTATATGAAGTACATTTTACTCTAAATAGTAATTTTTACTACAAATAGTAATTTTTACTAAATAATTACATTATTTACTATAAATCGAGATCCTCTTTTCTCAGTGTGAGATGAAATTTATACTGATCAAAACTATTAAATTTTAAATGTAAATTGTGAGCATTTAAAATTGAAATTTTTACGTTCTAGTAGAGTAATGATTTATCTACACAATCTCTTTGAAATCCTGGTTTAATTTTTAATCTAAATATATAAAATTTTAAATTAAAAAAAAGTTTGTCGTTTGGGGCAAAGACGCTTGAAAAATATTTCATAAAAAACAATTGAATATTAAAAACTGCATTATCATGTTATTTTAAATGATGGAAACTTCATGTTAATCAACTGTCAACCTGCATTTTTTCATCAAAACAAATAAGTATTTTTCTCTATCAAATTTATTGTTATTATTATAATTATTTAATTTTTAAATTGTTTATTAGCATTTATTACTAATTTGAAAAAAATATGCCTTTGGAATATTAAATAAGCATTATTATTTAATCATATTTTCGCGCGGTTATTTAAATAACACTCTATTTTTGTAGAGTTGATAAAGTAGATTTTGAAACAAAATAAAAAACAATTAAATTGAAAGTATGAGGTTAAAAATACAAGTCGTCATTATTTTCAATAAAATGGATTAAATCTCTTTTAAAATCTGTAAAATGTTTATGTTTTATAATTATTGCACCAATAAATGTTATTTAATATATATTTTAGATCATTTATTATATTTGGAATAATAATATTAGCAAAAACGTCTCTGCCCCAACAGTTGGGGCAAAGCCGCTAGATTGAATCTTTTTAAAAAACAACAAATAATGTAATTGTGATTATGATAAATGTAACAACGACTATTAAAATATGTTATTGGTTAGTTTCAGCCGTGTAACAAACAAAAATTACTCCAATTGAACGTATAGTTAAAATTTTGTGCATCAATAAATATAAACCTAGCGGTTTTGCCCCACTCTCCCCTACTCATTTTAAATCATAAATTTAAGTAACTTTACCAACTTAAGAAAAAACTGTTACAAAACTTTTTTAGACCCAATATTACGTGGAATGTGTAGAAGAAAAACCAACTGGTTTTTTTTCAAATGTGCATCAAAATCTTCGTCTAGACAAACAACAAAAATGACAAAAAGCATAAGGTGCTGCCACCATAAACAAAAATTGAATACGAAATGTCTATCTTGGGGCCCTGTCCATCTTGGGGCCCACTCCCCTAATTAATAATATATTTTAATAATATCATAGACTGTAAAACATCTACTTTCGAGTTTATTTGTATAACGCTCCCAGTTTTAAATATTTTGTCCTAATAATATTATAAATATTATTTAAATAGAGAATAATTTAAAAAAATTAATAAATAACAAAATTTAAATAATTAATAAATGTTATTATTAAAAAAAATATTATTATTAATAATAATATTCCTAATAATAGTTAATTAAATTTAAAAATTATGCTTCTAAGTTTAAATTGCACTATATCACATATTTTTTCAAAAAAATAAATTTTTGAAAAAGGTAATTTTTGAAGTATCACTTCTATTTTTCAATATTTATTGTCATATTTTATATTCTTATTTAAATACGTTTTTAATTTTTAAAATTTTTTATTTCTTGCAGTTTTTGATTGATTATTGAAATTTTTTGTTAAATTTGTATTCCTTTATTAGTTTTAATCAAATTTAAATTGTATGTCCGTGTGTGAGTGTGTGTGTGTGTGTGTGTGTGTCCATATTACGCCTATAATATCTCAAAAGCTACAGTACTTAGCACTATGTTTTTTACAAAATTATAGGTTCCTTAGGGGGACAAATTATGATATACGTTTAAACCCGATCGATCAATTCTAACTTTTTTCGCATTTAAAACTTTTAAAAAATCGTTTTTTTTGCAAAATTGAATATTTTTTTAAAAAAATTAAAATAAAAGTATTTAATTCGTTTTATTTTTTGAAAACGCATCGATTGAGCTTTTAGCGAACCCTCTAGTGCCATTTAATCCAAAGTTATTAGAATTTTAAAAATAGAAAATTTTGAAAATCTTGTTTTTAATAATTTTATTTTTATGTTTTATTACAAGATTCAATATATTTCTATTATTATGTAGGTCATTAAAAACACATCGAATAAGCTATTTGCGAACCTTGTTCTCAAATTCTGTTCCGAGTTATTAAAAATTAAATTAAATCAAAAATTAAAAATTTTTATGAAAATTAATTTTTTCATGTTTTTTTACTTTTTATATATATTTTATGAAGAATAATTTTTGTTCGTTTTGTAGATGATTCAAAAATGCATCAATTGACCTATTTAATATTTTTTGCAAGCTATTAATTAAAACTTTATATTTATTTATTTTTGTAATGTTTAATACATTTTTATAAAGTTTGGATCAACTTTTGTAATTTTTTATGTATATTTGCAGTTTTTTTTTAGAATTTTTAATAATTTTTAAAATTGAAATTTTTTGTGCATACTTTCTGAATATTTTATTGAAAATTCAATAATCAAAAGAAAATAATAATAAAAATAAAACCCTGGTAGAAAAATTTTGAGGCGCTAGATAGGTACCAGTCTAGACTTTTAAGACCCTAAGATGGCGCTGTGTATATATGTAACGCACTTTCAAGATAGCGACTAGCCTGGAAACTAGACTGGCGCCAGTCTTGCGACTAAAATGAATTTTAAGGTTACATTTTTGTGAATTGACAACTCGCTAGCTAGCAGCCGGCGTGGAAGCTAGTCTGGTGCCAGTCTTGCGACTAGAATGCACTTTTAGGTTAAGTTTATGTGAATTGACAATCTAGCAGAATCGATTAGAGCCATGACTGGGTCTAGATAGAATTGCAAAACTATGTTTCCAGCGTTGGTGCTAGCTATGTCCAGTTTTCCACTTGTAATTTCTACACGGGAAGAGTTAACCAATCAAAACTAAAAACTGAATTTTTATATTAAATAAATATTCCATATATCAAATGGAACAATTCACTGTTTTGAATTTTGATTTCAATAAGCAATACTTTAAACGTTATATAGAATAAAATAATAATTTAAGGATGAGCAAGGAAAACACGGAAATAAACAATTACATTACATTTGTTAGCGTTGTCATTATCCTTTTCTAACTATTCTTCGTTCTCTTTTCCTCGATATCCCCCACTCTCGTTCTACAGTCCACGTTGTAAGTGTGGGGATACACGAGGTTGATCTAGTTGGGACTAGTTCAGTTCAGTTCGAATCTAAACTCCGTGTAACACAGAATTGTGGTAAATAAAGTGATGTTCATTCAGTGAGAACCAAAGGGAGCTTGTTATCTCTGCCCTTCCCCCTCCTAAACGACAATACTAAATTCAACATTTTAAAATAATTGGTTTAAAAATAATACATTTTTTAATTTTTTTGTGTAAACACATTGATTTTACGCTTTATGTAACAAATTCTTTGTGAAGCATATTTTGCTTTTTAAACCTTTCAATGTTACAAAAGAAACATATTATGATTGCTAATAAATATTTATTTAAAATAAATATACTTTTATTTCGTTGAAATACAAATTTTATAAATAATAGACTACCCAGTTAAATATTTCGTGTGTGTTGCCACGTGTGTTCCCGTATAGGATCCCTTGAAGGTTGCTACATGAGTTACCATATGGGATCCTGTGTGCCAGGGAACTTTGGCACGAACCCTCGAGGGAACACTGTACATAGGATCCCATGTGTATGTGTTCCCTTACGGGATCCTTAATCTATTAAACAATTTAAGTGAATCTACAAAAAGAATACTGTTAAGAAAATAATTCATTTGTCAGTAACTGTTACACACCCTATTTACAAGAACAGAAAAATCCACTGCGCAGCCGTAAGTGCGATAGAAAACTACTGCGCAGCATGTTAAGTTTTAAAAAATTGATTTGAAATCCAATGTACATGGGATCCTATGTACAGTGTTCCCTCGAGGGTTCGGGCCAAAGTTCTCTGGCATACAGGATCCCATATGGGAACCCATGTAGCATCCTCTAAGGGATCCCATACGGGTACCCATTCAGGAACACACGCGGGAACACATACGAAATTTTTAACTGGGTAGTAATTCAATTAACTGAATAAAATAAATTACATTCAATATAATTACTTTTTTTTAAGATAACGAGTTGAAATTTTTAATTATTGTCACTGCTTAATAAAGTAATCTATTATTCTTTTAAGTAAAATTTTTAAACGAACAACGAATTTTTTTCATTAAAAAAGGTGTTTAAACAAATTTGATTTGGTATTTTAAAAAATTCCCTATAGAATATCAAGCTTCAAATTTCCAGACGCAATAGTAAGATAACGGTACCTATACTCGATCAGTACCTATAATCGATCAGTGATAATTTAATTAGACAACATTAATTATTAGTTTAATAATATTGATGTCAAATACTACATTACGTACTACAAGATTTATTTTTACCAATATAATCAAGCAATAAATTAATTTATGTCCAATTAAATCATAACTGATCAACTATAGGTACTGATTAAGTATAAGTACCGTTATGTTACGGAAAATAAGTTAAAGGACACCAGTTTTTCGAAACAATCGTTTTTCTTCTTTAACAAAAATATAACCATAACCTTTAACCACATACTTTACATTTTTTTAACTTAAAAAAATGTATGTTTTTCCCTAATATTTAAATAAATAAAAACTTTTTATGCATAATTGTGACTTTATTACATATCTTGGCTCATCCACAATTCCACGAAATACGGAAATAAGCCTCATTCTAAAAAAAAATAAACTTCAACAATCAATAATATATGAACTCATTGGGATTTTTAGCACTAGTCACATAAATACACAAAGATTTCAAAAATTTTTTCATTTTTTATTTTCAATTGTTTGCTTCTTTTTGCTTCCGTGCACAGAAATGAAGCTAAATAATCAATAATAATTTATATTAAATAACAAATTCTGTAAAATATTTTAATTGGTCATCTTTCTCGCATTGCCATTTCCACAGGACTTAGGGTGCAGTCTCATGCTAGGGATTAATGGATCAGGGATTAGAATAGACCAATCAGAAAATGCTTTCCAATGTGACCAATTATCTGATTGGTCTATTCTAATCCCTAATCCATTAATCCCTAGCATGAGACGGCACCCTTACCCTATTAAAATGTATTTTAAATTTCCTGACATTCAAATAGAATTATATATTTCATTTCAATTCTACATTTACATTTTTTTAATTTTTAAGTGCTGCTATTTAATTGGAAAATACTTTATTCTAATCTGTTTCATTAGCAAATATCCAATTCAAAATAAATTAAAATTAATTAATATGATGATTAACTTTTAATAATTCTTATAATAATAAAATATGACAATAAAAATTATTAGAATATAAAAAATTTGTAAAAAAATATTACAAATTCAATAAACAATAAGTTCACTAACATTTTATAAAATGTCCACATCAATAAGCAATTAAAGAAATAATAATCACCGAGCGAGCGTTAGCGAGCGAGGTTAATTACGCTAGTAACATTATAAACTTAACAACTCCACTGTAATCACTACAACTTTTTTAACTGTCACTTCTTAATTTATAAAAATTCATTTATTTTTTATTTTTTATTATTGAATAAAATGCAGTTATTAAGTAAACAAAAATTTACAATCCTATATAAGAAACCAGCTAGCTTTTAGAATGTAATGCTGGGCTCTCAAAAGGTGAGAGAGAATAAGGTATAGAATCTACCTGAAATAGATAAAGAAAACAATAGCGTGCAAAACGCAAGCAGAGTTCACACTTGTGGTTCTAAAAGCAAGAGAGAATAAGACTACCTGGAATAGATAAAGACGACAATAACGTGCGAAACACAAGGGGAGTTCACATTTGTGGTTCTAAAAAAGAAGAGAATAAGGCTACCTGGGAAAGATAATGACAACAATAGCGTGCAAAATAAGAAAGAGGAAAATGTATAACAGGTGTCTGGTAGACACAGAATGAAAAAAAGATTTTAAACGCTGTAAAAATTGTAAGGCACCCTTGTATGAACTTGTATGAACATTTCAAAAATAATTTTAAATTGTTTAAACAATTTTTTTTATATTTTCTATGTGAAATATGTTAAAAGCTTACAATTTTTAATTAGCAAAATCTAATTAATGTAATTTTTTTGATATAATTGAATCGATTGTTTAAACAATTGTAATGGAGTTAAAATTATATTGTTTTTTGTCATTTAACTTAATTAATTTTGAATTGTTTAAACAATTTTTTAATATTTTCTATGTAAAATATTTTAAAAGCTTACAAGTTTTGTAATTTATTTGACCTAATTAAATCAATTGTTTGAACAATTAAAATGGTTAAAAATCAAATTTTGATGAAATTGAGCTAAAATATTACGAAATATTACGAATTTTTCCGTCTGCAATTTTCAAGATCTTTCGATTGTTTAAACAATTTATATATTTTCGACTATAAACACTTTTTTTAACAGCTGTTGATTTTTTATTAACAACTGACAGAATGAGCAGAATTTTTTTTTTTTTTTTTAAAGAATTTAAATTGTTTAAAACAACTTATCGTTAAATTCTCTTAGAAGCATTTCGCTTTTGCCTTTCTTCATGAAAACAATATCACGAATTTTTCCGTCTGCAAATGTTTTGTAACTTTACATGAATTTTAAACTTTTTAAAAACATTCGAATGATGTTTATAGAGTATCGAAAAGGGTTATAATGATTATCGCTTACTCGGAAAAAAATGAGTTACTGACAGTAGCTAAAAATTTAGTTGATACTTATTTAGTCACCACAGCTAAATATTAGCTTAGACAGCTAAAATATTTGCTACGATAGCTAAAAGTTTGATGTGGTTCCTAATATTTGTAGATACCATGACTAAAAAAGTTTAGTTGTCCATAGGACAAATAACTATGTTTAGCTATGGAATCTACACCTGTTAGCTACCATTGCGTACTTTTAGCTGACGTAGCAAATTTATTAGCTGTCTTAGCTAATATTTAGCTGTGGTGACAAAATAAGTGTCTGCTAAATTTGTTGTTGTTCTTTAGTAACGATTGACAGAAAATTTGTTCCTTAAATATTTATTGTACCTATTTGTTTTAACAATCTAAATTGTTGAAAACAATTTTTCATTACTTAGCTGTGGTTCCTAATATTTGTAGATACCATAACTAAAAAGGTGTAGATGACCCTAGGACAAATAACTATGTTTAGCTCTGGGATCTACACCTGGTAGCTACTTAAGCGTACTTTTAGCTGACGTAGCAAATTTGATAGCTGCCTTATCTAACATTTAGCTGTGAGGAGTAAGTAAGTGTCGGCTACATTTGGTTGGCAGCAGCAGCTAAATCACTTTTTTCCGTGTATTAACTGTTGTTAGAAAAAATAAATGTAAATGAAAACAATTTTAAAAAAAAGTTTAAACATTTATTATTATTTAATTATTTATTTAATTTTGTTTAAATTTTTTAATTTTAAACAATTTTGTTAATATTTTTTATGTTGTGTTTTTGTTGTCATATTCATAGAAGAATCATAAAGAAGTTGTTCTTTCTATGTTATGTGGTTTTTTGTCATATTCATGGAAGAATCATAAAGAAGTTGTTCATGGAAGGATCAGAATGTTCATTGAATTTGGCCAAAGTTTCAAAGAAACTGTTTTGAAAAAGAAAGTTGCAAAATTGCAAAACAGTTGTAACTCTCTAGATCTTTAAAATAAAAAAAATCGGGCAAGTACGAGTTACACTCGTACCAAGTCGAAGAATTCCGTACCGCTCTAATTTTTTTCAATTATATGAGGCAGAGATTAAAAATTATCCACCAAGAAACCATTTTTAAAAATATTTTTTATTATTCACTAAACAAAACTTTACTGGTACAAATTTTTAGCACTATAAGCCAAAAATTTTGCAGCTGAAGGGTCAGAGCCGTTTTTAGGGTTTCGTGGTTCGGGACCGAAACCCTTATAGTGAGACTTTGTCGTCCGTCCGTCCGTCCGTCCGTCGTTCTCAGCCAATAGCTGTCAATTTGAGGTTGTGTACGAGAGAGTGGGAGATAGTGAAAGACAGAGACAGAAACATCCGAATGGTTCCGGAAACATCCGAATGATTCCGGAAAAACCCGAATGGTTACAGAAACACCCGAATGGTTACGGAAACACCCGAATGGTTACAGAAACACCCGGATGATTCCAGAAACAGCCAAATTGTTACGGAAACACTCGAATGGTTACGGAAACACCCGAATGAATCCGGTAACACCTGAATGGTTACGGAAACACCCGAATGGTTACGGAAACACCCGAATGGTTAAGGGGGTTGACCCGTGTGACAGATTCGAAAAATCGAATTTTTTTATTTTTCATATATCGCACCTATAACATATGCAGAATATGTGGGTAAACCGATTTTGACATATTCGTCGTTGTTATAAAGTTTTTACAGTAAAAAGGCATGATGTTCGAGCGCGTGGTCGAGCTTTCAACTAGCATTGAAGGTTTGCCGCTTTGGTTTTTTATCCGCCAATTTTATTATTCCATACACATTTATATAAGTAAAAAATAAGTACATTTAGAAAAACTTTAGTTCCCTAAAATAAATTTTTGAATATAACAGTTGTTTTAGTAATAATTTCGAACTCACTGCCTTATTCGTACTTGAACTTTCAAACGCGTTTTTCTTGAAACCACTTTTTTTCAACTGGTCGCCATGATATCTCCAAAACAACTTGACCGATCATCTTGAAATTTATAGGGTATGTTCAGCACATGTGGGGCTACAAGCTGAACTAGGATAATTAAAAAAGGTCACGTCAATTTTTTTTTATAAAAGAAAACAGGCCCAAAATAAAGTTTTTTTTAGAAATAAAAATTCAAAGTCGCGTAAAAATTTTATTTTCCAATACAGTAAGGTCGCGGTAAGTGTCCGTTTCAGTAAGTGTCCATTTCAGCAAGTGTCCCGGAGCATGTTTCAGAAAGTGTCCCTCCCTCTACTACTACCGTCAGTGCTGTCTATTTCGCTGCGGCACGAGGCTTTTGAACAATTTCAAAACCCACCTGCTCGAACGCAGATTACGCTCCTGCTTTAATCCCCGAAAAAATTCTGGGGCGTGGCTTAAGGAATGGACAGTTCCTGAAATCGCTGGTCCCGACGAGTGGACACTTACCGCGACCTTACTGTATTTTTAAATAATCCTAGTTCAGCTCATAGCTACAGTGACACAGATTAAAATGATTTTTTATTTTTTGATTTTGGATCATTCAGACGGTCGAAATCGTGGCGACCAATGCTGTACTGTTTTTTACATGAATTACTTCCCCGCGCTGTATCGCGTAAAGTTTTCATTATTTTGACTTCAAAAAATTTCTGAATTTAGTTCAATAGTTACTAAATCTATGGTAGAAAATCCAAAGTTGTAAGTTTTAATCGCCCTTCAGAAAAAAATCCCAAAAAACAGTTAAAAAACGGCTGTCACACGGGTCAACCCCCTTAAGGAAACACCTGAATAATTCCGGAAACATCCGAATGATTCCGGAAACTCCCGAATGGTTACAGAAACACCCGAATGGTTACGCAAACACCCGGATGATTCCAGAAACAGCCGAATGGTTACGGAAACACCCGAATGGTTACGGAAACATTTAAATAGTTACGGAAACACCTGAATGGTTATGGAAACACCTGAATGGTTACGGAAACATAATATATTATACAAGAGAAACAGAATTAGAGACTAAAAAAGAGAGGAGACTAGATTTTTACAATTTTTCTGGTTGTTTGTGAGAGGGAGGTTAGTAGGGATTAAGAGAAAGCCACGAAACCCTCAATTGTAGGGGCATTGCGCCTGCTTTTGTACTGTTTATTTAAATATGATTTTAAAAAATAAGGAGTTAACTAATTATTATTCAAACTTTTTTTTAAAAAAACACGAATTTTGGATAGTTACATTCTATGAAGACGAACATTAACCCTCTGCCTACAAAATCCCCACTTTGGCGTCTAACCACGTGATCGTTTCATGGACACGAAAGATGCATGTGTTGGCAGCCGAGTTTCAAGATCGTAATCATAACAAAAGAACAAGATCTTTGTGCAAAAAAAGATTTGTAATTTAAATACAGACAAATTATATTAAATTAAGTAAAAGATTATTTATTAGATTTCATTTGAGAATTATATTGAAGTTTAACCTAAAAATTATGCACAAACAAGGCTTAAGTTTAATAAAAAGTCGTCATGTGTAACATAACCTTAAAAGTGAAATGTCAAAACTGATAGTAACAACTATTTATCTAAAAATTAAATAATCAGTAACTATATTGCTTTATAAACATAAATAATTATAGGCTATTAATTTTTAAAAAATAATAACCTCAGAACTCTCCAGAATTCTCGTATAATTGTTGAACCTGTTTTTAAAACTTTACTGAGACGGGGCACCTGCGCCTCAATAAAACTTTTGGAATACGATCATTGGTTATTCTCCTTCCATAAGCCCAAATAGACGATTTTAGACGATAACGGTCATTTGAGTAGGCAGAGGGTTAACAAACTTCTATATATTTTTCCCGTAATCTACACGTAAATCTACATACATGTACCAAATTGCAGCATCCAAAGTCAAATAGTTTAAAAGATTAGGGTGGAGAACATGGTCATTTTTTCGAATTTTTTTCAAAAAATCGTACTTTTTGGCTAGTAAACACTATGAAGACCGCCTTTTCTAAAGTTCTCTATAAATTTCCAGTAATCTACACGTAAATTTACATACGTGTACCAAATTGCAGCATCCTAAGTCAAATAGTTTGGAAGATTAGGGGGGAGCATGGTCATTTTTTCGAATTTTTTTCAAAAAATCGTACTTTTTGGCTAGTAAGCACTATGAAGACCGCCTTTACGAAAGTTCTCTATAATTTTCCTGTAATCTACACGTAAATTTACGTAAGTGTACCAAATTGCAGCATTCTAAGTAAAATAATTTAAAAGATTAGGGGGGACATGGTTATTTTTTTGCATTTTAGGGCAGAAAAAGTGGTTTTTGCTGGATTTCGGCATGTCATGAGCTCGAATCGCGTTTTCCATTTCATTTTTGTAAATCCAAGGTGAAATTACATATGTGTACCAAATTGGAAGTCTCTAGCTCATATAGTTTAGAAGTTAGAGGGGGTGCGAAAACGGACACACATAGTGATTTTAATAAGGTTCCGTTTTACGGTACGGAACATCTACTTTTTTCTTAGTATTTCGATGAATAGGTCTTGAAAAATTACATTATTGAGAAGAAATTCCAAGTCTCTAGTCTTATTCAATAATTAGTTAAGAGTAAACATTATCCATTTGTTTTAAAAATTGTAAAAATTATAATTTTTATAATACTGTTGGAACGTAAAATAAAATTTGGTTTTTTTCTTTCTAACCATTCTTGACCCAGAGTGAATGATATCTTTACGTTCATTATTAATACATGACTGATAAATTCATAATTTTATTATCACTAGAAAAAAAGCGCGCGCTAAAGCGCACGCCAAATTTTATTGTTTCTTAAAATAATGTTTCATTTATGTATAATTATGTGAAATAAAGGAAATACATAATATAATAAAAAAAGAAAATTAATGATAAGAAGACATTGCAGTAAATTTAAATTGATGTGATCATTTGAAAATTTTGATTAATTAAAAATAATTTAAATAAAATAAAGATAAAGAATAAAATGAAGAATATAAGGAGTAATTATAAAAAATTATGATATGCTTAATACCATTTAAATACCTTACTTTAAAAAGTTTACCGATTAACACTCTCTGCTCTTAATATTTTGGAATCTTCTTCCAATATAACCAATAAATGAATGTGTGGTAAACCATGCTTTTGAAATTCAATAACATAAACTTAAGACTTTACTTTTCCAAATAGTTTATCATCTACTATAGTTTCGATTAATTTTTTAACTTTTAAATAAATCTTATAGTATATAAGCAGATCTGGACACAGTTTGATTTCTGGTTGGTTTGTCACTATCAGTACGAATTGTATCGAGACTATAACCCTTGCTTTATAGAGGACAAAATATAGGATATATCCAAGGTTCAACATTTGGATCTAAATGACTAACCAATTGCAATTGTTGAATCGATGTATTATAAATCGTTACATAAGACTCTAATATTAAATATTTAATTTCAGGAAATTGTTGATTTGATAATAAATTCGACCTTGAATTATTTATCAAAATAGTCCCCCCGCCTTTTATTATTTAAATTAACTACATTGGCATTTTAAGATGCAAAAGCCAATGAATTATTGTAAAGTCTTATATTATTCCTAAAATGGCCAGATATCTTATGAGATCGATCTAACAATTTTTTTTAATTCATGAGGGTATTTTTCTGAAGGCAACAATACACCACCATGACTGCAACAATAATTATAAGTTAATTTCTTTTGAACTTTTTCTTTCTCAAAATGTTTAGCCTTGCATGTTTTGCAAAAAAAACGACATTTTACCAAGATAATGTTCGTTATAACTTGAGACATGTATGATATTAATATTTTTTTCTGCATAAGTAAATCATAAATATCAATGTTTTCATTCGCATAAATGACTCCATTTTCTTACCTGTATGTTCCGGAACATCTATTTTTTCCTCATCGATTACGTTTCTTTTTAATTTTAATCTTTTACGTTATTGTTTTTGTTATTTTGCGTGACTTTTTTCATTTTCTCATCACAAGTTCTTATATCTTTCTCCTGCATATCTTTTGAATATAGTATTTTATTATTTTCATTCTTATCATGGAACATCTTCTGTTTTAATTTCAATCTTTAACGATAGCTTTTTTTTATATTCTGCTCTACTTTTTTTTAATTTTCTGATTAGAGGTGTTAACAATTTTTGTCTGGCTCAGTATTCTATGTAATTTCTCATTCTTATCATCTCCTTCTACTTCTTTAAATACTTTAACTAACTTTTAATATTTTTTGATATTCTGCACGACTTTTTTTACTTCTCTCATTACAATCGCTAGAAATTATTAATTTGACAGGATTATTATCTCTCTTTCCTTCTTTAACAGCACTATCTATGTGTTTTTTTAGAAAAATTTAAATCTGTTTCACTACTTAAACAAACATTTTCCATAACTGATATTTCTGTTTCTTTGTTATCAATTCTTTTTCGTTTTAATTTCATCATTTCACTATATTCTTTCTGATATTCCGCTCTAGTTTTTCTACTTTTCTCATTAGCATTGCTAAAAAATATCTTCTTACTACTATTGTTTTTAATATTTTATAATTATTACCTTCTTTTACTACTTCAATAGAATTTGACGCATTTTCCACGTATTTTTTCTTACAAACATTTATATTCTGTCACTATTTAATTTTGTCTGACTACGGCCTTGAGGGCAAGAGAAAGGAAGAGATGAAGGGAGAGATAATTTAGCTTCAGGTAGGCAAAGATACTTTCTTGAAAATATAATTTTCAAGTCATTATACTTATCGTTATTTCCGGACAAGAAGTAGCAGGGTCAAAATTTCTCAAAAAAATCAATGTTGGTCTCGGGTCTTTTGATTTTTATGAAACTTGGTGAAAATGTAGTATTATATGACAGAAGTTTTGCCCAAAAATATTTTTTGAAAATTTTCAAAATTGTGGTTTTTACAGGGTGTCAAAATTTTAAGTACCGTTTTTTTCAAAGACGAATATCTTTGTGTCATTTCAATAAATTTTGTTCACATTTATGGTGTTTATAAATAATATACCAACACTTTGAAGGTAATATAAGACCAAAAAAATTTTTCAAAATTTGCCCCGAAAAAAGTCAAAAAACTTTTTGATTTCATTTTTTCGATCAATAGCACCCCTACGATTTCTTTTTAATACACTGAAAAACTTTAGTGATCAATATTTAGTAAACGACTATTAATGTGGGGAAAAAATGGCGTAACTGGAAAAATTTAGTAGTCAGGCGATCAAAATTGTTGCGCACACTAGCAAGTAAAGCGTGTAGTTGTGAGTGGTGGGGGAACGGAGGTTTGATCGCCTGACTACTAAATTTTTCCAGTTACGCCATTTTTTCCCCCACATTAATAGTTGTTTACTAAAAACTGAACGTCTCTTACTAAATATTGATCACTAAAGTTTTTCAGTGTAACGATATTTCGTTTCCTTATTTTTTCTTGAGTTGATTAAAAAAAAAATTTTCTGGTGACTTTAAAAACAACCGAGATATTGGACTTTTTGTGACGCGGCCTATGCTCTCTGAATTCAGGCAAGCTTAACGCTGGGACACGGACGCATTTTTTCAAGCATTTCCAACGTTAATTATTTTTACTTTTAGGCATGTAAATTGGTTTTCGTAATAACATTTTATTACGTATTTTTTATCGCTCTTTTATAATCTGTCATCAAATTTGCAACAACAAAAAAATTCCAAAAAGTTATAATCACTTTTTTGGGAAAAAATGCAAATTTTTTAAATTTTTGATTCAAAAATGATTTTTTTCCACATAACCAGTGATCAGAAAATTTTTGCACCTAAAAATATCGTGTCCACAATATCCAAGCTTCAAAAAGATGGAAAAAAATGGATAGTTCCTAAATGTTTCTTGGGTCGTTGATTGTTAATCTAAAGTCTCATTTGAAAAATCCAAAATAGTGGATCCAATATGGCAATCGATATTTTTCGAATTGATCGGATTTATTTGAAACATGCTACTCGGGGGTTTTTGGAGTCGCTGATTGTGATCCAAAAATATCGACCGCCATAATAGATCCGCCATTTTGAATTTTTGAAATCCGACTTTAGATTAACAATCAACGACCCAAGAAACATTTAGGTATTCATTTTTATACAAATAAAGAGAGAATTAAAAAAAGTATCAACTGGGTGTCAACTTTTTGAAAAAAAATACTGTCGTCGCCATTTTGGATCTGCCATCTTAATATTTTTAAATGTATGGTCCATCTTTTTGAAGCTTGGATATTGTGAACACGATATTTTTAGGTGCAGAAATTTTCTGATCACTGGTTATGTAGAAAAAAATCATTTTTGAATCAAAAGTTTAAAAAATTTGCATTTTTTCCCAAAAAAGTGATTATAACTTTTTGGAATTTTTTTGTTGTTGCCAATTTGATGACAGATTATGAAAGAGCGATAAAAAAAACGTAATAAACTGTTATTACGAAAACCAATTTACATGCCTAAAAATAAAAATAATTAACGTTGGAAATGCTTGAAAAAATGCGTCCGTGTCCCAGCGTTAAGCTTGCCTGAATTTATAGAGCATAGGCCGCGTCACAAAAAGTCCAATATCTCGGTTGTTTTTAAAGTCTCCAGAACTTTTTTTTTTAATCAACTCAAGAAAAAATAAAGAAACGAAATATCGTTATTAAAAAGAAATCGTAGGGGTGCTTTTGATCGAAAAAATGAAATCAAAAATTTTTTTGACTTTTTTCGGTGCAAATTTTAAAAAATTTTTTTGGTCTTATATTACGTTCAAAGTGTTGGTATATTATTTATAAACACCATAAATGTGAACAAAATTTATTAAAATGCCACAAAGATATTCGTTTTTGAAAAAAACGGTAGTTAAAATTTTGACACCCGGTAAAAACCACAATTTTGAAAATTTTCAAAAAATATTTTTGGGCAAAACTTCTGTCATATAATACTACATTTTCACTAAGTTTCATAAAAATCAAAAGATCCGAGACCAACATTGATTTTTTTGAGAAGTTTTTACCCAGCAGCTATAACAACATAGTATTCTTTCAACTTTCAGTTGACATTTAGGCGTTCATAAAATCCAATTTCTGTTTTTGTTAACAATTTTATACTGAAGTATAATAAATTGATTAACGTTTATACAGGTTAAAAATTGTTTATTACAGAATTGGGAAACTATACGGTAAGTAAATTTATAAACTGGAATATTGGTAATTTGGAAAGTTGGTAAATTGAATAATCTTTTAATTTGGAAAGTCCATGTATTGACAATTTGGTAAAGTGGAAAATTAGCAAAGTGAAAAATTGGCATAATGGAACATTGGTAAATTGGAAAATTGGCAAACTGGAAAATTGGCAAATTGGAAAAGTTAAAAATTGGTAAAGTGGAAATTTGGTAAATTGGAATATTGATAAAATTGATAATTGATAAATTAAAAATTAGAAAAATAAAAAATTGCTAAATTCAAAAATTAGAAAAATGAATCATTTTTAAATGGCAACAAGTTCAAATTGGTTAAGTGGTAAATTGTTTTTTAATTATCAATCACTTTTCGAACGTTCTGAGGTTGGAAAATACAAATGATAACATATCTATTACAAGTATGTCATTATTAAAAAACTATTACATTTTCTATTTGTACTTTAAAACTACTAAACAAATTATTTCATTTTTGTAAAATTTTAAAATTTTACAATTAGCAAATTCAATCATTTTTCTTTACAAATTCAGAAATTACAAATTTGTGAAGCTTCAAAATGTATTTTTAAAATATTCTTTATTGTAAATTTTGTATTCAGATAATTAGCAAATGTCTCAATTGCTATTAACATAATTGTTCAATAGTCATTTCAAGTTTGGACATTTTTAAATTCTGTATTCCAAATTTGATACATTATTAGATTTACAATTTTACAATTTGACATATTTTGATTATACAAATGAAAATTTGACTAAAATGGAGAAACAAAATAATGAAAAAAATAATGTGATCACAGAAAGGGTTAAACGTCATCGTGCGTGTTTAAGTGAACAGAGAGAAATTGAAGTGCGAACATTTCATAGAGAAAGAATGAAGCGCTATCGTGCTAGCTTAAGGGGTTACACCAGTCTAGAGACCTAAAAAAAGGCCTAACTTTGACAATTTATTTTAGGATTATTGAAAAAAATAATCGAATTTCTCTGCTTTAGGCTTTATTAAACATTTATTTATTAAGTATATAAAAAAATTTTTCATTTACATTTTTGTTACAAAATGGCGGCTACTAAGCCAATCTTTGAAATCACTTTTTTCAAGAGGGCCTCTACGAACGACCGTGATTCCAGGAACTCGTGATATCTGAAACAAAATAAATAACGGGATCTTAATCTACATAAGATTTGCTAGTAAAGTACGTACGATTTTAGCTTTACATCAATTTTTCGCAAAATGGCGGACTTTTTAAAAAATGTTCAATTTTTGACCCAAAAAATTATCATTAAATTGTTTATAAAAAAAAAGTGGCAATGATAACAAAAAAATCGTACGTACTTTACTAGATAATGTTACTGTGAAGCTACAGTTAAAATTTCAGATGGATATGTGCAATAGCCTCCGAGTACTATGGTCGCCGATTTGAAAAATGCAGTTTCGAGAAAAAAGTGTTTAAAGTTTTAAGTGTTGAAAATTTTGTTATACCTTCAGTCAGCGATGCCTGCGCCGTACATTTCACCTTCCATGGACAAGTGGAACTCATCCTCTTCCTTTCTGGATGCCTTCTGCTCAATTCTAGATCTTCTTGCAGCATTTGATTTTGTTTTTTGAAAAATAGTTGTTTTCATTTGTTTATTTATTGTTAAAAATGAAAAAAAAAATTTATAAATTAAACCAATTTAATTTTTTATGAAACACAATATTTAAATTAGGAATGACGAAAATTGTTGAAGTAATGATCTAAGAACACATTCTTATAGTGAGTTAATTGTTTAAAAAAATTTAATTTTATAAACAATTATACGTGTCCAATTCATTATCATGAAATTACTAAAAATTTTAAACAAAATGTACAATATTATATTGCTGCAGATTGTTAAAAAAAGCAGAATTAAATTTTTTTTCAACATTTACATTGTTTAAACAATCACTAATTAACAAATTCATAGCTTCATTATATTTAGTCGTACAGGCTTCGTTATTTTTGCTTACCTCCTTAAATTTGAACTATTTTTCAAATTAGAAAGAAAATTTAATAATTGAACCGTCCGCGATCAAAAGGGCTTATGAACAAGTGCGCAGGTCCCCTAGCGCAGCCGTAGACTCGCTGTACAAGAGGCCAACGAAAGTCACGCGTAAGCCCTTTTGATCGCGGTGGGTTCAATTATAAATATTAAGTATTGTTATTAATAATTTTATAAACAATTTTACTTCTCCAGTTCTTTACTTTAAACTTAATGAAATTTTAAATGCAATGTACAATATTATTAGTGAAGACTGTCGAATAATGCACATTTTAGTCAATTTTCAAGTTTAACATTGTTTATCCTTTTATTAAATAACAAATATAAAGCTTGGTTATTTTTAGTCACATCCCTGACAAAACGGTGGGACGTAAGGAGGACTCAACGACAGGTTAGGTCCACCTAACGTCACCAAAGCCTGTACAAAGGGACCTAGCGGGGACTTAAGAGGTCCACGTTAGGTCCCGCCGTTTTACCATGGATATGCTTAGTTAATAAAAGGTTAAACATTAATTAACTTGACATTTGACTAAAGCGTGCACTATTCGACAGTCTTCGGCAATAATATTCTACATTTCATTTAAAATTTCATTAATTTCGAAGTAAAAAACTGGACAAGTAAAATTGTTCAAGAAATCATTAATAACAATACTAATTATTAATATTCGTCAATTTTTTCCAAAAAGTTTAAAAAGCAATTGGAATTTAAGAAGATAAGCAAAAAGAATGAAGCCTGTAAGACTAAAAATAATGATGCTCTAAATTTGTTAATTAGTGATTGTTTAAACAACGTTAATGTTGAGAAAAATTAAATTATTCTCTTTTCAACTATCTTCACTAATAATATTGTACATTGCATTTAAAATTTCATTAAGTTTGAAGTAAAGAACTGGAGAAGTAAAATTGTTTATAAAATTATTAATAACAATACTTATTATTTATAATTATTAAATTTTCTTTCTAATTTGAAAAATAGTTTAAGTTTAAGGAGGTAAGCAAAAAGAACGAAGCCTGTACGACTAAAAATAATAAAGCTATGAATTTGTTAATTAGTGATTGTTTAAACAATGTAAATGTTGAAAAAAATTTAATTCTGCTTTTTTCAACAATCTGCAGCAATAATATTGTACATTTTATATAAAATTTTTAGTAATTTCATGATAAGGAATTGAACACGTATAATTGTTTATAAAATTTGTTTATAATATTTTTTGTAATTTTAATTACTAATTAGTTATAAATAATGAATAATAGATAGATTTAGATTTATTCATATCAAGTAAATCATCAAAATATCTTTTTTCCACTAATTTGTTTATAACAAATACTAACATTTTTTAAACAATTAACTTACTATTAGAATGTGTTCTTAAATCATTACTTTAACAATTTTCGTCATTCCTAATTTAAATATTGCGTTTTATAAAAAATTAAATTGGTTTAAATTGGAAATTTTTTTTTCCATTTTTAACAATAAATAAACAAATGAAAACAACTATTTTTCAAAAACAAAATCAGAGGCGCTATGCAAAATTTTATTACCTTTAAATAAAAAAAAACTTCTAAATCGGTTTATATTTGTGGGCCCTATGTAAATTTGTACATGGACGCTTTTTTTGCCCCACTGTGCGGCAGGTAGAAAATGCGCTCATCGCCCGCTTCGAACCCTCGGACACTTCAGCGGATTAGAAAGGTAAAAAATTATTTTCTCATCATTCTACAAATCGAATTATGTTTTTAATGCCCTAAAGTGTACTTTAAGCAAAAAAAAATTTTTTCGATTTTTTGAAAATCCTAGAGTGGTGTAACCCCTTAAAAGAAAAAAAGGCATTGCAAATGAATGTATCAAAAGTGGTAGAGAAAGAAACTTGTAATGTAGATTATCAAATTCATGTTGTGAATTTAATATTATCAACATCCTTTCAGACACTTTCACAATTACAAAATGTAGAAATAAATGATGAAGATTCTATCAAGAATGTTGTTTCTACATCTATTTTTCATTTGAAGGAAGTAAAAAGTAAAGAATTTCATGACTTAAAAAATGATGAAAAGGAAAGATTGAAATTCATTGGAACAAATGATTCGAATGACGAAGGAGAAAAGTATTTGAAATTATAAAATTCTTTAAAAAAATATCGGACAGTTTGCTCCGCCGGGATTCGAACTCGGGTCTTTCAATTGGCGCTTGACTACTCTAACCACTAAGCTACAGAGGTCTATGACAGATATAATTTCACAGATTTATCGCCTCATTCGGCTATGACATATATATAGACACATATATATATTTTATAAACTTAATTTTAGTAATTAAAATTTTCCCAGAATTTTTGGTGTTGAACTATATTTGCCAATCATAAGTAGGCTTGTACACAAATCGTGCATCTGAAAAACCTACTATATCGACACTAAGTTCGAAAATTCAGGAAGATTTTTTTGATATTTAAATCAAATTGAACACGAAAATTCAAATGAATTTTGAATCTTTCAAGATTAAATTATTTGAAATTAGAGAATTCTGCGGGAAAATATCGGACATTTAGCTCCGCCGGGATTCGAACTCGGGTCTTTCAATTGGCGCTTAACTGCTTGAATCTTAAAATATCGAAAATTCATTTAAATTTTTGTGTTTAATTTGATTTAAATATCTAAAAAATCTTCCTGTATTTTCGAACTTGGTGTCGATATAGTAGGTTTCTGAGATGCACGATTTGTGTACAAGCCTACTCATGATTGGCAAATATAGTTCAACACCAAAAATTCTGGGAAAATTTGAATTAAGAAAAAAAAAGTGTTATAGATTAGTAAATAATGTTACTACTCATAGTCATAATCGGAGTCTTGGATTAAATACAGACTCACCAAATTTGGTAAATACAAGCTTTTTCAATTATATTGAAATTCATCACGGCAAACACTTCAGAAACCTCCTGAAAACATGGTCGACCAACAACCAACAACTTGCCAGAGCAATGTCAAAAAAAGTTTTTCTTTTAAGTTGCAGACGCAACGATGTTTTACCTCAACACATAATTAATTTTAACAATCGTTTTAACAATAACACTTTTTACAGTAAATCTGGTAAAAAACAATTTAAAGATTTCAACAAAAAGTATTTTAAAAAACTGCTAAATTTAGAAATCACTGACATTCATTTTCATGTGAAATTTTTAAAAAATTTGTTAGTTAAACTTAAAAAAAATATTTTAAATTCGAATCTGGACTACACACTGTTGAATAATTTTTTATATATTCTCAGAACAAGTTTATACGTATTTTAAATTCTGAAAATTACATTCATGAATCTAAATTGAACAATTTGTTAAAAAAGTGTATTGCGAAATCTAAGCCAGACAAAAGCGGTTGGTTATTGAACTTAACAAATGTAATGATTCCGACAAACGTCACCGAAACTGTCTCATTAGGTCCGAATTATAGTGTTTCACCTCAAAATGTCTCTAAAAATGAAGTTATTAATATTATAAAAAATGTGGAATCGACAGTGGCTTCCCTAAATATTGATGTTGTTATTAAAAATAAAGTAAGAGAAACAGTATCCAATACAATGATTCAGAATCTGAACAAAGTTAGTAATACTTCAAAAAAAGAAAAAGAATTTTCTAAAAAAATAGTTGAAACAAAAAAATTTTTAAAAAATAATCCTGACATTCTTTTTACTTCAGCGGACAAAGGCAATCTTACTGTTTGCATTGAAAAATCTGACTACAATGAAAAAATGTTAAATTTCCTTTCTGACAGTTCAACTTATAAACGTCTTTCTAGAAATCCTTTAAAAAAATTACAGGATGATTCTTCAAAAATTCTTAGATATCTTAATGATGAAGAATTTTTATATAAAAAATTTTATAAAGATCAGTTTACTTGTTCAGATACTGAATTAGCAAAAGCTTATGGTTTACCTAAAATCCACAAGGAGGGCGTTCCTCTAAGACCTATTGTCTGTCTTATTAATTCTCCGACATACTTTTTATCTAAAACTGTCTATGATGAATTAAAAAAGTGTATTAAAACTCCCGAATCACATATTAATAACAGTTTTGAACTAAAGGAAAAATTAAAGAATTTTGTTGTTGATGATGATCATGTTTTTCTTTCCTTAGATGTTAGTTCTTTGTTTACTAATGTTTCTTACGACCTGGTTAGACAAAGTTTAGATCGTCGTTATTCACAAATTAACAATAAATGTAAAATTCCTTTTAACGATATTATTGATTGCTCAAAATTTTTATATGACAATACCTTTTTTGTTTTTAATGGAAAGTTTTATCAACAAATTAGAGGTACTCCGATGGGTTCACCAATCTCACCTCTGTTCGCAGATATTGTAATGGAAGATTTGGAACAAGATTGCTTAAAAATTTTAAAAGATAAATATAATTATACTCCACTATTTTATTTTAGATATGTTAATGATACAATTTTTTGTATAAGCAAAGACATGTTAAACATCATTATTGATATTTTTAATTCTTATGACTCAAATTTAAATTTTACTTTTGAACTTGAAAATAATAACCGGATTAATTTTCTTGATTTAACTTTGATTAAAAAAGATAATTGTATCATCACTGATTGGTATAAAAAACCATCTTCTTCCGGTAGACTTATCAATTTTTTCTCAAATCATCCAATCCAACAGAAGAAAAATATTATTTACAATTTAGTGGACAGATCCATTTCTCTTTCTGACAAATCTTTCCATTCTGACAATTTAAAGATAATAAAAAAGATTCTTATTAACAATGATTACCCATTGGATTTCATTGAAAGACATATTAAAATTCGACTTCAAAAAATTAAATTTTTAAAAACAAATAAAGAATTGAATAATGCTAGATCAAACATTTATAAACAAATTCCTAAAATTTGTATTCCATTTAATTCTTTATATTTTTTTAAGTTGTCAAAAATTCTAAAAACATTTAACATTTCAACAATCCCAATTGTTAGTAAGTCGTTAAGTTCCATTATAAAATTAGGGAAAGATAAGACTCAGAATTGTGATCGTACAAATGTGGTGTACAAAATTGACTGTCTCGAATGTCCAGCAACATATGTCGGACAAACCAAACGTACTTTAAAAAAAAGACGAGGTGAACACATTACTCAAAGTAAAAAAAATCCTGATTCTGTCTTCTTTCAACACCGAGAAGAATTTAATCATGAATTCGACTGGCAAAATGCCCAACTTTTAGACCAAGAGTCACATTTTTTTAAACGTAACATCTCGGAAATGATACACATTAAGTCTAACATATTTACTTTAAATAAAAAAGAAGATATCGTATTTTTAAATAAGAATTTTTTTTCCTTAATCAACAGAATGAATTCATGAGTATATTTTCCTCAATATTTACTGTTTGTCTTGTTATTTATTTGTAACCGCTTGTTTATATTTGTAATTCTTCTGTCATCGAGTTCAATAACTTCTTGTTATTTATAAAAGTTTATATTTCTAAATAAGTAGTTAGTTTAATTTAAGTCTGTTGCCTGGCTGGTCGTTTCAAAATGTTTTTAATTTATTTGACGTCGTACACAATTTTATTTAATATATTTTAATTGTTTGACAAGTTAAAAAATGTTTAAATTTTAACGAATTTAGGTAATTTTGTTTTTTTATACGCTATTTAACCAGTTTATGTGTTATGTGTTTATTTATTATTTAAAATTTTCTGAAGTGATTATTAATTTTTGTATATTTTTTTATAATAAAAACAGCCTGATGAGGCCAACGAACCTTTGTTGGTGAAACGTCGCTGAATGACATATTTAAAATTGTGTTAACATTTACCTTCCCGAATCAAATAAATTTTCTGGTTCTACTCATAGTAATGTCAATATTTCTGAATGTCGTCCTTTAGACCTATTAAAGAAGTACAGTAAATCAAGGAAAAATAAATTACAGAGTAGTGAAGAAAGAAAAGCAAATAAAAAAAAATTGTTGATTCACAAGACAGGGAACAGAAATATTGTGAAACGTTGTCGTGGAAAAATGAAGAAAGAGAAAGTAGAGACAGAATTAGAAGAACAACAATTAAATAAATTGCATTCACGTACTTATTCAGAAGATTATCTGGGTCAAATGTCATTTTGTTGCTCTCATTGTGATGCTAAACATTTTAAAGATGAAAAAGTTGTTACAAAAATTACGCCTTGTGATGATAAACACTTAAAAGCTAACAAATTTGGTAAAAAAATATATTCTTACGATGACTGTTGCAGTTATGAAGGTGTTTAATTAAACGTTTTAAATTATCCTTCTCAGTTAAAAATGTTGTTAGATGGTTCACATGAAAAATCAAGGCATTTTCACCAGAATATAAGATCTTACAATAATTCATTTGCTTTTGCGTCATTTATTGCTAATGTTATCAACTTTAATAGTAGACGAAGAGGACCATATTGTTTTAAAATCCAAGATCAAATATATTAAGAAATGAATAAAGCTTTATATCCAGAAATCGATGATGATCCGTGTGACGGACAATTGGTTATTTATGATCCTGATGATGCAATTCGACGCCCCCGTTAATAACATGTTTATTAAAAAGTCAATGAAATAAAATGTTAATTTAAAAAACAGTCGAAAATCATTTTTAATAAAAATTTTTTTAGATATGATTTGTATTCAATTGTTTGTTTAATTAAATGTCTGTTGAAGTTGTGTGTCATAGAATGTTAATTGGACCGAACGTACACTATAATGTTTATTTAATCAAATATATGCAATAACATTATATTTCAACCTTCAATACTATATTATTTAGTTAATACAAGGCTATATACGTAAAAGAGGTATTCTTTTTTTAATCTTGTACCTAAAAAGTACAATTCTGCTCAAATTGTTTATATTGTTTCAATTAATAATATTTTTTTAGTTAAAAATATTGAAACCTGAATTAATAATTAAAAATAATTTAAAATGATTAAATAAAAAAATTAAAATTAAAAAGTTGAATTTATCTATTGAAATTTCTTTTTTTTAAACTTTGTCATTTCATTAAAATTTAATATTATTTTTTAAAAGTTAAACATATTCTTTTTTGAGAAATTTAATATTTTTTCCATAAAAAAATTGTATTCAAAGTGAATTTTCTCTAAATTGTTATATATTTTAATAAATTTGAAATAAAAAATTATTATGTGTCGTATAACAATAACAATAATAATGATGATAATAATAATAATATTGAAAGTTCATACTTTTTGCTTACCTGTATATTTTAAATTTCATGAGTTAAATATTAAAAATTATCATTATAGCTACTAATTGTACAATTTATAATATTTCTAAAATTATGTTTTAAATAAGAAGTTTAGAGTTCTATTTGATAATTTTATTTTGATTTGAAAAATAATCAAACACTGATTGTATGATAAAATTTATGTGTTTTTTTGTGTTTTTAAAAAAATAATATATTTATTTTACAGTTTATACAGTTTGGAATCTTTTTAAGTTTTCATATCTTTGTTTCAAGAATAATAATAATAATAATAATAATAAAAATGTAAGTTAATGTTATTTGATTATCTGTATAGTTTGAAGTTCGTGAGATACTCCAAAATTCTAGGAAAATAGCTTCTTGGGTTATTAAGACATTAACTCTTTACTTTTAAAATTTGCAGTTGAGACGAGTTGTATTTTTCATGGAATAAGCAGGAAATATTTTTGGTTGATAATGAAATGTTTCAAGTTCTATTATTATATACCCTTTTAGTAATATTTCTTTTACAATATTATCCACAATATTTTGACATACCTTTTAATATTTTTTTCTTTTTTTACTCCTATATAAGTATAAATTAATGTATTATTAAAATAATGTGATTAAAATTTTTTCCCTTCGTATTTTGGATATATCAAATTCACCATTTGAAGATATTTATCTTATAGTAGTAGATTCAATAAAAGATCAAAATTGTTATTTCTGCATCTGTAGTTGAATTTTACTGATTTTATTAAGACTGAAATTGACTACATCTAAAAAGTGTTATTTGTTACTAATTTTTTTTTAGATTTTTGATGTTTTAAACTAAAAATCAAAAGTTAAAATCCTTACCTATAAAAAAATCTCAAAAAATAAATTAAAGTTTTGAAAATCTGTTAAATTTAACATTATTCTTTCAGGAATTTATTTAAGGACGTTGGAACCCGAAGCTGAGAGTGTCGCAGAAACACTTTTTCCTCCTTTGCTCGAAAATTTCCCTTTTATAAATTTTTTTTAAAAACACTGGACACTTTTTCAAAAAAGGGCTATGGTAGACAAAAGTATTTGAGATAAGGAATTTTTTAAACATTTTTTTTTTTTGCAAACAAATGTGCCTACAAACGTCAAAATTAACTCCCGTTTTGACATTGCAAGATTTTACGTAAAAGATGGCCGCCGCCATCTCACTTGAGGCCCATGTCACGTAGCCCGTGCTCAGCTGACGAGCGGCGGCCATCTTTTACGGAAAATCTTGCAATGTCAAAACGGGAGTTAATTTTGACTCTCGTAGGCACATTTGTTTGCATAAAACAAATGCTTAAAAAATTCCTTATCTCAAATACTTTTGTCTACCATAGCCCTTTTTTTGAAAAAGTGTCCAGTGTTTTTAAAAAAAATTCATAAAAGGGAAATTTTCGAGCAAAGGAGGAAAAAGTGTTTCTACGCCACTCTCAGCTTTCGGGTTCCAAAGTCCTTAAGCGTGTAAAATTCGTCGTAATCATTGTGATGTTATCTAGTCCATTACAAAGAATTTTATTAATTGTTTTTCACAAATTTCTATAAAATTAAGTTTAAAATATGTTTATATTTATTTCAAACACACCAGTTAAAAGAAATGATCAAGACTTCAATTTAACATAATTTTGAACGCCGGCGGTTCAATTGCACTATTTAGTAGCTTTGAAGACAATTTTTATTATTTCACTCACGAACTTTAAACTATACAGGTAAGCAAATAATATTAACTTACAT
The DNA here is from genome assembly GCA_037103525.1 of Ganaspis brasiliensis. Lineage (NCBI taxonomy): Eukaryota > Metazoa > Arthropoda > Insecta > Hymenoptera > Figitidae > Ganaspis > Ganaspis brasiliensis. Next base: position 678,745 of record JAZKLR010000475.1, read on the forward strand.
TTTTATTATTATTATTATTATTCTTGAAACAAAGATATGAAAACTTAAAAAGATTCCAAACTGTATAAACTGTAAAATAAATATATTATTTTTTTAAAAACACGAAAAAACACATAAATTTTATCATACAATCAGTGTTTGATTATTTTTCAAATCAAAATAAAATTATCAAATAGAACTCTAAACTTCTTATTTAGAACATAATTTTAGAAATATTATAAATTGTACAATTAGTAGCTATAATGATAATTTTTAATATTGAACTCATGAAATTTAAAATATACAGGTAAGCAAAAAGTATGAACTTTCAATATTATTATTATTATCATCATTATTATTGTTATTGTTATACGACACATAATAATTTTTTATTTCAAATTTATTAAAATATATAACAATTTAGAGAAAATCCACTTTGAATACAATTTTTTTTATGGAAAAAATAGTAAATTTCTCAAAAAAAAAAATGTTTAACTTTTGAAAAATAATATTAAATTTTAATGAAATGACAAAGTTTAAAAAAAAGAAATTTCAGTAGATAAATTCAACTTTTTAATTTTAATTTTTTTATTTAATCATTTTAAATTATATTTAATTATTAATTCAGGTTTCAATATTTTTAACTAAAAAAATATTATTAGTTGAAACAATATAAACAATTTGAGCAGAATTGTACTTTTTAGGTACAAGATTAAAAAAAGAATACCTCTTTTACGTATATAGCCTTGTATTAACTAAATAATATAGTATTGAAGGTTGAAATATAATGTTATTGCATATATTTGATTAAATAAACATTATAGTGTACGTTCGGTCCAATTAACATTCTATGGCACACAACTTCAACAGACATTTAATTAAACAAACAATTGAATACAAATCATATCTTAAAAAATTTTTATTAAAAATGATTTTCGACTGTTTTTTAAATTAACATTTTATTTCATTGGCTTTTTAATAAACATGTTATCAACGGGGGGCGTCGAATTGAACACAGGATGATATGGTTGATATGGTACTGATATGGTTCGAAGTAATACAGATAAGATATTAAAAAAACATAGAATTTCAAGGGCATGTTATGTAAAGTATAAAATAGCAATTAGAGATGATATATTTAATTTTTTATACGGTGGAAGATTATTTCAACAGTGGCTGGTTGACAATTACGTTAAAATGGAAAAAGATCGACTTACACATCTTGAACGGTTAAAAAGAATAAATCATCAATACTACTTGTTAAATAATTTGAATAAAGTAGTCATTCAAGTATGCAATTATTAAATACTTAATTTATAGATCTAACTACTGCAATTGACGACTAACAAATATATAACTTTGCAAATAATGAACAGCTCGCCATAATAGTATTTAAAAATCTATTGTCTAACAATGTCTACACCCTTGGTTCTTTTCCCAGAAGAAGTCTTTTAAGTCTATTTTTAATTTGAAGTTAATTATAGTCTATTCAAATCAAAGTTAACCAATTATATTTTTAGAAAAAATAAAATTCACTTTTATTAATAAAAAATATGTAAAAACACTTCTAGGGAAACTGGTTGTGTTACCATCAACATTCATTGATTTACCTCGTAATATGACGGAACTATATCAAGATTCAATGGCGATTGTGACAAAGCATGGTAAACCGGATTTGTTTATAACAATGACATGTAATCTACAGTGGAAAGAAACAGTAGCAAATTTATTACCGAACCAAACAGCAGCAGATAGACCTGAAATTGTTGAGAGTCTTTTCTTTAAAAGTAAAGCATTTGATAGAATGTATTGTTAAGAAGAAATGTTTTGGAGATGTCAAGTCGTATGTTTATGTTATAGAGTTTCAAAAAAGGGGATTACCACACATTCATTTATTGATTATATTGACGTCTAATTCAAAATTATTAACACCAGAAAGTGTTGATCGGCATATTTCAGCTAAAATACCAGATGAGATGGTTAATCCTAAATTACATGAAATTATTATGTCAAACAATATACGCGGTCCTTGTGGAGATTGATGTTTCATTGATGGAAAATGCTTGCAAAATTTTCCTAAAATTCTGCAAGAAGATACTACTGTTGAAGACAATTGTTATGTATTATATATGTATTTTATTATATTATTTTTTCTATGTGAATTTAACTCTTGAAGTCCAAATTTGGCTAAAGGTGCCAATGACTGGAGCAGTTACCCTATATGGATTTGGGGATTTAGATAAAAAAAAATATTTTCCAAAACTTTAACTTTTAGCCCTAGTCTCCCCTATTATTTAAAATTTAATTCATATCCATAGATTTTTGTAACCTCATTTTTTTTATTCCATGGTTTGTATTATGATAATTCCGAGGTCGTGGCTATTATTGTACAAAATTTATTTCTGTTTATAAAATAAGGTAAATATTTTCCTTTTTGCATTAAACTATATGGGAACCTTTTACTAGATATTCGAGAAATCCTTATGTTTTAAATTCAAATTAATACATCCCAATTAACTTGTACAGTATTTAATTTAATGGTACTATGATTATTTTTAATCATTTTAATAAGTATTATTTTTTACTATTAAACAAAACATCAAAAAATATGGAAAAAAATTGTATGTATTTTTTACTTTTTGATTTTTTTCGAATAATAAAAAATAATACTTATTAAAATTATTAATAATAATAATTAGTCTTATTAAATTAAAGACTGTGGAAAACCGTTGGAATGTATTTATTTTTAGCTTTAACGTCAGGATTAAATGTTGACTTTATCGGTACTTTAGTAGTCCGCAATCGATGACAATCATTTACCAGGATTAGCCCATCACGTGAATCTACATAGTCTCAACTAAATTCTCAACACGTAGATATTTTAAATATCGAATTTGTCAATTTTTAAATTGAAGCAGATTTTTAGAGAACTTAAAATTTTTTAATGAAATTTGTTTGTATGTATGAATTTTTTCGGGATTTTTGACAAAGAATTTATTAGAAACAATACTTTTATTCTGTTTGCAAAATATCACACGACACTTGCAACTAAAAGTCAAATTTAAAAATCCCAACATAAATATTTTACAAATAAAAAACCACACTGGGAAAACGTTTGAGGTAATCTTTCCCATATTATATGCAGGACCTCGGATCAAAGTTACAATTGAGATATTGTGTTCAAAATTCTGATAGTTATTTTCAAAAAATAAGAAAAATTTTCCCATATACGTGGTACTTGAGAGTCAAAAGTAGACAGAAAAAGACTACTTGCTTAAAGCTGTAAAACTCGGAATTTATTCCTATCGCATGATAAATCAAACTTTCTCCCTCTTTTTCCATTTTTAATTTTCAGATGCGATCACATATTATTTGTCTGTTAATCCCACAAGAACTCTTTCTATTAAAAGGAAAAAGAATGATTTTTAAATTATTAATTTTAATACTTATATTAGAGGCTAGACTAGCTTACGTTGAATTATATAACATGAAACTATGACAAAAAAATTTTAAACGAAAACTTGTTAGATATTTAATATTTTACTGACTACTCTTTCAATTAGTTTATTTTTTAAATTCTTATAATATTTTGATTCTTTAAATGTCTATTTCTGTAAATAGTTTAATTCTTAATATTTATTTACATTTAATACTAAAATGATACATTTTATAATAAATTAAACAATATTTGTATTTTACATTAATTAAAAAGAAAATTACCTAAAATATTTCAGATATGATGCTCTACTTGGTTTTTTTATCATTGTAAAATTAAACTTTCAAACATATATTTTACAACTTCTAAACTTCTATGTTTGTAAATTTTTTTAAATAAAAATTCTTGTAATTTAAAGGCAGGTTTTTTATATTTTAAAGTTTCTTTCTTGCTTTGAAAATTTTCAATTATGGTAATTTTTACTCTTTACTATTTTTAAATAGCTAAATGTCATTTTTTAAAATTATTATTTTTCTTACTTTTTATTTATTATACCTTTATAAGATCTACTTAATTCATTACTTTCAATTTTTAGTTGTAATAACTTTTATTTATTCAAATTCTCTAAATCTGAGTTAGTTAAAAATAACTAGCTTAAAATCAAAAAGTTAGCTATTAATTCAAATAGCTATATATTTCTACAAATCATTTAGTAAAAAATAAATAATTATTAGTTTAGTTTATTTTTAAGTTATATCAAAATAGATAATATTTTAGTAAAATTCTGATTATTATTAATAATTAATTATTTTTAACTAATTCAGATTAAAAGAATAGATAGGATTTTCTAGGTTATTAAACTTTTAATGCAGAAAAATACAAATTTGTTTGTATAAAAATTATTATATTAAATAACATTTATATTAATATTTTTATATATAATACATATAATATATTTTTAATAAATGAATATTTGGTTTTTTAAACATTGTAAGAATTAAAATTTTGATAAATGAGAATTTTCTGTCTAATTATTATTAAATTACTTTATTTAAAAATTATATAATACAGGAGTCTAGGAAATCGAAATTAACACAAGTGAAATTGATCTAAAGTGAATAAAAGATAAAGTCAAAGATTTTGTTAATTATACCTATTTTTAAAATTTAGATAATTGTTAAATTTGTACACATTATATATAATAATTTTTAAAATATCTACAAGTTATTTTTATAACAAGACCTTTAAGTTTTATTTAATTAATGTACTGAATAATTATAACTTTATACATTAAATAAAACTTTTTTTCAAATTAAAAAACTATTTGACATTAATATAATATTTTGGTCATAGTTTTTAGAATTTAAAATACAAAATAAGTTCTAAATTAACATTTTGAATTTGATTCACAGATTATTGCAAGACAAAAAAGAAAGATTTAATAGAAATTACCAAAATTTTGAAACTTGATTTATATAAAAAATTGATCAAGGAAGGAAGCAATAATTAACACATAATTGTTTTAAATTAAAATTATTCAGTCTAAAGATATAAGAATTAAAACCGGTTCTCATAAAGGGATACAATTCTACTCAGTTAGTATATATGGAAAGTTTGAATCTCTAATTCCAAATGTATTCGAGCGTGTTCGGTCTGCGTGAATGTGTATATAGAGATTTGTATATTGCGGCGTAAGTTTAGTTTAGGTAAATCGCGTCTTGTATATAGTTCAAAAGAATATTAAATTAATCTTAAGGATAAAACTATGATCGTGATTGTATCGTTAAATGTAATTATAATTAGCGAAATAAGTAATCTCTATAGGAAATAAATCTGTAATTAATTTGAAGGAAATCTTTTTATTTTTTGGTTGAATAGAAAAGATCATCTAGTTGGCAAAACTTTACCATGGTGGTGAGCAGGAGCCTTGACAAGAGCATTGTCGAGGCGCGCTGAGCTCAAGAATTCGAGCTCAGCGCCTTGTCATCCAGCATGATAAAGTTTTTCAACGTGCTATGTATAATACTACTCAACTTTCTGGCAATCGAGGAATCCCCCTCTAACCATCAAATTACCATGTTGGAGAGTGATGTGTATCCATATTTTTGTATAAAACATTTCTAATTCTTGAATAATTTCTATTATAAATTGAATGGTAAAGTTTTCTAAAAATCACTTTGATCCGAGGTGTATAATGCTAACATGGTAAACTTTATCTGAAACATTTTCTCCGTGCAGCTTGTGACATAATAACCTCCGGTGTTCAACCAGCCAAATTTTAGTGGAGTAACACCCCTAAAAAATAGCTGTAATAAATATTTATACTTTCTGAAACATTTTTAAACTAATATTTTACCAATTGTTTTAATATTATTTATTATAACAACCTAATATTTTTATCATTTTATAATAATAAAGTATTTTATAGAATGAGTAATTGCGAAATTTGACCTCAGTTACCGCCGCCAATTGAGTTATACGATTTAATATTAAAATTATCTGTCTCTTGTTAATACGTGACTGTTTTTCTAACTCTTCATATGTAATAGAAATCGCCAATACTGACCTTCAAATATGGTCAACGTTTGGAAAGTCAAATTCATTTAAAAATGCTAAAAGTTATTTATAAAATGTAAAAAAAACCTTATTAATATTTTACGTGCATACATTTTATTATTTCATTTATTTATATATTTGACTCTTTATGGAAAATGAAAGAAAACTAAAGTTTATACTGTGAAACACGTTTTGCAAATACTTCCATGACTGCACAAGAATATTTTATTCTGAATATATATATATATATATATATATATTCATTTCAGAATTTATAAACGTGCAGCTTATAGTAACAGTAGTTGCTTTGGTAAAAACCTAAATTTGCATATGTATTTTCAATAAGAAACTTAATTACAGATTGAAATTTTTAAGAATTATGTAACTAAAATTCCTTTTTTTTATTTGTTATTTATCAGAAAAAGATTTATTTGATGAAGAAAAATAGAAATACCAAATTATAGTTTTAGTGTTAGTGTTAGTTCTTTAAATATATATCGAGATTTTATCGCAATAAACATAATTCAATAGTATCGTACAAATTCACAGTGAGCTGAAATTGCACCCAGAGAAAAGATGTTTGTCTCATAGCCAATAAATATTTTATTTTAGTAAAATATATTTTTATTTGTGTTTAACAAATTTTTATTTCTGTGGATAAAATTTTACTTTTAAATAAATAAAAAGTTAAGTAAGCGCTGAAATAAAGATACGGTTAATTGGTGCCAAATATATAATTCCCTACACTGAAAAAAAAGTCATTGAATCAAAAAAATTGTATTTGCTTTAAGTATATTGTCGGCTTGAATAGGTACAAGCGAATTATGATATTGGCTCAAGAAAACGATGGTCTTGCTGTGGTTTGATTGTGTGGAGCGCAAATATTCTTGAGCCAAGAACATATAGGATCGCGTTGACAATTTGACAAGCTTGCAAGAAAAGTAAAAAAAAAGAAAATTTTAGATCAAGAAAATATTTTCTCATATTGAGATAATATTTTCTTGATCTAAAATTTTCTTTTTTTTGAATTGCAAAAAAAATTTCTCTTTTTAATAATCCTCTGACTCCCCCCCCCCCATCCTTTCCTCCTACTCCTTTTATTCTTTTTATCATTATATTTGCATTTTTTCATACTTAAAACATCTTTATTTTATTTATTCATTTAAATAATACTTATTTTACAAATATATACTTACATTTAATTAACAAATATTGCAGCTGAGTAAATAAATTACGAAATAAAATTTTTGGAGTCCAGTGGGATTGAATCCGTGACCACACGACCCCGAGTTGAACACGCTGTCCACTATATGATACGCCAGGCTTGATAAACAAATCGCAAAAACTACTATTTAAGCTATACACTGAAAAAAATAACTCCACGATACTGACATAATTATGGATAAATCACCCATAATATATTGCTAATATAGATACTGCTATACGATATTTGTCTTTTAGCTATATGACTGGTGAAACTGCGATATATATTTTTAGGTTAGGTAGAACTGTCAGTGGCGCACTGATGCATTATGGGATATTCATTCACATAGTATTCGAAGTTCTAGAAAAACTGTCAACAATAATCATATGTCTAATGCGATTAGAGTATTTTTTTTAGTGTAGGTAGTAAGATGTTCTTGGATCAAGAACCTCTGTGTTGTATTGAGTAAAAAATGATTCAAGGCAAACGAATAAAATTATTTTGTTCAAGAAACAAAAATTCTCAAAACATTATACTCATTATTTGACCTGAAAGCAAATATTCTTGACTTCATACTTTTTTAGACTTGTCGCATGTAAAATAGTTTGATTGAGATAATTACATATTTTACTTGTATGAAACGTGAATTTCATACTTCAAGTACTTTCTTCAATGCTAATATTTTCTTGGGATAAGAAAATACATTTTTTCAAATAAAAAAATATGGGCTTGTCTCAAGTAAAATACTTTAAGTACATGCATTTACTTAATTCAATGAATAATTTTTGTTTCAGTGTAGGTGTGGAAATTAGAATTTAAAGCAGCGTAGAGCACGCAAATCTTATTAGATTATTAAATTTTTTTTTAATGTTTGTTATTAATTTTTTTAAAGATATTTCGAGACGGATCTTTTAAACTGTGTTTGAATTTTCTTAAAATTATTAAAAAACATTGAACAAAATTTTTTCGTTCTTTACCACGCTGCGCCATAACGGATTCTTTGAAGTCTAATATCTCGAGAACATAAAGTGCCGATTTTTGTGAAAATAGCAAATTTATTTTTAATTTTGCAAAATCAACGTGAAATATTTCAAATATTAATAAATAAAATTTACCAATCGAAAGACCATCAAAAAAGTTATGAGAATCAATTGATCTTAAAATTTGTTTACAATATGTGAAGCTCCAGGGTGAAAGGGAGCTTAGCTGCAAGAAATGAATTTTACAGGACGGGTTGGAAGTTGAGTCTGCCTATGTTATTGTTAGTTTGTGCCTATGTTTCATCGCCAATTACACAATAACTAATAGACATAAAAAAGTTTTTATTTCTGTATGTGAAAGTGCAACTTAAATTCTATCGAATCATAATAAAGATTCAAAGTCGACTGTTTTGAATTTCTAAGGACGGGCATTTGAAGATGAGCCTGCCTTTGTTATTGTTATGTTAGGTTTATGTTTCACAAAGGCGAATCCAGGCGAGGGTTTTGGATGGGGCGATATGTGAGATAGAAACAGACAAGAATATAGTGCTATCTCTTTCTCTCTCATATGATAGTCTAAGGCTTTTGGGAGGGGCGATCGCCCTAATCGCCCCGCGCTGGATCCGCGTCTGATGTTTCATCGATAATAACACATAAACTAATAGACATAAACAAGTTTTGATTTCTGTATGTGAAAGGGCAACTCAAATTTTATTGATTCATAATAGAAATTCCAAATCCAATGTTTTGCAGCTAAGGTCCCTTTTACCCTGGAGCGATACATATGTACAGTAGGGTGACCCAAATAACTTTTTTCGTGAAAAAGGCCATGGCTCACCCTCAATTTGTTCTAATGCGAAAAAAAGTGAATACGTATTTTTGGATTTTTCAAAAGTTTAATATTAATTGATGCCGCTAGGCACTTCAATTTTCCCATGTAAAATGCGTGGGGAAATTTTCAATTTTCGAAAAATCAAAATCGTTCACAAGGGTTTAAAAAAAGTTAACATTTAACTACTGGATCTTAAAGCTGACTCTCTGACGAGTAAATTGACATTTAAAACTTTCAATTTTGACAACCCTAATCCGGTATAAAACTACCCCAAAGTTACCCCTTTTTGAAAAATATTGCTCAGCAGTACTTTACCCATGAAAAATCCACGCTTGACAGTTTTATAGACTGAAATGTTTATTATTATTTATTGCAAGTAATATTAACTCTTAAATTAATATTTTTTATTAATATTTTCAACTATTTGACTATTGTTTAAACAAATCAATTTGTTTAAACAATGAATTTTTTCTAAAAAATCATGCAAATAAATTTTTATGTTTTGTAGTAATATTTTCGTTTAAATTAATTATATTTAAGTAATTCGAAATTATTTATTAATAATCAAAAAATTACTAATTGTTTAAATAATTTATTATTAATAACTTTTAGCTTTAAAAAATCAGTTTTTTTTATTATAATCAATCCTATTGCAGAAATTAAATTAAGGTTTCTGAAGTGTTATTGTAATTAAGTAAATGACACACGAGAAAAAATATTGTACACGAAGCGTACTAACGTATAGTACAGCGGTTGTACTCCCACACAGCACCAGTTATTCCCTGATTTTGCCCTGAATATTGGTCCACATTTCCCGAATATTCGAACCTAATATTCAGGGAAGTTTTGTGGAAGCATCAAAATGTCCGCCATGGGGAATATTGGACGTGAAATTTCCCTGAAAATATATTTCTAATTTTCAGGGAATTTCCGCATCTAATATTCCTTCAATATTCACAGTATTCGTAAATTCACTGTACATGATGCGCACTGGTCAAACTTGGTTTCTGTGACACTTACGGCTGAACAGTAGTTTTTAATGTTCTAGAATCCTACGGGTGTCAAGTATAACATATAATTTTCATCAATTACCAGATCAAAAAAAATTTTGAAAATTTTTTTCAACTTTCCCTGAATATTTTAGGAATATAAGATGCAGAAATTCCCTGAAAATTAGAAATACATTCCCAGGGAAATTTCGCGTCCAATATTCCCCATGGCGGACATTTTGATGCTTCCACGAAACTTCCCTGAATGTTAGGTTCGAATATTCGGGAAATGTGGACCAAAATTCAGGGGAAATTCAGGGAATTTCTGGTGCTGTGTGGGCTATAGGTTATGTGTAACAGCTGCTCATTTTCTGAACTCCAGCAGTCCATTTTTTTGGGCAGTTCCTACCCAATAAACATGGGCAGACGATGCCTGATGAACAGCTCGTGCGCCTCTGTAGGATATCAGAAGTCCTAAAGTTAGATAGCAGACGTTTCGAAGTTGGGCAGCAGTTTTACATAGTCAACAGATAACAGTTGCGCATTCTATGGCGCCCCAGTGGGCAAAAAAAACCAAAAGACGTCCTTCAGACGTCTTTCGGACATGTGTGCCAACTGGGGCAGTGGCTGTCTAAAAAATTATCTGAAAAATTGTAGTCAATCTGGTTATTCTAACTTCGGATTCGTATTCAGCAGACAAAGAAACGTAGAAATACACTAGCATAGTGTCCAGAACAAAAAAAAAATTTTAATTTCAATTTTTTGTTTTTAAAACTTTTTGGTTTTAAAAATTATTTTTTGCGACTATATCAAATAGTTGAACCAATCTAACAATTCTTACTTCAGATTTAAATTTAGCAAAGAAAAATACGTATTGGAATATACTACTACTGCTGAAAAAAAAATTTTTTTGGATGCAAAACTTTAAACGGGTTTTTCTCGAAAAGTTGATTTTGGTCAATAGAGCCCTTTTCTCAGACTCTGTCACATATGCTCGCTTGAAAGAATTTTTCGTATTGTCCTTATGTTATGTTCATAGACATAACTTATAAAAGTTAAACTTTTGAGATTATTCGGGGGCTTTTGGGGCCGCAGATTACAAATCTGATATCAATTTTCCAAAATTAAAAATGGCGGTTCCAATATGACGGACTAAAAATTTAAAAATTATCAAATTCATTTGAAACTAACCAATCGGGGGTTCCGAGGTAGCTGAGACCGAATTAAAAGTCATTTTTCAAAAATTCAAAATGACGGATCCAATATGCCGGACAAAAATTATAAAAATCGGCAGATTTATTTGAAACTCGCCATTTAAGGGTTCTTGAGATAGCTGATACCGAATTTAAAGTCTGATTTCAAAACTTCAAAATGGCGGATCCAATATGGCGAATGCATTTTTTTTAAAATCGTCAGATTCATTTGAAACTTCCAATTCAGGGGTTTTTAAGGTCGCCGAAAAATGATTTAAAGTTGAATTTCAAAAATTCAAAAATAAACATTAAAATTTCCACATTTTTTAACATATTTCAATGAAAAATTGACTTAATCACTTCACTCCCCTTCAGAAAAAAGGGACCTCACTTTTCGCATGGATTTCTATGTCCTGTTCTATGCCTAAATGGTGGTCAGAAGGCACGTGAAACGGGACACGAAAAACCACATGAAGAACGCCCTTTTCGAAATGGCTTTTCACGTACAAAACGATGTGCAGAACCATATATAAAAGTAGGTAGAGAGTGACATAGAAAACCAACCAAATTTAAATTTTATAATTTTTGTATTTTTACTGTACTATTAAAAATGCATTTAATTTATTATTTTATAAACAATCTTATTTATACTTTTGAAAGGAAAGTCTATCAAAACGAATACTTTTTAATAGAATTTCATGGAGAAAACTTGCAATACTTTTCAATCCGTATTCTGAATACATTTGAATAAAGTATCAATACATTTGGATAGAAAGCCTATAGAAACGAATACTTTTTGATAGAATAAAGAAGTACCATACGCTAGATATTCTAAAGATATTTTAGGAATATCCTAATAATACCCGTAGGTCATCCTTAGGATATCAACGGGAAATGCTCATCAGGATCCCACCAGACATCGTCAAGAAATATCCACAAGATATCATTTTGAATTTCAAAATGGTCAAAATATTTTTTCCGGTAGTTATATATCCAGGAAAGCAGGAATTTTAATATCCACTGGATATCCTAAGGATGCCTAAAGATATCTTTTTCATTACCTGAAATCAGAAAACGTTTTTATTCAATATTTTTAAAGTTATAACAATTCAAACATCACCGGTTTGTTCAGATTACTATGCGCGCTTGTCTTTTCTTTTCGCTTTTCAGTAAAATCACCAATTTACTTCTAAGGTCTCTTTCTTCGAAGTGCATCACATATATATTGTAAAATCTAAAACCCAGACCTCACTTAATCTGTACTAAAAAAACTTTTTTATTTATTCCGCTTAATTTTTTCAATTCTTTACTAATCCAGCCTCCTTGCCGAGTATCTGCCCGTTCTATTCCATTGCTGACACTACTGGCGCAGCACTGCGTCTATTGTTACTATCCCCTTCCATGTGTCATATTATTAGTTAATAATTTTATTATATTTAGATTTGAAGAGCAGAAACGAATTTTTCCGTGGTGTGGACGACTTACTTAATGGTTTTAACTTTGAAGTCCAATTTCTGCAAACTTTATATTATGTTATAAGATGTTAGTTAACATAATGCAAAAAAAATAATAATAACACAAGCGTGAAAAACTTCAGCTAAAGCTAGTAAAGAATTGAAAAAATTGAGCGGAATAAATAAAAAAGTTTTTTTAATACAGATTAAGTGAGGTCTCGGTTTCAGATTTTACAATATATGTAATGCACTCCGAAGAAAGAGACCTTAGATGCAAATTGGTGATTTTACTGGAAAGCGAAAAGAAAAGACAAGCGCGCATAGTAATCTGTACAAACCGGTGATGTTTGAGTTGTTATAACTTTAAAAATATTGAATAAAAACGTTTTCTGATTTCAGGTAATGAAAAAGATATCTTTAGGCATCCTTAGGATATCCAGTGGATATTCAAATTCCAGCTTTCCTGGATATATAGCTACCGGAAAAAATAGTTTGATATTTCTTGACGATGTCTGGTGGGATCCTGATGAGCATTTTCCGTTGATATCCTAAGGATGACCTACGGGTATTATTTGGATATTCCTAAAATATCTTTAGAATATCCAGCGTATGGTACTTCTGGATTCTATCAAAAAATATTCGTTTCTATAGGCTTTCTATCCAAATGTATTGATACTTTATTCAAATGGATTCAGAATACGGATTGAAAAGTATTGCAATTTTTCTCCATGAAATTCTATCAAAAAGTATTCGTTTTTCCTTGCGAAAGTATAAATAAGATTGTTTATAAAATAATAAATTAAAAGCATTTTTAATAGTACAGTAAAAATACAAAAATTATAAAATTTAAATTTGGTTGGTTTTCTATATCGCTCTCTACCTACTTTTATATATGGTTCTGCACATCGTTTTGTACGTGAAAAGACATTTCGAAAAGGGTGGTCGTTCTTTATGTGGTTTTTCGTGTCCCGTTTCACGTGCCTTCTGACCACCATTTAGGCATAGAACAGGACATAGAAATCCATGCGAAAAGTGAGGTCCCTTTTTTCTGTAGGGTCAGGTCTTATTTTTCTCAAAATTTCATCTACTTTGAGAAAATAAACAACAAATTTTAATAATTATACTTTGGACGTTTAAAGACGCTTTTCAAACCTTAAACAATGGGTAGACTGACAAATTCTGACAGTACTGTACATTGAAGCTTAAATAAATTGCAGTGAATCGAGGACTAACTATACTGCAATACGAAGAAAAAACTTAGTTAAGTCATGTTTTGGCGAAAAATGAGTTTTTGGTATCAACGGATTAGTTAGAAAAAACGCGTCTGATTGTATTATTATAAAAGAAAATTTTATATTATTTATTGCAAAAAAATAATTATAAGAAATCTGCGAATACCCAGAAAATGAAAAAATACTGAATCAAAACTATGTTAACTCGAGTTAAGGAGTCCAAAAATCTTTTAAGGCGGTGAGCTGGCGTGGGAATTAAGAACAAAAATGTAATGCAAAATATAGTACAGCTTATGACAGATTATAAAACGTTTTGTAGAATTAGCAAATATATTATTAAAAATAAGTAATATTAAATAATAAGTAAATATAACAGAAATTGTCATTTCTTCCGAGGAGTACAGGTTAGTTTTGTAATCATTACAGATAGAATTGTAATGTGTGTGTGGTCTCAGTGTGGTCTCTCAGTGTGGTCCTGTAGGTTCCACAAATCTAATTTGTGGATAACATAAATACGTACAATTGTCTCAGTCAGAAACTGATTTGTAAATTCCACAAACTTATGTGTAGTCCCCAAACGTATTTGTAAATTGTACATTCCACAAATTTATTTTTGTATTTTACAAATTGGGCTATTTGTGGAAACTATACTCTTCATTTGTAGATGGCACAAAAGTTTCTGTGAATTACATAGGAAATTTTTTCCGTGTACCTATTCGAGAAGCACTTCTCAAGTCTGCATTGTTTACCATTAGATTTTCCCACCTTGATGCCAGCTAGATTTAGCTTTTTTTATTCCTTTTCGGCGGCTTGAGCTCGCCTACTTATTCAAAAATCACTTCTTAAGTCGAGTCCCTACTGAAAAATCCTATATAGGATCCTACGTAGGATCCTATATAGAATCCATATGGATTCCTATGAGAATCCACGTAGGATCCTATATAGGATCCTACATAGGTATTGTCCTATAGGAATCCATGTGGATTCTCATAGGAATCTATGTGGATTCCTATAGGTCGCCTACAGGACAAGTCCTATATAGGATCCTATGTGGACTCTCCTATAGGAATACATGTAGGATCTCATATAGGATCCTGCATAGGCGTCCCAAAAATTTTTTGTACACCCTCCTACCCCTTCCTCATGCGCAGTCGTCTTTTACGTATTCTACAATACTTACGCCTGCGCAGTAAATATTTTTCGTCCTTATAATGGTTCTTAATGTATATTCGAATAAAGTTGTTAAAAAAAAACAATTAATTCTGTGTTCATAATTTTTTTTGGGCGCCTATAAAAGATCCTATATAGGATCCTATATGGGAACCTACGTAGGATCCTATGTAGGGGGGTGTACAAAAATTTTTTTTAGGCGCCTATGTAGGATCCTATATGAGATCCTACATGTATTCCTATAGGAGAGTCCACATAGGATCCTATATAGGACGTGTCCTATAGGCGACCGATAGGAATTCACATAGATTCCTATGAGAATCCACATGGATTCCTATAGGACAATACCTATATAGGATCCTATATAGGATCCTACGTGGATTCTCATAGGAATTCATATGGATTCTATATAGGATCCTATGTAGGATCCTATGTAGGATTTTTCAGTAGGGGTTAGATAAGTTTTGCTTATAAAAAAGAACGCTATTAATTAACCTAGGAAATGAAGTTAGATTACAGAATTATTTATATTCCCGACAAGAAGGCTGGAATAAAGTAGAATTAAAAAATTCTTTTCTATTTAACACTTGGATTTCCCTCCATTCTGTGATTCTCTTTATGGAGTAAGAAATAGACAAATTGTTTTCTATTCAATGCAGTGCAGAAAAAAGGTAGAAATGAATTAAATGGAATTGATAGTTTAATAAGTGCCGGTCAATGCTTATTCTTCCCACACAGCACCAGAAATTCCCTGAATTTCCCCTGAATATTGGTCCACATTTCCCGAATATTCGAACCTAATATTCAGGGAAGTTTCGTGGTAGCATTAAAATGTCCGCCATGTGGAATATTGGTGTCGAAATTTCCCTGAAAATGTATTTCTAATTTTCAGGGAATTTCCACATCTAATATTCCTAGAATATTCATAGTATTAATAAATTAACTGTACATGATGCGCACTGGTCAAACTTGGTTTCTGTGACACTTACGGCTGCGCAGTAGTTTCTAATTTTCTAGAATCCTACGGGTGTCAAATATAACATATAATTTTCATCTATTACCAGATCAAAAAAAATTTGGAAATTTTTTTTAACTTTCCCTGAATTTTCTAGGAATATTAGATGAGGAAATTCCCTGAAATTTAGAAATACATTTTTAGGGAAATTTCGCCGCCAATATTCCCCATGGCGGACATTTTGATGCTTCCACGAAACTTCCCTGAATATTAGGTTCGAATATTCGGGAAATGTGGACCAATATTCAGGGGAAATTCAGGGAATTTCTGGTGCTGTGTGGGTTCTAAACCGTCTTTATTTCTTTAAAATATTAATAGTTAGGAAAAAGTATAAGGAAAAAATAACAACATTGTAACAATTGAAGTTTCTTTTTCAATGTTGCAGAAAATAGCAATCTTTTAGATAGATTATTTTTTATTTATATATTTAATCGCACTTGCTTATGTTTTAATCAGAATTAGAGACTACACACTTTTATAAAAGTATGTGAACAAATTAATTATAATTTACACTTCATGTATTGAGGAAAGACGAGCGAACTTAATATCAAAATCATCTGATCCGGCTATGACTGCGACAATAACTAAAATGGCGTCTACCAAGTTTTTAAGATATTTTACACATGTTCTACAAGGAATTATGTGGAATTAGGAAAGCAATTTGTTCTACCAGGAATTACATAAAATTAGATAAATTTGAAATATATTCTTATTGACAGAAAACACTTTGAGCGACATCTTACCGCACATTGACGACAATTTTTGGAATTGAAAATATTTAAAACATATTTTGCTTTAAAACATAGAAAAATATTTTGTAATGAAATAGAATGAATTTTACCAATATTCTCTTCTATATCTGGAGCCAAGTTTTTGAGGGAAATTTAAGTATTAAATAGAAAAGATATTTCGCAATTTTGACCAAATGTCAAATAAATTGAATTCTTTTTTTTTCTAGGCTTCTTGTCTGGTTATATTAGGGTTTTAAAGACAAACAGTCTTTCGACGTTTTCTTGATTTCATGAAAATGTGACTTACGTAAGTATTAATTTCTTACGGCAGTAAACTCATTACTATTGTACTGAAGGGTAAAAATTTCTGAAGTGGCCTCTTGATTTGCAAACATGTAATGAAATTTGAAATTAATGTTATATTCCTATACTACTAAATGAGAGATAGTTTGCATATAAATAGTTTTTTTTAATTTAAATAATGTCAAAAGTTATAAACAAATGAAAATTTTTGCATCATTTTATTTGAAAATTCATATCTTTTTTTTATATTATTGAAAATTAATAAAATTTGTATGACTTGTGTACAAAAGTATAAACTTTAAGATAAAAATAATTTCGATCACGTGCATTTATTTTTTAATGCAAAATTAATGATTTTTTATAAACAATTAAAAAAAAAACATGTTCTGGGCCTGCTAACAAATTTTTTTAAAAACGTATTGATTCAGTATGAATTTAGGTTTATTATACAAAAATAAAAATTTGGGTAGGTTTATATTTAACAGAATAGCGTTAATTTGTTTATAACGCTCCGGAAACAATATCAAGCGGCATAAACCTAAATTCATACTGAATCAATACGTTTTTAAAAAAATTTGTTAGCAGGCCCAGAATATGTTTTTTTTTTAATTGTTTATAAAAAATCATTAATTTTGCATTAAAAAATAAATGCACGTGATCGAAATTATTTTTATCTTAAAGTTTATACTTTTGTACACAAGTCATACAAATTTTATTAATTTTCAATAATATAAAAAAAAGATATGAATTTTCAATAAAATGATGCAAAAACTTTCATTTGTTTATAACTTTTGACATTATTTAAATTAAAAAAAACTATTTATATGCAAACTATCTCTCATTTAGTAGTATAGGAATATAACATTAATTTCAAATTCCATTACATGTTTGCAAATCAGGGGGCCACTTCAGAAATTTTTACCCTGAAGAGAGTCCTATTGGTGGAGCCATTTATTCCCATCACAACCAGTGGCATAGCCATCAGGCACTGTGGTCCAGAAATGAATTTCCGTGGACAAACAAGCCTACAGGTCGCAATTCTTAACCATAATTAAATTTTTTTTTAAGATACACTGCATTAAATTCTTAACAAACGTAAGAGAACCGATTTTTGATTTAGTTTAAAATTCAGAGGTTATGTCAATAAAAATATAATTAAAAATTAAAAAGTTTTGAATAAATGTTTTTTACTTATAAAAAGTATATCTAAATATGTTTTCATCAGAGGAAAAGACATGTAACTTCATTTTTGGAAGGTAAATAAATGTGTTTATTAATGCACTTTTTAATTATGATAACACAGGACCAAAAAGTGAACTCTAGGTGAACATTTCTATCTCTAGGGAAGCTTTATGTTTTTGGAGTCGCTGATTACGATTCCGGTGTCCGTATGACGCCATCACATCAGCATCAAGGTCAAATCAAGGTCAAAGACCTTAATTCGAAATATTAAATTTTTTTGACCCCAGAATCAGAAAGAGCAGAAAATTTTAAATCCGAATATGCTCTGACCTTTTTCATTAACCGACCTTTCAAGGTCAATTCGAGGTCAAAATCTTCTTTTAATCTCTCGGTCAGAATATTAGCTAGAATAGAAGCGACTTTTGAGGTCGCTGATTAGGATCATCATGTAAGTGGTTTTATGAAATGAGAGGTTCATAGTCCAAAACTAAAAATAGGTGGGGTTACAATTTATTTCGACAATTTAAAACTAACAATATTGTTGTGTGAATTTCACTCTATCCCGTGTAAAATCTACTTATTCCCTTCGTTCTGTGCACTGTTGAAAGTCGTGAAGGTTTGAGTATTGTCGATTGAAAAAATTTGTATACTTGTTAAAATGTTACTAAAAATATGAACAGAAGCGTGAAGTCCAAAGTTTTAACGATTCTGAAAAAAATCTTGAATAGAGCAAAAACAATCAGCGACCCCAAAACCGTAAAGGTTCCATGAGCATAAAACATGTTCACCTCGAGTTTACTTTTTGGTCATGTGTTATCATAATTAAAAGGTGCATTGATAAACACATTTATTTACCTTCCAAAAATAAAGTTACATGTCTTTTCCTCTATTGAAGAAATAATATTTAGATATACTTTTTCATAAGTTAAAAACATTTATTCAACATTTTTTAATTTTTATTTATACTGTTATTAACATAACCTCTGAATTTTAAATTGAATCAAAAATTGGTTCGCTTAGGTTTCTTAAGAACTTAAAACAGAGTATTTTACAAAAAAGAAATTCAAAAATGATTAAGAATTGCGACCGGTAAGTATGTTTGTCCTCAGAAATCCATTTCTGTACCACTGTGCCGGGGGGGGGGGGCGGTCCGCCACTGGTGTTACTCCAAATTGTGTGAAAAGGGTGACACTCACAATAAAGGAGGTGGCACTTTTTAATATTGTACTCCGACACAGAACCGGGTGTCACTCGGCCTAGCTACGCCCCTGATCAGAACGTTCCCGATATCATACATGTGCGGTTTGGGAGTGAGCTCCAAATATTCCACCTTTGATCGCAAGTAGTATATAATTCAGCGATTTTAAACTGTAATGAGTTCATAATATTCAGCAATGGTTTCCTAAAATTAGTCATGAAAATGAAATGCTTAAGGGGTTACACCACCCTGAAATTTAAAAAAAATCGTTTTTTTTTACATAATTTCAATGCCTATATTCTTTATAGGCATTTTATATTCTTTATATTTTTATCTTTTTTTCTTACGGTCATTTTAAGACGTCGGTTTAATACCTTCTTCCGAGTTTTAATACCTTAAAGTACTTTTTTATCTTCTTTTGCGTTTTTCTTAAAACTACATTTTTTGGAGTGGTGTACATGATTTCTCAAAAACTACTCGACAGATTCTCTTCAAAATTTGTACACAGCTTCTCTATAACATTCTCTATGGCATGACGTAGGATTTTCTCGAGATAATTTTTTTGTGAAAAAGTTATTCATTTTTAAAACAGAAATTTCGTACCAAAAAAAAAATTTTTTTTTTAAAGTGCTCCCATTTGCTAAAAAATTTTTTTTTGAAACGGCTACGTCATGCTGTAGGTAATTTAATATAGTAAAAAAAATTTGATTTTGGATTTCAGATAAAAATTGTGCTGTCCAGCATGTACACCGCACGGCCGTGCGCTAAGAAAAGTGACTTACGAGACTCGCTATATCTCCGCCATTTTTGAATGTTTTTTCTTCCAATAATTTTTTTTAGTGAAATATATGTACTTGGATATTCTAATTATTTATTAAAAAGTGGTATTTATAATAGTTTTGTCAAAATTAATTCTTGATATACCCTCCAATTTTCAGGCGTTCAGGGTGGTGTAACCCCATAACTAATAGGACTCAGTATCTTTTTTTAAACCAAATTTTTGTGTGTGCAGGTACACAGTATACAGTAACAAAGCCTACGTAGCACAATAAAATTCGTAAAAAAATATATTATTTAATAATAATTAATAAAAAATTAGTGAGTTTTCCAACTTTCAAATAACAAAGTTGTGTTGCAAAATTTTATAAACAATGACAACTTGTATAGTTACAAAGTTTTTTCTTTAGTATTAAGGATGTTTTTCCTAAAATTTGAAATAGATATTCGTAGAAATAAAGAATGTAAGTATAAGAAAAATAATGAAATGTTATTTTCCATCGTTGCCTCGACCATGTTGTCATGTGTTGCATCATCTTCTAATATCTGTTATGCGCATGCGTATAGCATATGACAACATGGTTGACGCAACGATGGAAAATAAAGTTGATTCCAGAATGTGTGTGTTTTGATCGTCGATGCGTCGACGATTAAAAAATAAAAAATCGTCCAAAAACTGGACGATTAAAACAAAAGATCAACGCGCCACGTCGCTATCGATGCGAAGACGTTCAAAACACTTGCGTTATTGAATCACCTTAACATTTCACTATTTTTCTTATATGTTTTTTATTTCTACGAATAGGGGAGAGTGGCCATCAATGTAACAGTTTTTTCAATGAACCATTTCAATTTTCTCAGAAACAATTAAATAAAAATTCTCCTAATTTTAAATATAAATGAAGTTTGCGTAAACACACTACGTCCATAAATTTGAGACGTGTGAATTTACTCTTTACAGAGAAAATTGGAAAAAACTGTTTTTGATGTACTGAAGAAAAATTTTACCTAAAATACAAACACGTTTTTTAATTGAAATAAGGCCATTTAAAAATAAATGTACTTACGATTTATTTTGTTTTGGGCCTTAACTACAATATTCTAATGAGATAAAGATTTTGAAATATTGGATTAAGTTATAAAAAACCATTTTTGTTGCAAATGTCATGTTGATTCAATGTACCGGGGAACAATGAACCACCTGGAATTTCAGTGTATTTTCGATTTCCAGAGTGGTATGCTTGATTATAAAACTAGGCATGCGTACAGCATGTTACAGCGATTGTTATCAGTACTTTTCTCAACATAGCAAAACTAAAATGCCATTTTAGCTAGTTAACTTAAATTTAAGGTATATTTATGTTATACATTATCAATTAAAAAGTGTTAAGTAACTATTTTTTGTAGTATTTGATAGAAAATAAGTTTTTTTACAAAGTGAAAATTGCAATATTATTATTGTTGAACATTTTTAGTATTTTTATAGAGGTGGTTCATTGTGTACCCAGGTTGTTGCAAATGAAAATAGCTTGTTACTTTAGAAAAATCCTAAATTTTATTATTTAATCAAAATAAATCGTGTGAAATATGTGTGCATTACCTAGATAAGTGTTGTAGTTTTATATTGATGCAAAGAAGTGCTTGAAATTGGTGAAATTCAATAAGTACTATGACCTTGAAAAAAACCCGGTACATTGATAGCCACTCTCCCCTATATACTATTTCAAATTTTGGGTACAACACAACTTTGTCATTTGAAAATTGGAAAACTCATATTATCCAAGTGACTAAATTTTTATTAATTATTATTAAATAATATAATCTTTTATGTATCTTATTGGCTTTGCTAGTATATGCTGCGTACATGTAGCAAATTTTAATCAATTTCAATCATAAATGTCTGAGATATCATGAAATATTTATTATAAGGTAAGTGATTTTATAATTTTTTTTCGTGTTTTTAATTTTTATTCTTAAAAGTATGCATTCCACAAGACAGTTGTAAATAAAAAACGTGAGCTTTCATTTCCTCTATAACCTCATTTTTTAAAAAAAAATGTTTAACAGTTAAGAAATTTATCAAATTGGACAATACTTTTACGCAAGTTCTAGAGCTTAGCGAGTTATTGCATCCGGATACTCAATTTAGAAATAATGCAAATATTTTGAAAAATGTTTTTGTCTTAATCATTGTCTCCACTACACTTCTATTTTAAATATATTCATTTTTATAAATAAAATAATAAACAATTGTTATTAATTTAATTTAATTTGTAGAATAATTATAATATCTATTCTGTAATATACTCTCTAAATCTGAATAAGTGAAAACTTGCCCTTACAAAAAAGTAGTACTGGATTCAGTACTAGGAAACCAGTACTTTTTTCGCGCAATATAATTTTTTAAGCACAATAACAAATTTTTTTAAAAATTTCATTGGAACTGTTATTTTGCGTTCAATTTATTCCTCTCTATTTAATTTACAACAAAAAACTACTGCGCAGCTGTGGGATCTATAGAAACTTAGTGCGCAACGTGAACAAATTTTCAACAGTGCTTGGCGAAAAAAGTACTGGTTTTCCAATACTGAACCCAGTACTTATCCCAATACTAAACCCAGTACTTCTTCCCAGTACTGAAACCAGTACTGAATCCAGTACTTCTTTTTTGTAAGGGTGTCCTCTTTTTCCAATAAGTGCAAATACACTTTCAATAAGTGTATATTCACTTATGCGTATGTGAATATGCACTTATATTTTTATACGTGCATGGACAACTTTTAACGTAGAATAAGTGAATATTCACTTATTCAGATTTAGAGAGTAGGTTCACAGTGAAGTCAGAAAGGAATTATCACAAGATTAAATTATATAGATATAAATATGTGACAGTTAAAAATTTAAAAATATTCAATGTGCTATATTTGAACATAGGAAAAACTTGTTATAAACCTTATTTTTAACGTCAAAATATATGATTAAAATATTTTTTACTTAACTCAAGATAAGTAAATCTATTAAATAATAGCAAATTCTGTAAATAATTAGCTAATTTATCAACTAAATATTAACTAACGCTTATTCGCTATCGTTGTTAAACCATTTTTTCCGTATAGCTTCGTATTCCTACTTTAATAAGATTTGTTTTATTTATCGAGAAATATTTTAGTGTGAAACGATTAAAATAAGTTGTTATAAAATTAAGAATGAATAATGCTCAAAAGCTTTTCGTAAAAAATAATACTTACTAGGAATATGTCAAAAATATATTTTATACTTACGTATTTCTTCAGCAAAAGTGTATAAAGCAGTAACACAGAAAATGAACATAAGGGTTGTAGTGAACATGTTAGATTTGTGAGGAGGTTACTAATAAGGGATTATTAAAAGAAATAAAAAATTATGAAAACTCTTAGAGCCAAAAAAGAGTTCTCGAATTAGAGACTAAATTTTTGCATGGGACTTATCCCGTGAGAACAAGTGTGCCGAAATGGTTTAGTGCAAGTGTATAGAATAAAAACTCAGTGAAGACCTTATAGTAGTCCCCTCCATCACTATATCGGTAAAACCATTGTTGACGCAACTTTATTAGTATGATTACTGTTGCGAATTATTGACGACTGACAGTTAATATACAGCCCATGCCTTTGCTTGAATTTAATTTTCAACAAGTAATGAAACATTTTAAATTAATGGAAATGGCATTACAATACTTATTTTCTTTAGATTTATAATAATTCTTTGGTATTATAGATTTTAGATTGTAGATGTTTTTTTTGTTTTAAATCAATCACTTTGGAAAAAAAATTATTTTCAAATTATTTATAAATTATGTAATTTTTAATCTTAATTATCTAATTATTAATATATCTTTAAATCTAGATTGTAAATTAATTAAACAAATTTTACTTTAAGGTAGAAAGATATTAAAATGTAAATGTAACTTATTTAAATCTAATTTACAGCTTTTAATAAAGATTAAAAAATTGTACACCTAATAAATGAAAAGAAAAATATAAATATGTTATTTCTTGTATCGAATGTTTAGAGTTTTAATAATTACACCTATAAAATACAACATCAATTATAAAGAATAAAATGCCAATTATATCATTGTAAAATAAAGCAACAACCGCTATCAAATATTTTTTAAGGATTTTAAATACCTTTTTTATAATTTGTTCCTCTTTTAATAACTTTACTTTATTGATTTATTTTAAAACATTTTTGCGCTGCTTTAAACACAAAATATGAACCAAATTAAATTTATTAAAATAAATGTTGTATTTTTTGTCACAAAATGCTTATTTTTTATTGCATGAGTAAATTGTTACACTCGGGTCACAAAGTTTCAGTACATTTTGTTGGATTGCTCTTACGTACACGCTTCACTTCAAATTCAAATATTTCTGCAAAAAATGCAGTAAGAGCTATCAATAAAAGATAGTTTGAAAGTTTATTAAATTTAGGATAAAATGGACCAAGGTGCAACAATATTAATGAAGTAAATAAAAAATATAGTTTTTTAAAGTCAGAGATTTTTTTGTGAAAATTGCGATTTCAAAATCTTGAGTTCAAGTCAATTCAAATTTCAGAAATTTTTTTTTTTTTTAGATTTGGCACTTTTACAATATGAAGTAAAAATCCTACTCTTTAATTCTAGACCAAATCCATTTAAAAATAATCAGTATTGCTTCAAATTGTATAAAAATAAATTCTCATACTCTCGAAAATTGTAAAAGAAAATAAATCCGAGTTCGTAGTTCACATTTATTTGTTTTATCGTTTAAGGGGAGATTACAGTGATTTTTTTTCCAAAAATCGAAATTCTTTGTTTTTTATTTTTGGTTAGTATAATTATCTAAAAAGACGGGAAAAATAGTCTGAAGTAAAAAAAAACCTCGAAAATTTGTATTTTTTATTAATTAACTTACTGTAATATGTTTATTTTTAAATTTACAGTTTTTCTTGTGCACCGCTTGAAAGAGCAGTTCTTAAACTATAAGAAATGTATATTGTTACATAAGTAGGGTTATATATATGTATATAGCTATTAATATAAATATCTCTTATTGTGCTTTACTATTTAAAATTATTGCTGAACTTTATGTTAAATTTTTGCACATTTGGTCCTTCAAACTTTAATGGCGTTTTTCTCAAAACTGCACATTTTCAACTTGTTTACACTCTTATTTTGACACTATTCAACGAAATAACTTGAAATTTGGACAGCATGTTCCTTAAATGTGTAGTTTTCGTGTAAACTAGGATTTTGAAGATCCATTATTATTTAAAAAAGTTATTAACAATTTAAGTTGCAAAATTAGTGCTGAAAAATTCAAAAGTCTGTCATTCGGTTATTTTTCAAAAAATATTTTTGATCCTACTTTACACGATAGCCAAAATGGTACAGATCACACTGGGCCAGGAAACCCGATTTTTGGCCAAAAGTAAAAAAAGTGCAAAGATTTGCTTGAAACTTTTCACTCGGGGGTTTTTGGGGTCGCTGATTATAAATCTGATGTCGAATTTTTAAAATTCAAAATGGCGGATCAATATGGCGGACATGAAATCTAAAAAGACTATAAATTTGCTTAAAACTTTTTACTCGGGGGTTTGTGGGGTCCCTGATTACGAATCTGATGTCGAATTTTAAAGATTCAAAATGGTAGATCCAATATGGCGTTCAAAATTAAAAAAAATGTTTATAATATGGCGGACAAAAATTCAATAAAATTTTTGGATTTTTTCGAAACTTTATTTATGGGTTTTTTCGATGTTTCTGAATCCAAATTTCACATCAAAACCTAAAAAAAAAATGTTGAATCAAATAAGGTGTAGTGTTGCATTCGAGCGAGACGATCGAGATTTTAATAAAACGAGAAACTATCTCGTTAAGTTCTCGTAAATTATCGTATCAGATCGTCTCATTATGAAGAGAATCTCGGTATATCGATCGAGATCGAGATAAAAATATTTTTAAAAAAATTATCCACTAGTCTCGGACAGTCGATGAAAAAACAAAACTAACTAAACCAGAGAATATTTCGTTAATTTAAGTGAAAATTTTGGCCAAGCTTACTAGGATCACTTGGTTAAACAACTAGAAATTTTTAACTGGAATTTTATATCACTTTTAAAAGGAATGTTTAGTAAGAGTTTATTTAAAACTTTTTCACATAAAATATTCAGGATTCTAGTTTATTACCTTAAAATTTTTTCTTTTTTTCGTTTTTAATTTTTTTATTTTCTAATTCGATGTAGTTAAGTATTGATTTAATTTATAAAAACAAGTATAATGACATGTGTACGGTATTTCTGATACTACTTCAACTTTTGCAATATTTTTTAAAATAACATTAGTGTTCCCTCTTCTTTTGTTTGAAGATTGATTATTGAACCAAACTTTAAAAATCTAATTTTCTATTTATATTAGAGTAGTATTGAAATTTAACAAATTTTAAATAAGAGATCAAAATTTTTTAAATAAATTATAGAAATATTATTATTAGAAATAAAACTCCAAATATCAACCATTAACACAACATATAGATATATTTTTCAAATGACAATAAGAATTAAGTTTACATTTTCAGAACTCAACAGTTTTAAATTCATGTGTTAAGAATTTTTTTTATTTTCGTTGTTAAGGAGCATTGCACCCATGAATTCAAGCACATCAATTGAGTTATCGATTTATTACTTAATCTGTTCCTGTGCTTACGAACAGTTAAAGAACTTCTCGAGAACAATCGTTCGGATGGAACGGATGTGGCTGGTGTGCTTAAGAAATCGCGAGCCATTTTCGCAAGATTCGGATAAACATTTTGATTTTTTCGCCACCAATCTAAAATGTTTGTATTTCTTCCTGCTCGTTTTTGTTGCAAATACGAATCCAGTTCTTTTCGCCAAGAATTTTGATTAGAAACCTGAGAAACAGTTGATTCTGATTCCGAATCCGAGTCGTACAAAGCATTTACGTCAAATTCTTTCGTCGATGTATGAACCGTGGTCTTCTCTGTTTCTTCACTTTCAACTGGTATCTAATATTATAATTATTGTTAAAATTATTATTACTATTATTATTTTTTTTCCTTTAACAAAACAAGTTTAGAAGAGGAAAAATGTATTTATGCGCGATTTTATTTGACTAGAATTTGAAGTATTATCATATTAATTAATATTATTGCTATTGTTTTAAAAAAAAGTGGATATAAAGTAACAGAACCTATATTATCAATCGAATATGAATATATCCAAATTTTAACTTAACATAGCTATTAGACCACTGGATTCATATTAAACAGAACTTTATTTACTTAGTTTTTGTTTTTAAAAATTTGAATTTAACCGAAAAAACAGAATTCTTATTTTAAAAAACTTTAAGTGAGTAAAACTTTTAACAAAATAGAATATTCATTTGAACGAATCTTTATTTATACGAATTTGTATTTGCATGAATGTATATTCAATAGAATTTTTAAAACCTTGAATCTTCATTTGACTGAAATTGTAAATGGCCAAGAAAGCATCCGACAGAGAGACCGATCACAAGCTATCTAGAAAAGTGTGACAGGTTAATTTTGAAATTAAGTTGTCCAAAAAATCTTATATTGGATGTTTGTTTGGCCTCTTGTCATTTCAGACAAATGGACATTCGGCGTCTTAAAAATTCTATAAAACATAAATTCGGGCAATTATAAATTCGGACAAATGAGGATTCGGTCAAATGGATATTCAAGCATTTAAAAAATCTATTTACTTAAAATTTTGTTAATTTAATTTTTTGTTTTTCGGTTAAATTTAAATTCTTTTAAATGAACAAACGGTTTTAGATAAATTCTGTAAAATTAAAATTCTATTTAATATGAACTCTAGTTGTAAAAGCCGGTTAAGTTAAAATTTTGATATATTCAATTTCGATTGACTTTTAAAATAAGTTACAAAGAAAAATTGTATCTAAAAATTCTAAATAATAAATTATATAACTTTATCATGTGCACCCCCCCCCCCCTGCTATATATATATATCTCCAAAAGTTAAGTTTTCTTACAATCGGCGTGAAATATTCTTTTTTAAAGATGTTTTCGAATTTTTTCTTAGATTCAGCTGCCATTTCTAATCCCCAAACTGTTTTTTTAAAAGTTTCAGTCTTATGTCTCGGATCTAAAATTAGGACAGAACAATAAATCCAGTTACTTTTGTGATAATGCTTTAAAAGTTTATTTAATGATGATTCCAATGCTTCTAAGATGTTGTCTTCAACTGCAGTCCGAGAATCATTTTCAGATAAATTAATTTTTGCTTCTTCAAGCTTATCGAGCAACAGATTGAAGCCGACGACCACTGTCGGCAAAGTAACGTATTTTTCGCCACCTAATACGTCTGACAAGATTTTGAAATATTCCAAGTATTTCGCTGCTTCACGTAAAGTTAACCATTGACTAGGAGTAATATATAAATGTTTTAAATAGGCATTATTTTGACACAACATATCTGCAGCTTCTTGCATTTCAAATGCTTTTCTCAGCATTTCAAAAGATGAGTTCCACCTCGTCGAGACGTCCAGATTTGGCGCTGAATATTTATTATTGCAAACTTCACAACACATTTTCAACTTGTTCTTCCATTGCTCAGACACTTTAAGAAAGTGAAATAAGCTTCTTAGTTTAGCTAGGGGAGAAATTTTCCCATTCTTTTGACAATACAAGCCCTTTTTTTTAATCACTTCATCAGGATCATCATCAGCGACATCTTCATCTTCAATTACTTCCTCACTCTATTAGAGAAATTTAAACATTTTGTATTATAATTAAATCTTTTCATAATAAATCAATTTAATGACAATTATTCCTTCTTTTAAGTTAACTTTTAATATTATTTATTTTTTGAATGTTGTTTTTAGTTCGTTCGGAGTAAAAGAAAATAAAGCAGAGCTTATTTTCTTCAAGTCTTTCGGTGTTACTCTATTATTTCAATTTGCTTGGTTTTGATCTATTACAATAGGAAATTTTTTGTTCAGATTAAAATAGATCAAAATTTAACAATTTAGGGTAAAACTGAGCAATTTGTTATTTAACAGAATTTTGATACAAGAAAATTTTTATTAAATGAAAGTTTTAAATAATACAATTTATATTTCCCCAAATTTTTATTTGTGCGAATTTTCATTTGCACAAATTACTATTTAGTATAAATTGTAAAACACCAAATTCTAATTTGACAAAATTTTCGATTGCCAAACAAACATCAGCAGAAATAATACGGTGCGAATTTTAAAATTCAACAGTCATAATTTCCTTGAGAATTTTTGACTGATTAAATTGGAATTTCGCTCTGAAATATTTCTGCCGGTTGCTTGTTTGAACAAACTAAATTTTTGTCAAATGTAAATTTTTTTTTCAAAAATTTTATTAATTGATAATTCTTGCAAATAAAAGTTTGAACAAATGAACGTTCGGTCAAATATAAATTATACTAGTTAAAGATTGTTATCTTTAAATAACAATCAGTAAAGTATTATCAAGAGTATGTTTTAAATTAAAATAAGTAATTAATATGGCAAAATAGAATTACCAAAGTAGCTTCATCGTTGTCCATATAAGGATCTTCTAATTTTAGAACTTTTAACAATGCTTGGGCACCCAGATTTATTATGTGGGCATAACACTGATAATGCTGATCTTTTGAATTAAAGTTTTTCATCATTGTTGCCAACTGTTCCATAAATTTTGTGTTCGCTGAAGTATTGTCAACGTTGATAGCCTGCAATTTATTTTCAATGTCATATTTTTTTAAAGTTTCATGAAAAACTTTAGCTATATCGTATCCTGCATGGAATCCATCAGTCGGGACAAAATCTACTACAAATGATTCCAAATCCCAATCATCATTTATGAAGTGTCCAGTGATACCAAAATAACTTTTGTTTGAAACTGAAGTCCATCCATCCAATGTGAAGGAAATTTTCGATTTATTTTCTTTTAGAATTTTCATAACTGCGTTTTGCATATTAATAAATCTATTCGTAACCTGAGATTGTAACTCATTTCTTAAAGGTAGTTCAACTTCAGGGTTTAAATAGCGAAATAAATCTCTGGTGCAATCATCTTCGAAAAACGAGAAAGGTAGATATTTTTTTGTGACCCAATCCACAATTTTTTTATTGAAAGTACCTTGTTCGAATGGCTACAATCATGCATCGAAAAAGAAACATAAAAATATCATATATTATATTTTAGAGTCTTAGAATATTAAAATCTCTAGACACAGACTAATTATTTTTTGTAATCAGAATATATTTTTCTGATGAAGACTATTAGAAATATTTTTATTTTATTCAAAAACTTTTTACACCATGATTTTGTACTTAAAATTATAATATAATGGAAAATAATAATAATAATAATATTTAGATCAAAAATTTAGAATTTTTATTTTTGAAAACATTACAATTTTTTAAAATTGAACTAGTTTCACGATTTTTACTATTTTTTATCTACAATTTCTTGCACTTTTTAACATTTTTCCACAATAAATTGTGTGAATTATGAAGAATAAAAGTAAAAAAAACATTCTGAAATATTTAATTTTATGACCAATGAATTTCTAGTGCAAAATTACTTTAAAAATAATTTTGTTAAGTATTTTGATTTATTATTCAATTAACTAAAAAAATGTTCAAACCCTGCTCTATAAAACTTTTTAGATTAAAATTTTTTTAAAACAAAAAATGAATCTTTAAATTAAAATTAATAATTTTCGACTCTGTGTTAAAAAATCTTTCTTTGATTTTAAAAAATAATTTTCTTAGTGTGAACTATTTTAAATTTTAATGACAAACATCATAGCAATTACTTCAATTGTGTTTTGGATTGCTGGATATGTCTCATAATATTCTTTCTCATGGCAATTTTTCAGATGACGTTTTAACCCCGATGTATTACTATCCGTCATTTTTATTATTTTGGTCTCTTGATTATTTCGGCACAGTTTACAAGTTGCCATCTTGCAATCATCTTTTACGAAGTATTCGAAGGACTCTTCTAATTTTTTACCACCATTTCTTCGTCTCTTTGATGGGCGTATAACAGGAAGGTCGGCAGGAATTCTAGCAGAATCTTGGCTATTTTCATAAATAGAATAAAATAGTTCACAAAGATTAAATTAAAAAAAATTATAAACGTTGAAAAAATTACTTATAGAGCAATGCAAATTTGTAAATTTAAATTTATTTTACAGGTTATTTATTTAGTTATACCTAGTTGACGGAATACTTTCTTCCAATGTTTCATTCCCTTTTTCAAGAGACTCGCCTAAATCGTTGATCTCCATTGCGTCTTATGGTTAATGTGGCGTTTAAACGTCAAATCGATCGAATAAAAACAACGAGATCAAATGAGAAAAAACAAATGATTTACGAGCATTCTCTATCGTCAGAATTATTTTGAACCGAGAGAAGTCGATCGAGTTTCACGATTTTCTCGTCTCGAATGCAACACTACAGTGTGCAGATTAAGAAATTATTTTATTGTAAAAAAAAATTATGTAATAAATATTTTTTTTACTATAAAAAAAAATCTTTGAAAACAACCTTAAAATCACTGAAATCTTCCATTAACCAGACTAAAAACCACACTTAAAAGTGTCGTTTAATGATAAAACAAATTATAAACATATAGGGGAGACCGGGGCTAGTTGGGTCAGAGGTAGGTTGGGTCATTCCAGTTTACTCAAATGCTATTAGACGAATTAATTCCTTTCTACACAAAACTTATTTTATATAGTGTAAGGAAGTCTGGCTATTAGTATTTAAAACCGTAAACATCTGCGATTTAGAACACCCACGCTTTAAAACAGCATAAAACCGTCAAAAATTGAAAAAATCAGTATTTATATAACCATCGTTGGTTGGTAAATTTTGATACCTTATTTTATAAACATTTCTATGAAATACAAATCAATTTTTTTTATATTTATTAAAACAACAGCTGCATCTTTTTCAAATTATCCTCAAAAAACTATTATTTATTCTGACAAGGATCACTCCCATGGCATTTAGAATTGCACAACAGATTTTGTCCTTTACAGTTGCATCTTTTTGTGTTGCATTTCCCCTAACAAAGACATTATGATTAACCTAAAAAATATTATCATTCGTTACAAAATACTTTAGTTTACTATTTTTGGAAAATGAAGAAATAAATTTTTTTTTCTTTTCGAATTGAAATTACGTCTTACCGCTTGAGTCGTCGATAATCCACACATGTTCTGTTTTTTAATTTTATTTTAGCATCACACACTTCTTGCACAATTTCAATATATTATTTCTTAGACAAATAGAAAGAATTATTATCTTTTTTATTCATAATATTTTCTGCAAATTCATTAAGTTTTTTTTCATTTCAATACATACACTCATTTTTATTTCACGAAATTAAAGTAAATTGACAATTTAGCTATGAAGTTCCGGACGTCCACACGGACGAAATTAAAAAAAATCTTGAAATTATTTTTCCGGGTGTGCTTTCATCACCTAGAAATACAGAATTAGTAAAATTTTTTACTTATATAAAACACATTTTTCAAGTATTTTAAAAGAAATTGCGTAATCGGCAAAAGTTGAAAAATATTTTATTCTAATTTCGTACGTGCGGACGTCCGGAACTTCAGGTACATATCAAATGCAAACTGATAGAATAATAACTGAGTTTGCCAATATAAACATTCTACTTTTACAAATCTGTCCTCTTTGTATAAGTTTAATTTGTATCTCATTGAAATGTTTACAAAATAAAATATCAACATTTACCAACCAACGATAGTCACTGTGCACATTTACCAATTCAGTTGGTAAATGTACATAATTTTTTCCTTAATTTAAAAATTTCTCACATTCACCAGTCTTTGTACACGGAGAAAAATTTAATTGTAATGATTACAGCAGTTTATATTAGAGCTTGGATAAGTGGCTCGTTTTGGGGATGATTACAAAGAATGTATAAAGAATTGAAAAATTATATAATTACAATAGCTGTTGTAATAGATACAAAGTATGGTTAGTAATATGGCGAAAAAAAATTTATGGGGCTCATTAATATTCATTTATGTTACTGATTAATATAAAAAAAAATTAAGCGTTAACGTACCGTCAAACGGGGCTATTATGGTACAAAAACTGCATTTTTTGTATTCTATGCTTCACCAAAAATCAGAATTTTATACAAAATTTTTTTTACTAACTAGTCACGTTGTTTACATCCTTCTAAAAGTTTACTGTAAGTTTTACCACAAAAAAAAATTTTTTTTCGCGTTATAAAAATTCAAAGTTTGTATTATAATAATTTCGCAGTCGGGGCTATTATGGTACAAAATTTATTTTTGTTTATAAAATAAAGAAAACATTTTATTTTTTGCATTAAACTATGTGGGAACCTTTTAATAGATATCCCAGAGACAAATTTTTTATCAATCGCCAAATAGTAATTATTATTATGGAAATTATTTATGAAAATATAAAGTTAAATAATGAAATTTGTCAAAACTTGTATTTTATGTTATTTTAATAATTAAACGACTTAATATGGTCCATAATAACGTTTTGAGCTATTTTATGTCAAGCAATATTGAAATTAACTTAAAACCCTTGTAAATAATATGATATTAATATAAGTGGTTTTTCAGGTTATGATGCACTCGTTGTAAAGTTTGACAAATTTGAGTTATTTTTAATTTGCTGACAAAAAATAAAACATTTACTTAATAAAAACAATTAAACCAAAGCCCAGAAACCTTTTTCACTTTTTTAATAAAACGAATTTTTATAAAATAATTAAAATAGTTTTGTACCAGAATAGCCCCGCTATGTGCTGAACTTTTAGTTTTTAACCATTTTTTTCTTAAATTCTTAATAAAAAGTTAGCCCATCACGTGAATATAGTCCTAACTAAATTCTCAACACGTACACGGAAAGAAATATTTTGCATTTTTAGCATGAGAACACTTCATGCTCTTTCTGTAAAGGCGTTTGCTTACCTATAAAAGTAAAAATTTATGCATTTTAAGTATTAAGTGCTACCATAGAAAAAATGTATGGTAGACTTACTCTTAGTCTAAAATCATTTTACATAAAACGCAAAGGTACTTTACTCAAAAAGTAAGAAACATCGTTTTACGAAAATAGCAAAGAGACTTATAGACTTAGTCGGTGAGTCCGCTGGAACCAGTGATTTGTCTCCGCCTATTTACCCTCTCCAACCGTTTGACGTATGTGTGATTCATGTACGAAGTAAGTATTTGTAATATCTGTTAAAATATAAAACTATAATGTTGTTTTTTGTTTGTTATTAAAAACTTAGATTTATTGAAATATTTATATATTTACTTCATTGTTTAAATAAGTAATAAAAACTTAACAAACCACTCAGAGCACGAGAATTCAACGAAGACGTCAGTGAATCGCACATTTTTGAGGTTATGTCCTACATCAGCTGTCACATTTTTAGAAATTAATTACATTAATGATACAAATTGCTTTACTGTACTTTATTACGGCACTAAACATTCTTTTAAAAAATAAATTCAGCTCACAATTAGCAATGACTGTTTACAGTGTAATAATTTGTGTTTAAAAATGTAAAAAGGTTAACATATAGTAAAAACGCCTGACCAAAAATTAATTCCTTTTAAATAAGTTGACATTGCATATAACATGTTTCAAATAACATTAATAAAACGCCTTAAGTGTATTTTTGCATTTTTTTAATATTTACCAAAGAAAATCATTAAAATCTAACAAAATCGAATCAAAAATATTGATGCGCGCACAAGATTACAACAACAAAACACGGACACGGGCTCAACTCACACATATGTCAAACGGTTGGAGAGGGTAAATAGGCGGAGACAAATCACTGGTTCCAGCGGACTCACCGACTAAGTCTATAAGTCTCTTTGCTATTTTCGTAAAACGATGTTTCTTACTTTTTGAGTAAAATACCTTTGCGTTTTATGTAAAATGATTTTAGACTAAGAGTAAGTCTACCATACATTTTTTCTATGGTAGCACTTAATACTTAAAATGCATAAATTTTTACTTTTATAGGTAAGCAAACGCCTTTACAGAAAGAGCATGAAGTGTTCTCATGCTAAAAATGCAAAATATTTCTTTCCGTGTACACTGAAAAAATTTTGGGCGACCAGCTGTTCCGATTGAGCCGAAAGTTCACGAGTGCAGCTCGACTAGGACTCGGAAAAGCAACTCTACCAAATCGGAAGCTCTGGACGCCCAAGATTGATACTACAGAAGTCCCAGAAGGCACAGTCCCGTATCTCTCCTTGAAACCAATATGAGATATAACGAGTACTTTTCCTTAGTTAGTCTAGATGGCACCATGGTCTACGTGCCGGGGGAAATTTAAATTTTATTAAAAAAATGTAGTTTTGTTCTTACCTTAAAAATTTAAACATTTAATCGTTTGTAATAAACTTTAAAACGATTAGTCAAAATCAATTATAATATTTATTTTAAGTATATATCACCGTTATATTAATTCTAAAAGTTTTTAACAAAAAAAAATGTATTAATATCAGGCCCGGCGAATAAGGTGGGTACGGTGGGTACTACTACCCACCCGGAATCAGACATCACTTTTTATTAACATAGCCTGTTTTCTATGTCCCTAAAATTTCTTTACTCATATAAACTTTTTTACATCCCCCCTTCCCCTCCTCCAACTCAACTACCCACCCGGATTGAATATGATTCGCCGGGCCTGAGCGCCATCTTGCGCGATCAGAGCTTCCGAGCAGGAATGCCAGTTCCACCGATCCAAGATCGTACGGCTCTTATGGGATTGGACCGTTGCCTCGCCCGAAATTTTTTCAGTGTACCTTAAGTATCTTTTACATTGAATTTGTCAATATTAAGATCGAAGCAGATTAGAAACAATACTGTTATTTTGTTTTCGAAATATCACACTATATTTACAAATAAAAATTATAGTTATAATTTTCAAAATAAATATTTTAGAAATAAAAAACCAGCTTGTACCATAATAGCCCCCGGTGTACCAGAATAGCCCCGTTTGACGGTATAGTACAGTTATGATTACAATAGTCTGTAGGAAGTCCAAGGTACTAAAATTAATTTTTCTTTTTGAAATGCTTTGTATAGAGTTCTCTGAACGATTACAATAGTGTCTTGTAAGCGTTCTCACATTTATATAGTGCTGCGGAAGCCAACGGCAGCTAAAGCTTAACGAAGAAAGCCGAGCCCTAGATCGCCGTGATACCATGTCGAATGTTGATTTGTCAAATGTGTTAAACAATCGAACCAAAAAAAGTAAAAAATGTAATTAAAGTTTTATTAAATTAAATTGATTCTTCTGCAAATTAAACTTTCGATTTTTTGAAAGTGCAAATTTAAAGTAACAAATAAATAATAATTATTATTTCTTCTAGTTCTTCTTTTTATTTTAATTTAATTTTAATTTATATATTAAGCTTTAATATTACGAAAAAAATCTACTAAAAAAAATATGAAATTTCATTAAAGTTTTATTGAATTCAATTGATTTTTCTACAAATTAAATTTTAAAATTTTTGTAAAGTACAAATTTAAAGTAACAAATAAATAATAATTATTAGATATTTCCTCTAGTTCTTCTTATTATTTTAATTTTTTTTTCTATTAACCTATATTTAAAGAACATTTCTGAATTTATTTATTAAAAAATAATAAAAATTATGAAAGTTATAATAAATTTATTCGGTCTCCTAAAAAAAAAGTTTTTTGGTGTTGGACATCACAAGTCCCGACAGGATCGTCTAAAATCAAAATACCGAAAAATTTTCTTTAGTAGATTAGCTTCTATAGTACTTAAGCGAAGCACATTTAAAAAAAAAATTTTTAATTTTTTATAGCCCTTTAAAGTGAAAATAGTGATTTTTGCTTAAAAAATAAATCATTTTTATTTTTTCAAACAAATTGTAAACGTTATAACAAAAAGTCTTCCGCTCAAGTACAAGCTAAATATGTATAAAAGATGTGCAAAAAATTTCAAAATGATCGGTGCTTAATTTTTTAAGATATACACGGTGAGTTTTAACCAACTTTAACCTAAAGGTTCTCCCACTACAAATGTTTTTGCAGATATTGAATGTGGACACTTTTCTAAGAGTTTTGCAAAAAAACCAAAATCTTTCATCGAGCCGTTTTTGAGAAAATTGATTTTTTAGGTTAACAAATTTAATTTTTGGACTTTTATTTAAAGTATACACTGTTAAAAAAAGGAGTTGAAATTTAACTCCCTACGGGACTCTATAAAAGTCGCACGCCTTGAAGAGTTGAAGTAAAGAGAGTTAACGCTTAATCCTTCAGTCCCCACTCTTCTTAAACATGGAGCGTATGAGACTCACTCACCTTGGAGAGTCGATTTTTAACTCTAAAATCTCAACTCCCAACTCCAGCAACCGTTAACTCCCCAAATTTTTAACAGTGTATGCATGGTCGCAACAAAATAAAACTCAGTTTGAATTTGGACACTTTCCTGAGTATGTTGCAAAAGAAAGTAATACTAAAAACACTTTCATTCAGCCATTTTTAAGAAAATCAGTCGTTTAGATTAAAAAATTTAATTTTTGAATTTTTATTTAAAGTATGTGTAATATCGTTACAATAATTAATATTAAAACTTCATTTTTGAAAAAAAATAATGCGTGGGCCGTATTCTTTTTTCTTTATAGAAGATTACTAAAAAAAAAAGTTTTAAATCATTGAAGTGTGACCTCTATATGCGAATTTAATTGCTTTTGTCCTATTTAATTTTTATGCCCGACCCTCTAGGTAACTTGCACAAAAATTGAAAGGGACAAAAATAATTAAATTCAAAGGTAAAAATCGCACTTCAATGATTTAAATTTTTTTTTCAGTAATCTCCTACACTGAGAGAAATCTGATGCAATTTTTGTATCAAACATAACCTCGATTAATCATATGGAAGTACTCGTGACAATTTATGCTTGAATCCAAATAAAATTTGCAAGGAATCCAACTTTTCTTAGCACTCAGTTCCGCTTATAAAATTTGCTCGAACGCCAACTAGTTTTTAGGCGGAGTTTATACAACACAAGCTTACCCGCGTGTACACATATAAGCGCGCAAACGTAAACACAGAAATGTGTGCGTCTTTATGTATACACGCAAGTTAGCTTGTGTTGTATAAACTCCGCCTGAAAACTAGTTGGCGTTCGAGCAAATTTTATAAGCAGAACTGAGTGCTAAGAAAAGTTGGATTCCTTGCAAATTTTATTTGGATTCAAGCATAAATTGTCACGAGTACTTCCATATGCTTAATCGAGGTTATGTTTGATACAATAATTGCATCAGATTTCTCTCAGTGTATAAAGAAAAAAGATTACGGCCCACGCAAAACTTTTATTTTAAAAATAAAGTTCAAAATAGGCTGAATGAAAGTGTTTTTAGTATTACTTTTTTCTGCAACGTACTCAGGAAAGTGCCTAAATTCAAACTGAGTTTTATTTTGTTGCGACCATGCATTTACTTCAAATAAAAAGTTGAAAAATTAAATTTGTTAACCTAAAAAATCGATTTTCTCAAAAACGGCTCGATGAAAGATTTTGGTTTTTTTTGCAAAACTCTTAAAAGAGTGTCCACATTCAATATCTGCAAAAACATTTGTAGTGGGAGAACCTTTAGGTTAAAGTTGGTTAAAACTCACCGTGTATAGTGTCCACCGACTCTGAAAATGTGGTTTTGAGAAAAACGCGTTTAACCTTTTCGCTATCGCAGAGATTTGAAATCAGAATTTGATGTTCAAATCAACTTTTAGAGAGAACGAGTGCATGGATTTTCAATTTTCTTCTTTTAAAACATTCAGTAATAAATTCTTAAGAGATTTGTGAAATTGATTTGAACATCAAATTCTGATTTCGAACCACTGTGCGCCACAAGAAACGACACGGCAATCACGAGCCTTATAAGCGACGCACTAAACGCGCTCTCTCTCTTTCAATTTTGCTCGCGTCGACTTGGAATTTTCAGACAACATTTCTAAGATGCTATACTTTAAAACAAAAAAATTTTGAAAAATCGATTTTTTAAATTTTGTGACGGCCTATGCCCCCTTAAATTTTCACTAAATTAAATTAATTTTTCTGCAAATTAAATTTTCTGTTTTTTTTTAGTGCAAGCTTAAAATGAAAAATAATAATTATTATTATTTTCTTCTAGTTAAAGTAACCTAAAATAAAAAATTGTAGGCTACTAACAGGTTGGGCCAACCTGTTAGATGATCACCATGGCCGACGTTGGCTGCCGACCGTCGGCTAAAAAGGTTGGCCCAACTCTGGCTAGGCCCGGCGAATAAGGCGGGTATGGTGGGTACTATTACTTACCCGAAAAATTCCTGGTGGGTAAAGTACCCACCCGGAATCAGACATCACTTTTAAATAACATATCATGTTTTTTATATCTCTAGAATTTCTTTACTCATATAAACTATTTTAAATCCCCACTTCCCCTTCCACTAAGTCAACTACCCACCCGGGTTGAATATGATCCACCGGGCCTGACTCTGGCTGCCAAAGTTGGCCAAGCTTGGAACCGAGAGTTGAGCCAACCTGTTAAGTGATCACCGTGGCCGACGTTGGATGCCGACCGTCGGCAACCAAAGTTGGGCCAAGCTTCTATCTCTAGTGCAACCTCACGGTTGGCCCAAGGTTGGGCCAACTGGAGACTACTTGTACCACATTATTCTATTAATGAAGACACATATAATTACATAACTCACATGTTATAAATGTAATTACATAAATATAATCAAATGAGAATGTAGAAATTTAATATTAATGAAAACCTGAAACAGAAAAAGTTCATTAGTCATGAAGATTCGAACCCAGGTTTTCCAGATGCCAGTCCAGTAGGCTAACCACCAGCCCATCAGAGGTATGAGTTAACAATCCTATATAAGAAACGAGTACTGAAGGTCAGCGTTAAACGGAAAAGCGTTAACAGTTAACGAACAAGGATATTTTATACCTGGTTCCTTGGTTAGGGAGAGAAGGTATTTCTTAAAAGTTAACGGAAAAGGAAACTCTCAGCTAATTATACAAATTACCTTGAAATTTTTCTTAATACAAACAATAGCCTACCTGCAGGAAGTCATCATCATTAGAGCGAACCCTTGTATAAAGAGGGTTGATGGTTTTAGGAAAAGAGATAAAATTTTCGAGTATTATTGAAAAGAGAGAAAATAAATTATATTCTGTAATTTTACCTCATTACTCAAATATTCTTCCAATTTAAAATTTTCTTTCTAAATACGAGAAATAGACTAAATAAGCCCATTGGTTTTCGAGTCAACCCTTGCATAATGAGTGTTATAATTGATTTTGCAAAAGAAAAAAATTTTTTGAGCTTTAACGAAAAGAGAGATAAATACATTAGTGCGTGGTATAAAAGTATGGTGTGGAAGCGAATAATGCTAATTATTGTGTATTTTTTATTAAGTGTTTATAATAGAAATGTGTTTAATATGAAAGTGTATAGTATTAATATGCTTATTGTTTATTAAGAGTTTGTGTTAAATAGTTCTTAATACGGTAAACAAAAAGTGTTTATTAAAGAAATGAACTGTAAGTGATAAATAATAAATAATAAAGTGACTCTAATAGTAAATATACATTAAAAATTAAATGTGAAAAGTGACAGTGATTAAAATGAAAGTGTGCAAAACGTGTTGACTAAAATAACAATATTTAGAAAGTGTTTCAATTTTTTATTTTCAATAAAGTTAGTGTTATGAAATGCTAAAAGTGTTCATAAAATGGATTCATTAAACAAGTGATTCATAACTGTTTAATAAATAAATTAATTGTAAATGTTTAATAAATAATAAGGTGATTATAATGTTTTTAAAGAGTCGTTACAGTGTAAAATAAGTGTTAATAATATAATTATATAAAAGAGGTGAGATAAAGATATGATGGATTTCACGTCAACTGTCCAGCCAAAAAAAAAAATTTTCTTTAATCCTTTCCCAATTTTTGTTATGAGTTGTCTTGTAGGTAAGTAATTTATCAGCCAAATATTTTTGGATTATATAAAAAATTGCCCGAGAAGGAGGGGGTTAAAGTTTTGAACATTTTGTTAAGACGCTCTCATTTGTTTATTTATTAAGCTTAAAAAAAATGATAAAAAAATTTTTTGGTACATGATTTTTCTAGATTTTTTCATCAGCTTTCGATTGGCGTGGTCTATTTTAATTTTTTTTTTTATTTTGACCAAAATTTTTGAAAATTAAAAATAAATTTCACTTTTTTTCGTCTTCGGGCTAGTTTTATTTTTTTATTTTATTTTTAAAAGAAAGCTGAGATTTTTTCGCTACAAATTAGGTAATTTTCAAAAAACCCTTTTTTTTTTTTTTTGAGAAATTTAATGTTGAAGTTAGCGCGCCACGTCAAGGCGAAGTCTCACTCTACCGCCCCGCTCGTTGCTGTGCGCTGTTTGCATCATTACGTGGATATTTAATTATTCTAACCCTTAATTGAACTTTTCTCTGCATTTTAAAGTGCTGAGACTGACATGAAAACAATTAAGTGCCTGCACTATAGTTCTTTTGTTTATTTTTTAATGTTTAAATTTTTTTGGTAATTTTGTGATATTGGTTTCTCATAGAGAAAGTATTGTTTTACCTCCACAGGATCGATTGAGATTTTCTGAAATATCTTGACATATTTTGAACTCAGGATGTCAAAAATGATGTTTTTAAAAAATGTCTTGCTTATGTGTGTATGTAGTTATGTATGTTAAGATTATGTTAGGCTCTGTATTTTGAAAACAATAATTCAAAACAATATTTTTTTTGAGAGATTATAGGTCTTTAGGGGGGACAAATTATGCCCTACTTTTGAGTCTGATCTATCACTTCTAACTACATTTTTTTGAAATTTTAACATTTTGAAAAAAAAAAATTTCAAAAATGTACAAATTTTTTGAAAACAGTAAAATCAGATTATTTTATTTTTTTTATCTTTTTAAAGATGCATCGATTAAGTTCTTAGCGATCCTTTTAGTGCAAATTGATAAAGAAATATTAATATTCTATAAACAAACAATATTGAAAATGATGTTCTTTAACAATTTTATTTTTATATTTTGTTGCTTTTTTAATATATTTCTGACTACTTGTAGGTCACTAAAAATTAATCAAATGAGCTCTTTGCGAACGGTCTATTGTAATGTTATTCAGAGTTATCATTGTTCAAAAAAAATTAAGTTTCGTAACTTACGGAATCTTATTTACATTTTATAAGAAATTATATGTACACCTATTTTGCGGAGAGTTTAAAACCACATAGATTGGTATACATAACTTGTCCCCCTTAAAGACCTACAATTTCGAAAAAAAACATTGTTTTAAATTATTGTTTTCAAAATACAGAGTCTAACATAATCTTAACATACATAACTACATACACACATAAGCAAGACATTTTTTAAAAACATCATTTTTGACATCCTGAGTTCAAAATATGTCAAGATATTTTAGAAAATCTCAATCGATCCTGTGGAGGTAAAACAATACTTTCTCTATGAGAAACCAATATCACAAAATTACAAAAAAATTTAAACGTTAAAAAATAAACAAAAGAACTATAGTGCAGGCACTTAATTGTTTTCATGTCAGTCTCAGCACTTTAAAATGCAGAGAAAAGTTCAATTAAGGGTTAGAATAATT
Source organism: Ganaspis brasiliensis (assembly GCA_037103525.1). Taxonomy (NCBI): domain Eukaryota; kingdom Metazoa; phylum Arthropoda; class Insecta; order Hymenoptera; family Figitidae; genus Ganaspis; species Ganaspis brasiliensis. The sequence continues at coordinate 721,736 of JAZKLR010000475.1, forward strand.
AAATATCCACGTAATGATGCAAACAGCGCACAGCAACGAGCGGGGCGGTAGAGTGAGACTTCGCCTTGACGTGGCGCGCTAACTTCAACATTAAATTTCTCAAAAACAAAAAAAAGGGTTTTTTGAAAATTACATAATTTGTAGCGAAAAAATCTCAGCTTTCTTTTAAAAATAAAATAAAAAAAATAAAACTAGCCCGAAGACGAAAAAAAGTGAAATTTATTTTTAATTTTCAAAAATTTTGGTCAAAATAAAAAAAAAATTCAAAATAGACCACGCCAATCGAAAGCTGATGAAAAAATCTAGAAAAATCATGTACCAAAAAATTTTTTTATCATTTTTTTTAAGCTCAATAAATAAACAAATGAGAGCGTCTTAACAAAATGTTCAAAACTTTAACCTTCTCCCTCTCGGGCAATTTTTTATATAATCCAAAAATATTTGGCTGATAAATTACTTACCTACAAGACAACTCATAACAAAAATTGGGAAAGGATTAAAGAAAATTTTTTTTTTGGCTGGACAGTTGACGTGAAATCCACTTTTTTTTTTTTTTTGCGTAGGATGTGAAAACCTGCCTTCAAGTACCCTGTAGCCCGTACTACAGGGTTATGCGGGGGTGGCGATGTTCTGCCGACCCGCTAAAAACACACACTTATTTGTGGACCTTAGGACCACTCCCGGCTAGCACTTTTCGCGCGTATCGCTATCGGGAGTAGTCTTATATCCCCTCCTCTGTCGCCAAAACGACTTTCTCCCTTATTCTACGGGACCTCCATTCTTTGGCGACCATCGAGGTCTTTGACCCTCATAACGTAATGTATGAAGGTCTCGATAGTTCGCCAATCCTCGGGAGAGCGAGTCATAAGCGAGATCATGTTCTCCGGTGTAACCTTGCGATTAATACCGGTTAACATTACCTGCCTCTCCGCGTCTCAACGCTTACAGCTGAAGAGTGTGTGCTCTGGGTCGTCCACTGGGAACTTGCAGTACACACACTCCGAGCTAACGACTTTTTTAAATCGCTCCAGATAGGAGCCGAAACACCCATGCCCTGTGAGAGCTTGGGTTAAATAGTAGGAAACCACTCCGAGCTTCCTACTTATCCAGGTGGCGAGTGTATGTATCAGCCGATACGTCCATCGGCTTGTCTCCTCCCCACTCCATCGTTCTTGCCATCTGTCGACGAGTCTGCTTCTCGCATCTCGGCGAATTTAGTCCTTGCTGGGTCTATTATCTTTCGTATATGCGGAAGAATTTCTTTTCTTGAAAAGGAGGAAAACTTCCTCCCTTTCTTGTGCCAAAAGATCTGCCGGCGGGACGCTGGCAAGGACCTGAGCAGCACACGTCGGTACTGTCCAATCGGCCGAAATAATACGTTTCGTAATAGTTCTCTGCGCGGACAGCACCCTTCTACAGATGGTATTGCTTCTGTCATTTCGCAGGGTCGGAGCCCATACAGGTGCTGCGTATAGCAGCTTTGAAAGGGCAACACTCGCCACCAGTCTCCTCTTTGCTGCAGAAGGCCCACCAATGTTCGGCATTAGACGAGCTAAACTTGCCGAACACTGTTCGGCCTTCTGACATACTACGGTTATATGGTGTTTCAAATTCAAAAATTTGTCGAGTTCGACACCTAAATATTTAATATGATTCCTCCATTGGACCTCGAATCCGTCTATCTGAATACCAGGGGCTGTATAACCACGTCTGTCTGTGACTAGCAGCACTTCGGTCTTTTCCAGAGCCATTTGGAGGCCTCTGGCCTCCAGCCAGCGCTTTGCCCGTCTCAGACATTCGTTCACCAATACGCCCAGAGCTTCTTCTGTTTCGGCAGTGCATACGATCAACGCGTCGTCCGCGAAGCCGATGATCACCGCGCCTTCAGGTATACCCATTCGCAAGAAGTCGTCATACGAGACATTCCATACGAATGGTCCTATCCTCGAGCCTTGGGGGGCACCTTTCTGCATCTCCTCTTTCAAAGTGCAGGTATCACCCTCGTATATTACCCACCTGTCGCTAAGATAATTATCCATTATCCGTAACAGGTAGGGCGGTATTCCTTTATTTCTCATCGACTTGATGAGATCTTCCCATCGCGCGGTATTAAACGCGTTGCGTATATCAATGGCTACCAACGCGCAGAAGCCCTTTTTCTTTCCTGGTCCCAATTTGTTTTTTCCTTCTCTGGCTAGGTCCACCGCCTTCTGAATGGCGTCTACTGTGGACAGGCCTTTGCGGAATCCAAATTGGTTGTCAGACAGACTATTCTCTCCGGTCAAGTGAGATTGCATTCTCTGCAGAATCATGTCCTCTAGAAGCTTACCCATCGTATCTAACAGGCAGATAGGCCTGTAGGATGAGACTTTATCTAGAGGTTTGTCTCCTTTCCTTAGGAGGACCAGCCTCTGTCTTTTCCAGTCGAGGAGAAACTCTCCTCTCTTCAGGCAGTTGTTATAGCAGTCTAGAAGAATCTGGGGTGACGCAACGATCACTTCTTTAAGGATCTCGTTGCTTATCCCATCTAATCCCGGCGCTTTGCCTGGCTTTAACCTACTGCCTGCTTTTTGTAATTCTGTAAGAGTGAAGAGTTCTTCCTCACCGACATGACAGTTACTCCAGTCCATCCTAGGCCATGGTTCTGCTGGAGGAAACAAAGCCTTTATGATTTGCCGGACCCAATCGGGGTTGTCCAGACCGGGGTCTTTTGCCTTGATAACAATTTCTTGTTAACGACTTTATAAGCCAGACCCCATGGGTCATTTTCGACGTCACCGATCGAAAGGTGACGAAAGGTGATTAGGTTCTTCCAGCTCTTTCTTTTTGCAGCGCGTATCTCCTTCCTGAGGATTCTCTTGGCCTCTGTATATGCCTCTTTCAGCAGAGGATCTCCGTTTGAACGGTCATATCTCCTTAGTGCTTTAAGGCATGCCTTTCGCAAAGAGGCCAATTCCTCTGACCACCAGTATACATTTCTTCTTCTTGGGGTTGTGCTTCTACAACGCGGCATAGACGCGTCGCATGCGGTGACAATCATATTTTTCACCGTCCGCACCTCCCCTTCAAGGTAATTCGGCCTCTTCACCCATCCCAGATCCTCTATGAGGCGGGATTCTTCCAGGGACCGGCCAAACTTCTCCTTGTCGATTTTCTTAATGTTCCACTTTGGGCCATTCTCACGGAGAACTTCGTGATTCCTGGCCCGCAGCGTGTCTCCCCTTGAGACTGAAAACTCGATATACTGGTGGTCACTGTGGGTATAATCCTCCAGGACGCGCCAATCTTTAATACGTTTATTTAGGAGGGCCGTTGTGATCGACAAGTCAATTATCGATCCCTGACCGTTTCTCCTAAAAGTCCAAGACCTCCCACGGTTCGCAACCATCAGGTTGTTCCTGGAGATCATTTCTCCGACCAAGATTCCTCGATTGTCGAGCCTTTTCTCGCCCCATTCTGGTGACTTAGCATTAAAGTCACCTGTAATGAGGGTATCCAACTTGGATTCTCTGAGGCTCATTTCCAAGTCATAAATCTGATCTTTGAAGACTGATAGTTTATCGTTGGGCGAGAAATAACAGCTATACATACGTATGCCTGACATTTCCACCCACACGAATCCACTGTTCGTCTCCAGGAACTTATCTGCCCGCAACTCGGAATTGCAGATCTGAATAGCCGATCTTCCCGATTTATCCTGATACCAGGGAGTGAGATCGTTCTTTCTGTTCTGTTCTGTGCAGAACAAGACATCGATCCTCTTCTACTCGGCTGTTTGCATTAGGAGGTCTTCGGCCTCCACGCACTTATGCAGATTGATCTGCAGAAACTTTAGGCATTTGCCTTTATAAGTTTCTGCAGTTCCGCTTTATAGACCGGGCAGGAAGTGCCTCCGGCCCAATGCTTCCTGTCCTCTTTGCCCAGATCTTCGCAAGTGATGCACTTGGGCTCCTGGACTGTACAGCTTTTGGCTTGGTGACCCGCGCTGCCGCATCTCCGTCAGTTTTTAATTCTGTCAGGGCCCTTGCAGGTGCGGGTCGGGTGGCCAAATGCCATACATCTTTGGCATCTTCTGACCTCCAAGTGTTCACGAATTGGGGCGTTGATCCAACCAACCCGGATTTTCTTCATCTTGAGCAGAGTATTATACTCTGACTCGGGAAGGCGTACCAATGCCAGCATTCCTCCGCGGAACCTCGAAACAATGCTGATCTCTCTTTCCGGGTTGGTAGAGCCAAACTTTTCCGTTAGGGCCTCAGCAACGTCCTCCTTGGTGGTTGCTTCGTCGAGGTCCCTATTCTCCAATTTCCGCTTGTTCACGAAAGCCGTGACCGTGGCCTTCTCTTGAAGAGCCTCGGTCAACGCTCCCGCAAACTGGGACGTGTTTCCTCCTTTTTTGAGGACAAGGAGAAAGTCGTTATTTAACGTTCTCTGTGTCCTCAAAACCTCTGTTCCTGAATCCTCAGGCTTCATGGCTTTCTTCAGGTCCTTCAGAATTTCAGCGTAGGAATTAGGATCCTTCGCCGAAATTCCGACGGCTTCAGTTTGCCTCAGCCTCTGGGGAGGCGCTTTTTCTTTCGGGTCCGTCTCGGCTAGTTTCTTTTTATTGGCTTTATAACGCCGACGAGCCTTTTTTTTTTGTCTATGATCAGCTCAAAGACTTCTTCATCTTTGCCCGCCAGAAGCTGTGGGGGCCTAATAACGGAAGGGCCAGCATTACTTTCTCCACCCGAAAGAACCTGCGAACAGGTCTTCCGAGGCAAGAACTGCGGTACCTGGGGCTTCTTTGCAGGTGGGAGTCTGCGCGGCAGCTTTCTTTCCCGTGCTAACGGACGACTAGCCTCAGGGCTGTTGCTAACGGACGACTAGCATCAGGGCTGTCCCCCTCAGTACGGCGACGTTTCTTCGCATCTTCGGGTTTATCCTCTTAGGCACTCCTTGGGGTCGCTTTTGCCGACGTCTGGGTCGGCGTTTCGATAAATCGTAGGTTCCTGCTTATTACATCGAAAACGTCCGCAAGGTCTTGGATGCCCTTTTGGACCTCCTTCTTGATGGTTTTCTGCTTGCCAATGCCTTTTTTAATTTCTTCAAAAATCTTTGGAACCCCGGCCAATTCCTGGGCGATGATTTCCAAAAATCTTTGGTTCGTTTCCATCCTGGAGCCAGCGTTGGCCACCGGGGCTTTCACCCGATCGGAACCAACGGCAGAGGATAGAGCCTCTACTTGGCCATTATTGACCTCCATCACTTCATCTGACGTTTCCATTTCGGTCTCCATACTAAAATTTTCACCAGCGCATCGTGCGTAAAGTGGCGGGCCGCCTTGATTGGGAGCGGGTACACCCTCGGATACTGCGATCCTACCCCAGATCCCTGAGGCCCAATCAGCTGCTTAGCCGTTCCCGGAATACACGGACGGAACGGACTCGCCAGTAACAATGCAGGTTCCGATCCCTTACATCCATTACGCACTCGCCGATCAATCCTGAAGGGGCTGGCTCCTGACACCCTACCGCAGGTCCACCTCGGCAGAGCTACGCTCACATCAGACTCGTACATGTCATGGTTGGAAACGCCGTGACAGGACTTATCACTCCCAGTGTACTGCCTGTAGGGTGCCGATCGGCTAGTGTCGTTGGTCAGACCGAACAGACAACCGGTCCATCGGGCGCCAACCCTGGATCGAGGCTACTCCACACCAACTTAGAAAACCCAAGAAGGCAGGAGTGTCCTATTTCTCCCAGAACCCATGTCGTCCACAGCTGACGAGGATGGTTAGCCCCCATTTGGAATCCGAATTAACATCATCCGCACAGGATAGCTAGTGCACAGGTTCACAAAACGGCGACTACCCGAATTAACGGGGTCCTGTTCATTCCCCTGTGCCCAAACTCGCCAGACATCGGGAGTCGATGAGTCCTGGGAAGAGCCGAACAGCTCGTCCAGTGATGGCGTCCGAAGGACAAGCGCCTGGCCGGTCCTAAGCCCCCTCACCACGACAAGGTGACACTACGAGGGGGAAATCCACCATATTAGACAATAACATAAGACAATAACATGAGACAATTACATGAGACAATTACAGTGGCGGATCCAGACTTGGTTCCAGGAGGTGGTTATACATGAGAGAGAAAGAGACAATACTATAGTGTTGTCTCTCTCTCTCTCTCTCTCTCTCATGCAAATCTAAGTTAGCTCCAGGGGGTTCATGACCCCCATGACCCTCCCCCCCGTGGATCCGCCACTGGACAATGATATGAAATAAACAGATGAAACAATGAGAGAAATGAGGTAAAAATATAAGATAATAGCATGAGACAATGTGATGTGATAAACATGTGAAACAATGAGAGGGATCAGGTAAAGAGATGAGATAAATAGATATGAGATAAATATATAAGATACAGAAGCAAAAAAACATTAAGAATTAGAATGTAAAGATACTTTGATGACATGTAGGATACAGAGGTCATTGTGGAGTTAGATCGTGAGTCATAAAAAATTCATTTTTTGTTAATTCTATTTTTTAAAGTTGTTTCTGAAAAATGAGTTCTTAGTTAAAAAAGAGATATTTCAATTTAAATAATAAAGATTAGGATATTATTCTTAATTGGAAAATCCTAAATGACAATCACATGTATAAGTTTCAGGAATTATTGGAACTTGCATCAGGTGGTAGTTTCCAAAAACAAATTACAGAATATTTAGAAATGTTAGATGAAATAAATAAAAGCAATTAACTAGAATAAGTCACATAATCAAATATTGTTTAGTGGAAAACTGGAAATCGACTTTTGGGTCACTGGATTTGCACTTACTATGTGATGGAAATGAACTTTTTGTTTATGATAGTCTTAATGAAGGTTGTTTAAATGATGATCAAAGAGAATATTTATGCCGGTTATATCCATTTAAACCTAATGTAGTTTTTTAAGAGTACAACAACAACCAAATTTTGTTGATTGTGGAGTATACGCCATTGCGTTTGCTGTATCTTTATATTTTAATATTAACCCTTAAAATGTTGTATATAATCATGCTTTAATGATAACTTATTTGTATACGATGTTTGAAAAAGATGTGTCATCTTATTTTCGGATAATTTTACAAAATTTTTTAAACTTGGAATTGGCAATATCGAATAAATAAACAACAATAATTTACATGTGAGGAATGTAAAAGATGCGACACAGAAGAGAAAATTAGATTATCAAACTAATGACGGATTTATAGAAATGAAGGGAGATAGTAGTAGTCCTTTATTACATACAAAAAAAGGACAGAAAAAAGTTGTTAATATTCCTGACTAAGAAACTAAAAAAAACAGTACCAGATATGAAAAAATGTATTTAAAAGACCTAATTTAAAAGAAGAGATGGGAAAGAGAAACAAAAAACAAACATGGAAAGTGTAAATAGTGACAGAATATAAATGTTTGTAAGAAAAAACATGTAGAAAATGCGTCAAATTCTATTGAAGCAGTGAAAGAAGGTAATAATTATAAAATATTAAAAACAATAGTAGTAAGAAGATATTTTTTAGCAATGCTTATGAGAAAAGTAGAAAAACTAGAGCAGAATATCAGAAAGAATATAGTGAAATGATAAAATTAAAACGAAAAAGAATTGATAACAAAGAAACAGAAATATCAGTTATGGAAGATGTATGTTTAAGTAGTGAAACATATTTAAATTTTTCTAAAAAAACACATAGATAGTGCTGTTAAAGAAGAAAAGAGAGATAATAATTCTGACAAATTAATAATTTCTAGCGGTTGTAATGAGACAAGTAAAAAAAGTCGTGCAGAATATCAAAAAATGTTGAAAGTCAGTTAAAGTATCCTAAAGGAGATGAAGGAGATGATAAGAATGAAAAATTACAAAGAATAGTGAGCCAGACAAAAATTGTTAACACGTCTAATCAGAAAATTAAAAAAAAGTAAAGCAGAATTTAAAAAAAGCTATCGTCAAAGATTGTAATTGAAACAGAAGATGTGCCATGCTCGGAATGAAAATAATGAAATACTATATTCAAAAGATATGCAGGAGAAAGATATATAAGAATTTGTGATGAGAAAATGAAAAAAGTCACGCAAAATAACAAAAACAATTACGTAAAAGATTAAAATTAAAAAGAAACGTAATCGATGAGGAAAAAATAGATGTTTCGGAACATACAGGTAAAAAAATTAAGTCATTTATGCGAATGAAATCATTGATGTTCATGATTTTGCTTATGCAAAAAAAATATTAATAGCATACATGTTTTAAGTTATAACGAACATTATTTTGGTAAAATGTCGTTTTTTTTGCAAAAGATGTAAGGCTAAACCTTTTGAAAAAGAAAAAGTTCAAAAGAAATTAACTTATAATTATTGTTGCAGTCATGGTGGTGTATCGTTCCCTTCAGAAAAATACCCTCATGATTAAAAAAAATTGTTAGATGGATCTCATAAGATATCTGGCCATTTTAGGAATAATATAAGACTTTACAATAATTTATTTGCTTTTGCATCTTAAAATGCCAATATAGTTAATTTCAATAATTATAAAAGGCGAGGACCATTTTGATAAATAATTCAAGGTCGAATTTATTATCACATCAACAATTTCCTATTTCCTGAAATTGATAATGATCCATCTTTTGGTCAATTATTATTCCTGTTAGATCCAGAAGAAGCAATATGCTATAGATTAAACAAACATGACAACTTAGATGTGGATATTTTTATTTAGTATTATTAAATTATTGAGAGATTGTAACGCATATACAAAGTCTTTTTTAATGGTGTCTGAGATCATTGAAATAGAAACTGCGTTAGCAAAAAAAAAATTTAATTTACAATTTTTAAAGGTGTAATAAAGTTGCTGCTATTTTTAATATGAATGCTAAAGGTTTAATACCAGAGTCTTATGTAATGATTTATAATACATCGATTCAACAATTGCAATTGGTTAGTCTTTTAGATCCGAATGTTGAACCTTGGATATATTCTATACTTTATCCTCTAGGAAGCAAGGGTTATAGTCTCGATACGATTCGTACTGATAGTGACAAACCAACCAGAAATCAAACTGTGTCCAGATCTGCTTATATAAAATATAAAATAGAAGTAAGAGATCATACCTTTAATCAATTTTTATATGGTGGAAGAATGTTTCAGCAATGGTTAGTTGATAATTATGTCAAAGTTGAAAAAGTTAGGTTACATTTTTGTAAAAATAATCAAACAAAATTAAGAAGTGAAATTTACAAAGGAATAATTGATCATTTAGATAATCAAGGAATTGAAAATAATGCACATGTTGGCAAGATGTTGATACTGCCTTCAACATTTATAGATTCACCTCGTAACATGTTAAAAAAATATCAATATGCAATAACCATTATGTAGCTTTTCATGGTAGACCAGAGTTATTTATTACAAAGACATGTAGTTCAAAATGAACCACACAAACAACCACACATTCATTAACTGGTTATATTGGCAGAAGGTTCTAAAATATTAAGAGCTGAGAGTGTTGATCGGTAAACTTTTTAAAGTAAGGTTTTTAAATGGTATTAGGTATATCATAACTTTTTATAATTACTCCTCATATTCTTCATTTTGTTCTTTATCTTTATTTTATTTAATTAATTTTTAATTAATCAAAATTTCCAAATGATCACATCAACTTCAATTTATTGCAATGTCTTCTTATCATTAATTTTCTTTTTTTATTATATTATGTGTTTCCTGTATTTCACATAATTATTCATAAATGAAACCTTATTTTAAGAAATAATAAAATTTGGCATGCGCTTTAGCGCGCGCTTTTTTTCTAGTACCAAATGAACCTAATAGCCAGACAGTAGAGTAACAAAGACGCAAAGAACGTTTGCTCAACTATCAGCCCCAGATTTGGCCGACCTTCAAGTGTTGGTTTTCATTTAGTTTTTTTTTTATTTTATTATTTTATTATATCATTTAAGAGACAGAGTATAGCTAACGGTCGGCCCAACTCAGGACATAGTTGGGCCGACCGTCGGCATTTGGTTGGCATGCTTGGTTGGCATGCTTGGTTGGCCCAACTTAGGTATTTCTGGTCGGGCCAACTTTGGATGCGGACCAAATTTGCCATCCAAGTGCCGATGGTCGGCCCAACTTTGGCCACAGTTGGGCCGACCGTCAGCACTTGGTTAGCAAGTTTGGTCGGCACCCAAAGTTGGTCCAACTTAAGTATTTCCGGTCGGGCCAACCATGGGTGCCGACACTCTGGCAGCCAGAGTTGGGCCAACCAGGGGCCAATTATTCAACTCTGGCAGCCGACCGCAATTCGCACCTAGAAAAGAAGTATACCTACGAAAGAAATTAAAAATTAAAATAAAATTTCTTTAAATTAAATTGATTTTTCTGGGAAGAAAATTTTTCAGTTTTCCTATAGTACAAGTTTGAAATAAAAAATATGTTTTTGTAATTATTTCTTTTACTTTTCCTTTTTATATAAATTTCATTTTAATTTCTTGTAAGTTTTTATATTAATAAAAAAATCTACTAAAAAACTTAAAAAAATTAATCACTATTATTAAATTAAATTGATTTTTCTGCCCATTAAATTTTCTGTTTCTTATAGTACAAGATTAAATAAAAAATAAATTTAAATAAATGTAATTTTTTTAAAATTAAATTAATTTTGCTGCAAATTAAATTTTCAGTTTTTTTTAAGTGCAAGCTTAAAATGAAAAATAATAATAATTATTATTTTCTTCTAGTTCTTTTTATCTTAGGTTACTTTTAATTTCTTGTAAGTCTTTATAATCATAGAAACATCGACTACAAAAATTAAAAATTAGATTAACTTTTCAGTTTTTTTCTAGTACACCCAGGTGCGAATTAAGGTTAGCAGCTAGAGTATGGTCGTTACCCCATTGGACCAACTCTGGCGGATCAAACTACACATGCCAAAGTTGGGCCAACTCTGCCATTTTCAAGCACCCAAAGTTGGGCCAACTTTACCAGCCAACTATGGGATACGGAGTTATGCCAACGGTTGGCACAACTCTGGCCAATGTTGGGCCAACGTTGGCAAAACTTTATAAGCCAGAGTTCTAAAAACGTAATTTGTTTTGGTTGGCACAACTCTGGCTAAATTTGGGCCAGAGTTGGCAAAACTCTGGCTAAAGTTGGGCCAACAGTTGGCAAAACTTTGTAAGCCAGAGTTCTAAATACCTTATTCGGGTTAATTAGCTCAACTCTGACGAAAGTTGGGCCAACCATTGGCAAAACTTTGTAAGCCAAAGATCTAAATACGTAATTTCTTTTTTATCCCACAGGCACAAAAATGGCGCTTTTAGATGTCTGTAGGAAGGGTCTAAACTCATTCATTTGTTCGGCCGTATGAAAATGGCGTCCATTTTTTCCCTAGGAACAAAATGAACAGCTAATCCATGCCTTTTTTCCACCTTAGGGTAAAAGTAGACGCCATTTTCATACAGTCAAACAGATGAACGCATTTAGACCCTAACCTACAAGCAAATAAAGCACCCCGTTTGTACCTTTGGAATAAAAAGTATTGTAAGCAACACGGGTTTAAAGTCAGTCCAATTTGTTTACAATGATGTTTGTCCATCAGCGTAAACATATGGCTGCCTTTAACCCCTTGTTGCTCAATATACTATTGGTCGGCGCAACACTGGCGAAGGTTGGCCCAACCGTTGGCAAAACATTGTAAGCCAGAGTTCTAAATACGTAATTTCTTTTAGTTGGCACAACTCTGGCCAAGGTTGGGCCAACCGTTGGCAAAACTTTCTACGTCAGAGTTCTAAATACCTTATTCGGGTTGGTTGGCACAACTCTGGCCAAAGTAGGGCCAACCGTTGGTAAAACTTTAGAAACTAGAGTTCTGAATACGTAATTCATTTTGGTTGACACAACTCTGGCAGAAGTTATGCCGACCAAAAGAAATTAGGTATTTTGAACTTTGACTTACAAAGTTTTGCCAACGGTTGTGCCAACCTTGGCCAGAGTTCTGCCAACCATCCCAAATAAAGTATTTACAACTCTGGCTTCAAAGTTTTGCCAACGGTTGGGTCAATCTTGGCCAGAGTTGTGCCAACCAAAAGATATTACGTATTTAGAACTCCCGCTCCCAAAGTTTTGCCAACTATTGGACCAACTTTAGCCAGATTTGTGCCAACCAAAAGTGTGATAAAGCATTTCGTCACTGACGAATTTGTTTGGTGGTTAAGAGATATTTTATTTATTTTGTCCTAAGTGTTGAGTATTATTAATTTTTAAATAAATAGTCGGTGCAGCACAGTGCCCTTTTTGATTATGGCCCTAAATTGCGCCCGACTTCTGCTTCGTCGCAGTCCCTCTGATATTCGTATTTTTAAACCACGTGATAAGCCTTTGGCAAATCACGGAGCTTTAGAGAAGTGTAAACGGAATTTTTCAACGTTTCCCGCGTTTTTCGGTGGCGACCTCTTTTCTTTTTCAGGTATTTGTTTGCGGAGTAAGTGAGAGGACCGGTCGTGGAAAGGAGACGCTGAAAGGAAAGTGAGAGGAGCTATTCCTTGTCGCGACGGGGCATAACCCCCTATCTACATGGGAGTTGATTCTGCGTTCAGCTTCAAAACGCGAAATAGAGGCAAAGGAAAGGACAGCAACAATAACAAACATTGTCTGTCCTTGTCTTTCTCACAATTCTGCGTTTATACGTTCCGCGTATTTACGCATAACCGCAGAATCAGCTTCCATGTAGGTAGGGGGTAAGGGGAAGTGGGATCGACGAAACCGCCGACCATTAAGTTGATAATCGATCGCGGCGGAAAGACGTGGTTTTCCGAAAAGTTCTGTTCGTGCTCCCGAAAAGAAAACGTGAGATGGAAATTTTCGTGTGTTTAAGAGATTAATTATGTAAATATTAATTACCCGATTGGTCAAAAGGTTGTGTATTTTTAAAGACTAGTGTGTTGTAATAAATCATTTTAATAGTGAACAAGGTTATCTTTGTCTTGTGGCGACCTGTATTCGTTCCTCGATTCTTCCAAGGGTTTGTTTCGTTCCGGGGTGCTACGATTCATGAAAGTTCAGCTGCTTTGGTAAGTTAAATTTTAAAAAGCATTTCTGATCGTTCGTTGTCTCGATTTCTCGGCAAGGGCTTTGGGTCTTTCAGCGGAATCTTTGGCGGAGAGTTTGTGAGAGAGAGTATTGTAGTAAAACTAATAACTTTAAAAAAATTTTAGTTGAAATAATATTAAAATTAAATTTAACGTTATAATTTGCATTCCTTGTGGGGAGTCAGCTAAAGTTGAGAAATCAGAGAAACGAAACGAAGAGTGTAAGACGTTCGAGAGGGGAGCTGTGAAAAACTAACGGTCGCGCGAATCGAAATTAGTGAAAATCTCGTGAATAAAAATGAAGTGCCGGATGTTTAGTCGCAAATTCACGAGGGGAATTGGAAAGAGAAATTGTGGGGTTGAGGAATAAATAATTGAGAAAATATTTGTTTAATAAATGTTGCGAAAATTTCATTGACAATTTTTTTTTCGAAATTTTGTGAAAACGTGGTTGCGAGCGTGAGTGCAAAGGTACCGGAAGTGCGGACTCTAAGAAGTACGTTAAATTGAAATTTGAAAAGAATTTTTGCGGTGTTTAAAATTAAAATTGTGGAAAAGCGGAAACCGGAAGGCGCGTGCGTTAAGAAAATAAAATGTACAAAATTTTAAATTTAAATTCAAGAGGGGAGTGTTTTGCGCCGAGAATCGAGTTTTCGAATTTTAGAAACGTAAAATTTGATTTATAAAAGGTGTTAAAATTCGGGAGTGAATAAACTTCGCGAAAGTCGTTGATAGCTGGGTCAAAATTTCTCAAAAAGAACAAAGTTTGTTTGGGGTCTATCGATTTTCTTGAAAATTGGCAAAAGTTTAGTGTTAGGTAAGAGTTATTTGTGGGCCAAAGAGTTTTCAAAAATGTTCAAAATTGTTGAAGTTAGAAAGCATTGAATTTTGAGATACGAGTTTTTTCAAACCATGATATTTTTTGTAGTTTTTAATAAATTTGCTTCATATTTACAGGATTTATAGATGATTTATAGCCGTGTGAAACGTAATTTAAAGGTTTTAAATTTTCCAAAAATTTGACCAAAAAAAAGTCAAAAAAAGTATTTAAATTTATTTTTCTTACAGTTGGCCGTAAACAGCGTTTACGAATAAATTATTTTCAAATTCATTATCTTTTTCTGCGTCTTTTAAAAAAAATTGATGAAAGGTCTGAAACTAACGGAGATATTCAAATTTTAGTGCGGCGGTTCACAGCATGGCGCAACTGCTGACATTGCGCTGCCCCGCGGCGCGGGTCAAAAAATACGTACGTGGACAAATTAAAATAAAGCCCACAAATATTAACCGATTTAGGAGTTTTTTTTTTAGTTAAAGGTAATAAAAGTATGCATACCACCTCTGGTTTTGATATTATACAAATAGTTGTTTTCATTTGTTTATTTATTGTTAAAAATAAAAAACAAAAATTCTCATTTAAACCAGTTTAATTCTTCATTAAACGCAATATTTAAATTAGGAATGACGAAAAATGTTGAAGTTATGATTAAAGAGCAAATTCTAATAGTGAGTTAATTGTTTAAAAAATGTTTGTATTTGTTATAAACAAATTAGTGGAAGACAAATATTTTGATCATTTACTTGATATTTATCATTCTTAATCTATCTATTATTTAATATTTATAAATAATTAGTAATTAACATTACAAAAATTATTATAAATAAATGGTTTTGTTTATTCACAAACAAATCTTATGAACAATTTTACTTGTCCAATTCCTTGTCATGAAATTACTGAAATTTTATGCAAAATGTACAATATTATTGCTGTAAACTGTTGAAAAAAGACAAATTTTTTTTTTTTAACATTTAGATTTTTTAAACAATCACTAATTAACATATTTATAGCTTTATTAGTTTTAGTCGTACAGGCTTTGTTCTTTTTGCATATCTTCTTAAATTTTAACTGTTTTCCAAATTTTAAAGACAATTTAATAATTATAAATAATTAGTATTGTTATTAATAAATTACTTACTTTCAGACCCTCCATCAATTTTTTTTTAAAGACGCAGAAAAAGATAAGGAATTTGAAAATAATTTATTCGTAAACGCTGTTTACGGCCAACTGTAAGAAAAATAAATTTAAATACCTTTTTTGGACTTTTTTTTGGTCAAATTTTTGGAAAATTTAAAACCTTTAAATTACGTTTCAAACGGCTATAAATCATCTATAAATCCTGTAAATATGAAGCAAATCCATTAAAAAACTACAAAAAATATCATGGTTTGAAAAAACTCGTATCTCAAAATTCAAAGCTCTCTAACATCAACAATTTTGAACATTTTTGAACATTTTTGAAAACTCTTTGGCCCACAAATAACTCTTACCTAACACTAAACTTTTGCCAATTTTCAAGAAAATCGATAGACCCCAAACCAACTTTGTTCTTTTTGGGAAATTTTGACCCAGCTGATCGATCGTTAGCACGTGGTGATAGCCGTGGGGTTTAATGCGTTCGGGTTTAGGTTCGGTAGTTAGGGTAGATAGGTTCGAAACTCGTTGATGTCAAGATTTTTAATATTATATTTAATTGTAATAGTCTTCGTGAATATCTTTAGTGGTCCATGCGATAACGGTGTCTTGAATTCAGGCGTTAATTAATTTTATTTTAATAAAAATGAATGTTCTCGTACAAGAACTGGTACAAGTTCCATAATAGTATACATTTTTTCGCGAAAGAAATTATTCAAGAACTTGTATAAGAAAATACGTCATAAATTGTAGCTCAATGCTACACAAGAACTTACGTAAGAACATACATTGGTTCTCGCAGTCTCTCTAATCAAACAACAGAACAAGTACAAGATCTTGCACAAGCTCTCGCACAAGACCTTGTCTGAGTCCTTGTACAAGAAAGTGTACTTGTAGGAGACATTGTGCAAGAACATATATAAGAACTATGTTTCAATTTCTTGGACAGAACTTATACACGACCTTGGACGATCTTGTACAAGTTTCCACTTCTGATTGTGCACAAGAACTGACACAAGTACAGGTTTAAGATCTTGTTCAAGTTTTTTCAGCTGGGGGAAGTATTGTTAAAATTTGTCCTAAATAATTTTGGGAAAGCCACACGACGGAGAGTTTCCCAAGCGTAAAAATTTCCTGTATTTTTTTTTTGGGAAAGCCACACTGCGGAGTAAAGATTGCCTTGTGTCAAATTGAGTATAGTGATTATTATGTTCTATTTATTGTTGATTTATTGTGTTTATTGATTTTGATTGAATTTTGTTTATTTTAATATGCATTTTCTGGTTATTGTTCTAGTGGGGAGAAGAGAGGTGAAGTACGGAAATTGAGGAAAGCAAATACGTGTGGTGATTTTGGGGTTCGAAACAAGATTTTCGATTTTGATCGAATTTTATGTTTTTCTTATTTTTAGATCGTAAGTGTATGGATTTAAATTTCTCGGGGAATCGAGAATTTGTAGTTTTGATTGTCTCTAATCGGTTTTCTGAGTTACCAGAGGCCGAGTCAGTTTACTGAGGAGAGAGAAAGGAGAGTTTTTTTTTCGCAGACTAAATTCATTGAATTAGTCAAAAATACAGAAGAAATCGTGTTCTTATTTTCTGGTCAGTCTCAAGGAGGGTGGCTAGACATTTTTTTTTTTTTTTTCGTTTTTGGTGTTATTTTGGAAATTGAATGTTTTTTGTTTGTTGCCTGGGTGGTGTTTTTGCGTGACAAATTAATTCTCGTGTTCCTTTCTCGCCCGGTTGTGACTGAAATTGCGTGTCAGTCATTTTGTGTATAAAATAGCGCAGATAGAAGTTTCGAATTTTCTCTAAATTTTTTTTTTGTATAATTAATTTGTTTTTGTGATTCGGATTCCGTTATGATGGAACGTTATTGTGAGCAGATGTGGCAAATCTTAGAAACTCCGCAAACTAGGGAGGCCTGGCGACAAATCCAGATCATGACCCAGGAACAGGTAATCGAAAAGTTATGCTGCCAGGAATGCAGTGTGACAGGCACGTTGCAAGTGCTCCGTAAAAGACTCCTCAAATCGGCAGTAAAATATATCTTCCCGGAAACCGTAGTTATTCCGTGGTTCGAGACTTTCGATCGCGAGGGGTCAGAATTTGAGTTTAAATTCGAGGCCCTGGTGGGTCAAAGAGAGGAGAGAACAGGACTAAGTCCATTTGTTTCAAGTTCCCGTAGGTCCAGCTTATTGCTCGAACCCGGAAGTGACAGGCGAAGGAGCGACTTCGCCACTCGTGAATCCGGAAGTTCCGAATTCAAGAGGGGAGATCGGAGATCAAGTAGAGGGGGGTAGTGGGACAACAAACACTGCCCCAGTAGTGAACACCGCAATTTTTTAGACCCCCAGGGTAACTGAAAGAACGACGTTTGCTACCACAGTAACCACCACTACTTCAGGCTCTGGTTATGGGGTACCGATTTTCGTAACGTGGGCAGGGGGTCGGGAAGTATTCCAGCACCGGGAGTGACTCCAGATATGTTGAGTATGCGACAAGGGGTGGGAGCGTGGGGGTTGAGCCCAGATCAACGTGCCATTTTTGCACAGCAGCAGTTATTGGAGTTAAAGCAATTGCGTGCCCACAAAGCGTTTTTGCTGGAACAACTTCACCTCAGTTCCAAAAATTACCAGAACGCACGAGCCCAGCGCGAAAAAAGGGGGAAGGCAGTCGGAGACGTCCGGTACATGAAAACCCCATAGAAAGTCGCGAATCGGACAAGTATATCGGTACCAATGATAATCTCAAGAACACATCTCCCCTACCTTCACCCTCTCCTTCTCCGGGAACTTTTCCAAAGGAGGAGAAGAGAAAGGGGAAATTCACCGGAAGTAGGACTTCCGGTTCGAGTAGGAAAAGGAGACATCACCGCCTCGTGTTGTCATCAAGTGGGACGGAAACGGAGACCGACTCCACTTCGAATAAAAATTACCGCAGTAAACGTTTCTATTTGAATGTTAGTGGGGGGTCGAAAGTTGTCAAAAACTTAAAAGATTGGGACATCAAGTTTTCTGGAGGGGAGAAAGAGGATGCGGAGTAATTTGTAGAGAGGGTCGACGATTGCAAGGAGTGCAACCTCCTTAGAAATTTTGACAGTCCTTCCGAGTATCCTACGCAGAAATGCGAGGCGGTGGTTCCGACTCGTGCATTTTAGAATCGTCCCTATACAGTGGGACAGTTCCAGAATCGTTCTTTTGGAGCGGTGCGCCCACGGGCGTTCAGGACAAGTGTTCCAAGGGAATTTACAGATGCCTGCTACCAGTGCCAGGCAGTGGGGCACCGAGCATCTGAGTGCAAGTTGAGAACTTTTTTTCCGATGCCAACAGCAGGGGCATTACGCCAATGAGTGTCACTTGCCACGTCCTACTGGTAACAGAAGTTTTTGCCAGCTTTGTGGAACAAATGAGACAACTTTTAGAAATTGTCCCAATTGTGAAGACTTGCGGAAAATGTTGGGAAACGGGACAGGGGGGGACCGAGCAACCCTTTCCTCCCAGGACCTTCGTCGGTGGGACAATAGAGAAAGAGGATGTGAATTCTGAAATCTTTTTCACTTTAAATCATGCGGAAAAATATTCAGGAGGGGAGAGAGTGGGGTTAGAAGAGAAATTAGATGAAGTGGGACATGGAGACATAAGTGGGACAATTAGGACACAAGTTGGACAACAACTTGGGGAACCAGAAATCCAACAGGAAATTCAGCAAAATGAGGAAGAAGTAGGGAAGAAAGTGTCCCAGGATCCCAAAACCTACTACAGTGGACAGTTGTTGGGGTGGGGGGATGGAACACCAATTGAAGTGAGACCAGCTTCTCAGAGGGAGATTGCACCAGCATTGGAGTTGTCAATCCCAAGTACATCGAGTAGAGAGGAAAATGGGACACAGGCTAATCAAATGGGGACGCAAGCGAAGGAGAGTGGTGGAACGGAAAATACTGATGTTCCATCAGTACGTTCAGTCCAGGGGAGGGGTGCGGCTGTAGAGAATACAGCAGCTCCTGAATTAACGGAGGAGATGATAGATGCCTCATCATTAGAAAACCATTATTTTCTTAAAGTGGTGATCGTAGATAAACCCATATAGCGTTGTTTGATCCGGGCGCCACAGTTTCGTTGGTTGGGGCGAAATTGGCAAAGAAATTTCGAGATAGACTTACGAAAGTTGATTCGGCAATTGGAAGCGCGCTTGGGGGATCAACAGCAGCGTTGGGGAAATTGAGGTTATGGTTGACGGTGGATGGCTTCTCTCAACCTTTCGACTTGCGGGTCCTAGATAATCTGTCCCATGAAATGCTTTTGGGTCAGGATTTTCATCGAGCGGCCGACATGGATGTGAGGTTAGGAAGCAGCCAGTAGAGAGTTCAAGAGGGGGAATGGCATACATTTTTGGAGTATGGAGAGTTGAGTCCAGGAGGGAGTAGTGGTATAGGAAATAGTGGAAAGGGGATATTTTTGCGGAATGCGCGGAGATTTGTGAGTTATCAGAGGGGCAGAGATCGAAAATACAAAAATTGGTGGATCAGCTGATTTTACCACAGGAGGTGGAACATAGTATGACCTCCTTGATAGAACATAACATCAGACTCACTGATCCAACACCAATTAAACATTTATCTTGCAGGATGTCGCCCATGATTTTGGAGTGGGCAAACCAGGAAATACAAAAGATGTTGGAGAGGGGAGTGATTGAAAGATCGGCCAGTGAGTGTATCAGTGTTCCAGTTATCGTCTAGAAGGGAGAAGGATCATTGCGTTTCTGCATTGATTACAGGGATTTAAATAAAGTGACAGTAAGAAACGCATATCCCATCCCCTCCATTGACTCGATTTTGGATAAATTACGGAAGGCCCGTTATATTTCCAAAATCGATCTCAAGCAGGATTACCATCAGGTGCCAATGTCCCCCGAGAGTCGCAAGTATACAACTTTCGCTATTCATGGTTCTGGGTTGGTGCAGTTCAAGAGAATGCCATTTAGACTCACAAATGCCCCGCTGACATTCCAGAGATTAATTGATTCGTTGTTTGGTCCAGAGTTTGAGCCTTATGTGTTTGGGTATCTCGATGACATAATCATCGTTACGGATGATTATGATAAGCATTTAGAGTGGTTAGAGATTGTACTAAAAAAATTGGCGGAGGCTGGGTTGGTGGTTAATTCGGAAAAGTGCGAGTTTGGATGTTGAAGAGTTTCATACTTAGGTTATGTGCTCGACAGTCAAGGATTGAGGCCGGATTCCTTGAAAATCGCACCAATGGTTGATTATTCGGCACCAACTAATATAAAACAACCTCGTCGATTTTTAGGTATGGTGGGGTGGTGTTCGAGTTTCATAGAGCATGATAGCTAATAATTGAAAATACCACTTTTGAGGTTATTGCAAAAAGGCCGAGCTTGGGACTGGGGAGAAGAGCAACGAGAGGCGTTTCAGGCATTGAAAAATAAATTGACTTCGGCACCAGTCTTGGCAAGACCAGACTTTACGAAGCCATTTACGATTCAATGCGACGCAAGTGGTTAAGCGATTGGGGCGATGTTAGCACAGGAGCGGGAGGGCGGTGAACATCCGATAGTGTTTGTGAGTAAAATTTTTTCGGTACACGAAAGGAATTATAGTGTGACGGAGAAGAAGTGTTCAGCGCTGCTGTGGTCAATTAAGAAACTAAGACCATTTGTTGAGGGGTATAAGTTCAAGGCCATTACGGACCATAGTGCTCTGAAATGCTTGCGAAACCTAAAAGAACCGACGGGTAGATTGGCACGTTGGGCCCTCGAAATGCAGCAGTGGGATTACGAGATAGTTCACCGTAGGGAAATTCACCATCATGTTCCGGATGCCTTCCCAATCAAAAATCCTACATTCCGTGAAGTTGTATAAAGAGTTTTATTGAGGCGTTAAGATAACCATTAGGGAATTGTAAGATAACACACAGGTAGCTATGACAAGCTTTCAGAAAGCCTGTTATGGTCGATGCAGAAGTCTATAAATTAGGAAAATTAAACATTTCTAACACTGCATTTAAAGTCTTCAGATAGCTTTGACTGTGTTGAAAAAAATTCAACAGAATTTTATAGTAGGTTTCACGAAGCAACCACAAAGTAAAATGTAACACAAATCTAACCTTACTTTTTATTTTTATTAATAATAGTATCTTAATTAAAGTTTATTGATTTGTAATAAATTTTATTACAGATTTTAAGTTAAAAACAGGAATTTCACAATTAAAATTGTAAATAAATAGTAATATTTTAATTTAATTGCACACTGTTTAACTATTTGCGACAGACCTGTATGCAACTTTATTTTACAGAATATTCTCAATAACATAGGAAACATATTTCTCTTTGTAAGAATATTAGTTTATATACTTTGTCAAAAATAGCAGAGGTTAGTTAATTTACATAAGATTTTTTGCAAAGTATTGAATAGACAGCAAAAGAATATTTTTCGTACTTACGACTCTATCTCGAAAAACTTTAGTAAAGTTTAAATTAAAATTCTGGCGATTTAGATACTATAAAATTAAAAAATTTTATATAGAAAAAAAATAAGGTATTTTTTTATTGCTTCAAAGCACCAGTAAAATTAAGTCACAATTTGAAGCAACGTTTTGAAATTTGCTCTTCAATTTGTGTAGTGTTAGTTTTTCATAATAATCATCGATTTTAAAGCTTTTGTCCACCCAACGCTTCGCATAAAATCCATATAACCATCTTTAATTATCCTTGCATTTGACAGTATATAAACAAAGGATATAATTTGAAGGTTGTCACTTGCAAAGAAAACAAGTCCTCAGGAAGCTTTAGAAAACAATGAACAAGTAAGCAACAAATAGTGAGCGAGCAAAATTGAAAAAATCATAGGACAAGCTTACAGATAGCTGTAGGAATAAATTAAAAGCTTCAAAATGGTTATCTATAAACTCTCTGGATGCTTCATCGAAGTTATTAATTTTCGATTGGGTTATCTAGGATATACGAGTATAAGTTTGAAGAGGTTGCTGCCTTTCAAACGATCTCGGATCCATGGTACCTAAAAAGACTCGATTTCGTGGTGAAATTTCCTAACAGGTTTCCAGGTTGGAAAGTTCTAGAGGAGAGTTTATATCGATTCAGGGATGATCCATTATTATTGCCGTACACAGGGGATGAAGAGGGGTGGAAGTTAGTCGTGCCTCTAGAGTATCGCGAAAGAGTGCTCAAGAGTGCGCACTCAGAGTTCTCGTCAGGACATTTGGGAATTGAGAAGACCTATGAACGAGTAGCGAGAGAATATTATTGGCAGGGTGTGTGGCACGATGTTCAACAATTCGTGCGAGCGTGTCCTCAATGTCAGTACCATAAGGTCTCACAGGAAGGTCCTCAAGGCCTTATGGGACAGAGGATAGTTGAGAGACCCTGGGTGGTAGTGGCAGCTGACTGTATGGAATTCTTGCCAAGCAAGATTCGGTGCCGCTATCTGGTAGTGATTCAAGACTTATTTTCTCGCTGGGTGGAGGTCAAGCCTTTAAGGTCTGCAGATGGCAAGTCCATTGCACGGGCGTTTGAGGAGTTAATTTTGTTCAGGTGGGAGACTCCAGAATTTTTGCTAACGGACAATGGCAAGGAATTTGACAATAAATTCCTAAAATCAGTCCTGAATGACTATGGGGTCCAGCATCTCACTACGCCGCCTTATCATCCGCAGGCAAATCCTGTCGAGAGGAGTAATCGAATATTTAAAACTATGGTCGCGTCTTTTATAGAGGAGGATCATAGAGAGTGGGACAAGCATATTCATGAGTTCCGTCATGCCATGAATGCTGCTGTTCTTTCGACAACTAAGTTCTAGCCCGTGTTCCTAAGTTATGGAAGGAACCCTAAACCGGTCAAAAGTCTGTGAAGAGAGGTAGAGGGGAGGAAAGTTTTCGAGAGAATTGATCCTAAGGCGTGGAGAACGCATACCGCCTAGAAAGTGAAGTCTATGATTAAGCAAGTATTGTCTCTTCTTTTTAAATTGCGCGACAAGGTGACGACGCCGAGGCGACGATTCACGCAGGAGAGGTGTTAGAAGTTTCTTGAGGGATGACAGGGGTCTTTGAAGCCGTGGGTTTCAGAGAGGAGATTGAAAAATAATGTTTATTTTTGTCGTTTATTTTGAAGAAAATTTTTATTTTGTGTTATGTTATTATTGAGTAGGCGATACTAGAGATTAGTATCGGCCTAGGGGAGGGGATTGTGACGAAGCATTTCGTTACTGACGAATTTGTTTGGTGGTTAAGAGATATTTTATTTATTTAGTCCTATGTGTTGAATATTGGTAATTTTTAAATAAATAGTCGGTGCAGCACAGTGCTCTTTTTTTATTATTCGTATTTTTGAACCACGTGATAAGCCTTTGGCAAATCACGGAGCTTTAGGGGAGCGTAAGCGGGATTTTCCGACATTTCCCGCGTTTTTTCGGTGGCGACCTCTTTTCTTTTTCAGGTATTCGTTTGCGGAGTAAGTAAGAGGACCAGCCGTAAAAAGGAGATGCCGAGAGGAAAGTGGGCGGAGCTATTCCTTGTCGCGACGGGGCCTGAAGGGAAGTGGAATCGACGAGAACGCCGACCATTGTGAAGACACTTTCCCGGCAAACGAAAGAAAGGCGCGAGCGAGACCAAGAAACGATTCTCGGCTCAACGAAAAATATTCTAAGTCCAAAAAAAGCGTACCATAGACTATAAACGTGTCAAATCGACGCGATTGGAGGACGCACAGTGGGATAAAAGGGCATTTTTCGTCTCAAAATTCTACCGAAGGCCCAAATCTTGAAGGATTTTAAAGTTTTTTTTTTTAAAATACTCATGAAGAATTGTTTAAAAAGTAAAGATGCAGGAAAATTGTGACTTTCCCAAAATAACCTACCTACATGACATTTTCTTAGTGAAGAACACGATTTTTGGTAAAAAATGATTTATAAAGTATATTTTCACTCATATTTAGAGAAAATTTTGATATAAAATTTACAAATTATACTTCTACGGGTTCTAGTCTACAAACATCAACAGATATATATTCAAAAATTCAAAACGGCGGATTATACATGTCAATTTGATTAAAGCTCATTAAAATATCATAGTTCTTAGTTAAAAAGTGCTCAAAAAAATAATTTATTTTCAAAAAACTTGACTTTTGGTGTTTTTGATTACGAATTTGAAGTTAGCTTTAAAAAAATTGTAAATGTCGAATCCAATATGGCGGCAAATATTATACAATTTGTGTTTATTTCTTTGAAATTAGGTGTTAAAAGGCAATTAGGAACTCTGCGAAAAAATCTGAAGTTAGTGCTTCTAAATATTAGATTATAAATATTAGATAAAATAAATAAATATTACAAAAATTTGATTCCCCATTTTGAAATTGGAGGATCTAAATTCAGATTCACTCGTAGAGACCCTAATTGCCTTTTAAC
The DNA here is from genome assembly GCA_037103525.1 of Ganaspis brasiliensis. Lineage (NCBI taxonomy): Eukaryota > Metazoa > Arthropoda > Insecta > Hymenoptera > Figitidae > Ganaspis > Ganaspis brasiliensis. The sequence goes on from JAZKLR010000475.1 coordinate 746,248, forward strand.
ACTTAATTGTTTATTTACCGTCATATTGGATTCGCCATTTTAAAATCGGAGGGTCTAACTTCAGATTCGCTCGTAGAGACCCTAATGGCCTTTTAACACTTAATTCCAAAGAAATAAACACAAATTGTATATTTACCGCCATATTGGTTTCGCCATTTTGAAATCGGAGGGACTAACTTTAGATTCATTCGTAAAGGTCCTTATTGCCTTTTAACACTTAATTTTAAAGAAATAAACACAAATTGTATAATATTTGCCGCCATATTGGATTCGATATTTACAATTTTTTTAAAGCTAACTTCAGATTCGTAATCAAAAACACGAAAAGTCAAGTATTTTGAAAATAAATTTTTTTTTTGAGCACTTCTTAACTAAGAACTATGATATTTTAATGAACTTTAATCAAATTGACAAGTATAATCCGCCATTTTGAATTTTTGAATATATATCTGTTGATGTTTGTAGACTAGAACCCGTAGAAGTATAATTTGTAAATTTCTTATTAAAATTTGCCCTAAATATGAGTGAAAATATATTTTATAAGTCATTTTTCTAACAAAAATCGTGTTCTTCGCTAGGAAAATGTCATGTAGGTTATTTTGGGAAAGTCACAATTTTCCTGCATCTTTACTTTTTAAACAATTCTTCATGAGTATTTAAAAAAAAAACTTTAAAATCCGTTAAGATTTGGGCCTTCGGTAGAATTTTGAGACGAAAAAAACCCTTTCATCCCACTGTGGGACGCGCGCTTGGAACACCGAGCTTGAGCTAATAGGAAAATTCGCGGCGCTAGCCCCGCCCACGGAGCAGTTTATAAAGGTAGGGCGTCGCCAATTCGATTCATTCTTCGACATTATTTCATCATTATTTAAATTTTAATGGTGTCTGAAACTTGTAACTTATTTCTATTTAACAAATCAAAAATAAATTTATGATTTTACCAGAACTTTGAAATGTGTAGTTATTTTGTATCGAGTGAACTCCTAATTCATTGAATCCTGTTTCTTGCGAGCAAAATTCGGCAAATTCGTAGGAGAAAAAAGTAAATTTTCTAGTCTCGTTATACCATTGAGTTGATTATCGATCGCGGCGGAAAGACGTGGTTTTCCGAAAAGTTCTGTTCGTGCTCCCGAAAAGAAAACGTGAGATGGAAATTTTCGTGTGTCTTGTGGCGACCTGTATTCGTCCCTCGATTCTTCCAAGGGTTTGTTTCGTTCCGGGGTGCTACGATTTATTCAGCTGCTTTGGTAAGTTGAATTTTGAAAAGCATTTCTGGTCGTTCGTTGTCTCGATTTCTCGGCAAGGTCTTTCAGCGGAATCTGCCTTTGGCGGAGATTTTGTGAGAGAGAGTATTGTAGTAAAACGAATAACTTTAAAAAAATTTTAGTTGAAATAATATTAAAATTAAATACAACGTTATAAAAGTAATTAGGTATTTTTAACTCTGTCTCCCAAACTTTTGCCAACGGTCGGCCCAACTCTGGCCACAGTTGGGCCGACCTGTAGCTACACTCTGTCTCTTTAATGATATAATGAAATAATAAAATAAATTAAAACTAAATTAAATCTAATACCCGACGGTAGGTTTAACCTGGAGCTGATAATTGAGCCAACGGTCTGTACTACTGAAATGTCTGGCTATAAGGTTCATTTGGTGGGACGCATAAATTTATACCGATTGACATTTGATCGACTGGACATTTGGACGAAGGGCGTTTGGACGAATTGACATTTGGACGAAATGACATTTGGACGAATCGACATTTTGACGAAAGGACATTTGGAGGAATCGACATTTGGACGAAAGGACATTTGGACGAATCGACATTTTGACGAAAGGACATTTGGACGAATCGACATTTTGACGAAAAGACATTTGGACGAATCGACATTTTGACGAAAAGACATTTGGACGAATCGACATTTTGACGAAAGGACATTTGGACGAATCGACATTTTGACGAAAGGACATTTGGACGAATCGACATTTAGACGAAAGGACATTTGGACGAATCGACATTTAGACGAAAGGACATTTGGACGAATCGACATTTAATCGAAACGATATTTTGACGAAACGACACTTGGACGAATCTTTTTTGAAATATAAGTTTACTCTCTATGTTGTATGTGTTCATGGTTTTTAAATTATTAATTATTCCAAGTTTTGACGGGGTTCAGTTTGTTTCCGAGAGATGGAGCTGGAAGTATTAAAATTGTGTATAAAATGAAATTTTTATATTTTTCGATAATTTTTAGGTAATTTACCAACAGATTAACTAAATTTTAATACTTCTAGCTCCATCTCTCGGATAAACACTGAACCCTATCAACACTTGGAATATGTGATAATTGGAAACCATGAACATGTACAACATAGAGAGTAAACTTATATGCCAAAAAAGATTCGTCCAAGTGTCGTTTCGTCAAAATGTCGTTTCGATTAAATGTCGATTCATCCAAATGTCCTTTCTTCAAAATGTCGATTCGTCCAAATGTCCTTTCGTCAAAATGTCGATTCGTCAAAATGTCCTTTCGTCCAAATGTCGATTCCTCCAAATGTCCTTTCGTCAAAATGTCGATTCGTCCAAATGTCATTTCGTCCAAATGTCAATTCGTCCAAACGCCCTTCGTCCAAATGTCCAGTCGATCAAATGTCAATCGGTACTGTCTGATGGGCTGGTGGTTAGCCAACTGGACTGGCAGCTAGAAGACCGGGGTTCGAATCTTCATGACTGATGGAATTTTTCTGCTTCAGGTTTTCTTCATTATTATATTTCTGTATTCTTATTTGATTATATTTGTGTAATTATATTTATAAATTGTGAATTATTTAATTATATGTGTCTTTATTTCTAGATAAAAATTTGGTTCAAGCAGTCTCCAGTTTGCCCAACTGGACCGTGAGGTTGTACTTGAGATAGAAGGTTGACCCAACTTTTTGGAGAATAGTTGGGCCAACCATTGTCGCCATTGGGTGACTGCCCGTTATCATTCCGCTAGTTGGCCCGACTTTGGCATATTAACCCTTTAAGGACGGGACGGACACTTTTTTGTACTCATTTTCAACGTTAATTTTCTCTATTTTTGGAGGTATACAAAATTATAGGAATCACCTTTTCTGAGGTATTTTTTATCACTCTTTCAGAATCTGTTATCAAAATTTCAACAACAAAAATTTAAAAAAATTATAGACTCTTTTTTGAAAAAAAATGTGAAATTTTGACAATTTTGTTTTAAAAATGATTTTTTTTCATATTTTCAATAATCGGAAAAATGTTTTAACTTAAAATGACGCATCCGTAATATCCAAGTTTGAAAATGACGAACCGTACTTTTGAAAATTTTTAAGATGGCGGATCCAAAATGGCGTCCAACGAAATTTTTTTTTCAATGTATGAGCACATAGTGTACGCTTCATTACAAAAAATGTTATTTTTATGACACTAAGTGTCTAAATGGTTTTTGACTCTCCAATCACGAATCTGAACTCAGAGTTCAAAAATTTAAAATGGCGGATCCAATATGGCGGACGATATTTTGAAATTTGATCGGATTTGTTTGAAAATTGTTACTCGGGGTTTTTAGGGGTCGCTGATTACGAATTTGATGTCAAAATTTAAAATTTCAAAATGGCGAATCCAATATGGCGGACGATATTTTGAAAATTAATCAAATTTGTTTAAAATTTGTTACTCAGGGTTTTTTGGGCTCGCTGATCACGAATCAGATGTCAAAATTTAAAAGTTTGAAATGGCGTATCCAATATGGCGGACGAGATTTTGAAAATCGATCGGATTTGTTTGAAACCATCTGATTAAATATTTCACGTCCTTTAGCTAATAAAAGTATTTTAACGTTTTCCGTCTCAAACACTGAATGAAAAAAAAAAGAAAATTCATTGTCGACAAGTGTTCATTAGGTACACAAAGCTTTTGTGAAAGTTGTACTGCTTATTTCTGTAAATATTGTTTTAAAAAATTCCACAAATATTAAATGACTTTTTTTGTTCCGTTTATAAAAAAAAATTTAAAAATACAAAAAACAACACAAAATAAATACAATTACAAAAAAAATATAAAATATTTTAAAAAAATGACTCTTTACTTTACGCTTATCTTCTCGTGGTTTGAGTCGGGCAACATTGAAATACTTTTAATTTCTAAATGACGTGAAATATTCAATCAGATGGTTTTAAAAAATCTCATCCATTTTCAAAACACTATCAGCCACCTTGGATCTGTCATTAAAATTTTGTTTAAATTTAACATCAGATTCGTAATCAGCGACCCAAAAAAACCCCGAGTAACAAATTTCAAACAAATCCGATCGATTTTCAAAATATCGTCCGCCATATTGGATCTGCCATTTTGAAAATTTAAATTTCGACATCACATTCGAAATCAGCGACCCCAAAAACCCCCGAGTAACAATTTTCAAAAAAATTCGATCGAATTTCCAAATATCGATTGCCATATTGGATCCGCCATTTTTGTAATGAAGCGTACACTATGAATCGTTGAAGGCTCATGGATCTTAGGCTTTATAGAGCGAGGTAGTCCTGAAAACTATCGATTGGAGATCTGTCCTGAAAACAAAAGGGATAAAGAAACTTTGCTTCAATTAATTAAAAAACATGTGTTAGTAGGGACAGAGATCCACACAGACTGTTGGAAGGGTTACTTCGATCTTGAAGCTCATGGGTATGTGCATTTTACAGTGAATCATTCAGTAGAATTTGTGAATAGCGAAACTGGTGCACATACCCAAAATATAGAGTCATCCTGGCGTTCTATGCGACGTTTTCTGTCTCGTGGTGGAATTCACAAAGACAAACTGCATGAGCATTTATGTGAATTTTTATGGCGGCGCAGGGTCAACAAGTTAAAACAAGATCCGTTTATACAACTTCTTAAAGATATCAAAGCTATCTATCCAGGGGAAGCTTAATTTGAAGTGAATTCAAAAATTAAAATTAAATAATTATTAAATTAAAAAAAATTGAAAAAATTTGAAAAAAAGCTTTAAAATTTTTAAAAATTAAAAAAAAATTATAAAAAAAAAAAAAAAGCACTTCTAAGACCTTTTTTCGACCTCCTCGTGGTGAAGTGTGTAAGTAGGTACACGTACCGAAACTAACAAAAAAAGGCAATATCTCAAGTTTTTAGTGTATCAATATGCTTTGACGTAATTTTAATTTAAAGAATGCTTTAAGCACTTACTTTCTATTAAAGTTTACGGCATCAAGTTGATTAGATGATACTAATACTTTGATCTATGTCATGGATTGAGCAGCGATTAGAAGTTTTTAAACATTGTGACTTTTATTAGAGTTATTGCTATCAATCTAATTAGATGATGCTAATACTTTGATCTGTGTCATGGGTCGAGCAGCGATTAGAGATTTTTCAACATTTTGGGCTCTGTTAGAGCAAACGGAGTCAAGTTGAAAAGATGATACTTTGATCTGTGTCATGGGTCGAGCAGCGATTAGAGATTTTTCAACATTTTGGGCTGCGGTTTTTACAAATTAAATGCAAAAACAATGAATTTAAGGATTTATGGTTTTTTATGATATTTTCCATGAAAATGATCCAGTCGCAAATTTTCACTATGATTTTCGTAATCAGCACATCAAATTACTTAAGAAATATTTGAGATGTTTCGAATATCCCTAATCTTGATATAATGTGTGTATAGGCTGCTTTTGTGGTGATTTCTAGTTTTTTGCATTTTTCTCGTAAACTAATCGGTTTCAGCAAAAAATGGTGTACACATAAAATGTGTATTTTAGTAAGACCTACAACTTCTGTAGGAATCAATTTTTGACATTTTCAATATTTCAAGAAATAAATGCGAAAAACTTCAATTTTTAAGGTTTTTTATGTTTTTTACCACGAAAATCAAATTTGCGGGTATTTTCAATATGATTTTCGTAATCAGCGCATGAAATTACCTAGGCATACCAAGTTTTATTAAAATCGGAGGTATGGGGTATTCGGAAGTATATCTAATTTTCTAATAATCTAGACAAAACTCTTATTATTTAGACTTAAACTAACTTAAATTACTCTTATAATTTTTTCTGTATAACAATTTTACTATAATTTCATGTTTTCATTTACATAAATTTATTATTTATTTTATTTAAATTATTAATTTTTCATCATTTGGTCATTTTTCTGATAATTTCTCTTTAAAATCGACCCATTCAATCTCCTGTGTCTCAGCGGCCAGGAGCAACGACCACAAACCCACACGCCGAGAGATCGATCCCCATCGCACGCAATATTTTTTTTTTATATTTATATTTTATTATTTATTTATCATCAAATTTTTTTATTTTTATTAATTTTATTTATTAATTTATATTTATTTTTACGGGTAATATTAATTTGAATTGTGTCTTGACCATTGAATACCATTTCAGTACGGTTCGTCACTTTCAAGCTTGGATATTATGGACACGACATTTTAAGTTAAAACATTTTTCCGATTATTGAAAATATGAAAAAAAAATCATTTTTAAAACAAAATTGTCAAAATTTCACATTTTTTTTCAAAAAAGAATCTATAACTTTTAGAAAAATTTTTTTTTGAAATTTTGATAACAGATTCTGAAAGAGCGATAAAAAATACCTCAGAAAAGGTGATTCCTATAATTTTGTATACCTCCAAAAATAGAAAAAATTAATGTTGAATATGAGTATAAAAAATTGTCCGTCCCGTCCTTAAAGGGTTAAGTCTGCCTAACTTTCGTATATTAAGTCGGCGCGGCCTGACTTTGGGGAGAGTAGTTGAACCAACCATTTTTATTTGGTTTTAATTTCTGTTGAGTTTTTATATTACTAAAAACGTCTACGAAAGAAGTATCTCTACGAATGAAATTAAAAATTAAATTAAAATTTCTTTAAATTGAATTAATTTTTCTGGAAAGTAAATTTTTCAGTTTTCCTATAGTACAAGTTTAAAATAAAAAATATATTTTTGTAATAATTTTTTTTAGTTTTTTTTTATATTAATTTCATTTTAATTTCTTGTAAATTTTTATATTAATAAAAAAATCTACTAAAAAACTATAAAAATTAATCATTATTATTAAATTAAATTGATTTTTCTGCAAATTAAATTTTCAGTTTCTTATAGTACAAGATTAAATAAAAAATAAATTTAAATAATAAATTAATTAAATAAATTTCGATTGTACAAGCTTAAAATAAAAATTAAATAATTAGAATTATTTCCTCTAGTTCTTCTGTTTATTTTCATTTAATTTTAATTTCTAAATAAGTTTTTATATTAATGAAAATATTGACTACAAATATGAAAAATTTTGGTAAATTATAACAGATTCACCAATTTAAGGTTTTTGATTTAATTTAATTCAATACCCTTTTCAGAAATTTAAAGAAAAAGGACAAGAATTTGTTTATATTTAAAATTAAATTGTAAAAATAAATTTAGGTTTTTAGGGCTTCCGTTTCCGGTACCGATGAGTAGTTGACGCGTTTTGTGAAGGGGAAATAGTTTTTTGAAAAATCTGATAATATTAAGTGAAGGGAGGGTAGTGGAGTGATTGGTGAGTATAGAGTAAATGGATGTGAGTTGAATGAAAAAAGTGTATGTGGAAGTAAGTGTGAAATGAATGGTAAAAAGACGTGAGAAAGGAGGCAAAATTGTGAGTTTAGGATAAAAGCGTGTTTAGTGAGAGTGAAAGAGCGAGAGAGTGACAAAGAGAAAAGAAAGCGCTTCTGGGTAGATAAGGTAGAGCTTGACAATGTCGAATAAAGAGGAAGGCAATGACGCAAGTGGTAAAGGCGGGAATGAGTCTAAGGCGCGAAAATTTGAAAAGGGATTAGATAAGAAAAGTTTTGAATGCAAGGATTGTCAAGTTTTACTAAGTCTAATCAAAAGAACAGTGAATGAGAATGATGAGCAGTTTAATGAAGCCTGGGATGAAATGGAGGAAATTAGGAAACTGGAGAAAAAGAGGTTAAAACAAATGGAGGGATTACGAATGGCAGTGAAAGCAATTTTAGAAAGGGTTGAACGGTGGGAGGCAAGTTGGGATAAGGAGGCGGATGATATGTGGAAGAGAATGGATGAGTTAGAGAAAGATATAATAGAGAGTGAAGAGAATAGAAAGAGAGAACTCGTAGAAAGGGAGAGGGTAACATTAAATGAAGGAGTAGAAGAAAGGGTGGGGAGTAGAGAAAAAGCAGATGATGATATAAAAATCAAAATGGGGGAATTATCGATGAGAGTAGAAGTTATGGAGAAGGAGAAAAGAAAAAGAAATATTGTGATTAGAGGTATGAAGGTAGAGTGGAGAAAAGGCAAAGAGGAGGTAGAAAAACTGTTGTCAAGAATTGGAGCGAAAGTTAGGATTAAGAACGTTAAGGGAGTAAGAGGAGAGGATGGGGATAAACCGAAATTATGGATTGTGGAGTTAGAAGATGAGAATGCTAGGATGGAAGTAATGAAATTAAAATGTAGGTTGAAAGGAAGTGTAGAGAGAATAGATATTGATAGAACCTGGAGAGAGAGAAGAACAAAATGGCTGCTGGAACAAAAAGCATGGGTGGAAAGAAGAAACGGAAGGGTAGTGAAAGTGAATAGAGAAAGTGTTTGGGTGGATGGAGTGGAATGGCTGGTGAAAGAGGATACAGTAGGGGTTATCAAAGTGGGATTGGAAATAGGTTAGAAGAGGAAGGGAGAAGGGAGAAGGGAGAAGGTAAAAAGAGCAAGAAAAAGGAATAAAGTGCGTTAGTGGGTGAATGGAGATGTTGGCAGGAGCGGATGAGAAATATATAGAGAGAAATGAGTGAATGGTTATGATTAGAATGTGGAATATGACTGATTAGGGAAAGAGTGAAAATAGAGTTTTATAAAAGGGTGGGCGATGAGGTGGATAAACCCTGAAATGGTAAAAGGAACAGGAAACGGAAGCCCAGGCACTTGGCAGTTAGTTAAGTAAAATAGTATAAGAGCGACGAGTAAATATGTAAATAGTAGATATAAGTTAAACAGTTGTAATATAGATTAAGTGAGTTGTAAGCAAGTTAAGAAAGAATGTAAGACTCGAACCTGTAAAAAGGAGAGTAAATAAATATAAATTTAGGTTTTTATGAATATGACGTTAACAATTAATTATAATTGGTTAGCTATGATATTTGAATTACTTTGTATAAAGATATTCAGTTTTTTAAAGTAAAAGTTCAAAATAAAAAAGACCTTGTACATAATAGAAGGTAACAATGAATTATTATTATAAATTTCGAAAAAGTAAGTGTTTTGCGAAAATGTAATTACAATTGTTCTCTCCCGAAAGTGGTGTACGTTTTCATCGGTTAGTATGTAAAGACCGTGAAAGATATGATTTACATGTTAACAAGCGAGCGATATTATGTTATGCGTTGCGTTATAGCGTTTAGAATTTAAGTTAGATTTATGCGAATTTAGGTATATACATTAAGGTATAGTCAACTAGACTTTAACTAGAGTATGTAATTAGATATATTATACCCAGGTGCGAATTTTCTGTCGGCCCATGGTTGGGCCAACCGTGCAGTAAGCTGGCCCACCTTTGGCTCATAGGTCGGGCCAACCTGTTAAGTGATCACCGTGGCCGACGTTGGATGCCGACCGTTGGCAACCAAAGTTGGGCCAACCTTCTATCTCAAGTGCAACCTCACAGTTGGCCCAAGATTGGGCCAACTGGAGACTACTTGTACCAAATTATTCTATTAATGAAAACACATATAATAACACAATTCACATGTTATAAATTTAGTTACACAAATATAATCAGATGAGAATGTAGAAATTTAATATTAATGAAAACCTGAAACAGAAAAATTTCATTAGTCATGAAGATTCGAACCCGGGTTTTCCAGATGCCAGTCCAGTAGGCTAACCACCAGCCCACCAGAGGTACGAGTGAACAATACCAGATGAACCTTATAGCCAGACAGTAGAGTAACACAGACCGTTGGCCCAACTATCAGCCCCAGATTAGGCAAACCTTCTAGTGTTGGTTTTGATTTAGTTTTTATTCATATTATTATTTTATTATATCATTTAAGAGACAGAGTGTAGCTAACTGTCGGCCCAACTCTGGCCACAGTTGGGCCAACCGTCGGCACTTGGTTGACAAAGTTTGGTCGGCATGTTTGGTTGGCCCAACTTAGGTATTTCTGGTCGGGCCAACTTCGGTTTTTTCGGTCGGGCCAACCTTGGGTGCCAACACTCTGGCAGCCAGAGTTGGGCCAACCAAAGGCCGACCATTCAACTCTGTCAGCCGACCGTAATTCGCACCTGGGATATTTATTGACTGGTTCCCTCTTAATACTCTGACGTGCAATTTAAAAAAATTCGCAACTAACTTTATCGTTGAGATCAATAATTTTCCAAAATATTTTAGGATTGAGTGGAATACCATGTCGTTATTCTAATTATCAACATAGTTACATATTATGAAATACTATTTCTTCAATAGGATTAATTATTTCAATATTAAGAATTAATTTATTAACTTCATAGGGTTCCATACACTACAAGTGTACGCACGGGACACTACTGAAAAGGCCTTGTCAATTTTCGTATACCCCCTTCCCCCTAGCCACTAAAGTTGCAATTGCCCGTAATTTAGTTGACCGATTTTTTAATTTTCCGAACTTGCATTTATAAGAACTTATAATTACATGAATTTGCATTTATCATAACTTTAAAATCACCAAACTCGCATTTGACAAAACATGTGAATCGAAGAAATTGCATTTCTTTAAAGTTTCAATTTTTCGAACTTGTATTTGTCCTATCTTTTGAATCTCCGAACTTGCATTTGCCCGAACTTTCAAATCACCAAATTTGCATTGTTCCAAAGTTTTAAATCACAGAATTCGCGTTTAGCAGAATATACAAGTTTCCAAATTTACAACTGTCAGAAATTCTAAATCCCTGAATTTGCATTTGTCCGAACTTTGGAATCACCGAACTTACATTCGCCCGAATTTTGAAAGTGTGTCAGTTTTTATTATTTTAAGAAATGGCTTTTGAATTATAAAAAAAATTTTGTTAATGATTGTAGGTTTAAAAATTTGTTATTAAAAAGTTATTCTATAAAAAAATAATTTCTTCTCATTACATCTAATGCATTTTTAAACGCCAGCAAGCATCCATTTAGGATTTATTCGAGTAAAAAAGAAATACTCTGTATCTATTTCTTTTTATTAAATGCTGCCCTCTAGTAGTTTCATTTCTTACTTCTTGGTAATGTCGAGTTGATTTTATATCCACTACATGTTATAATGTGATTGTCCAGTTTATAGTTTTCTGTTATTACCCTGTATATATTTAATTAAAAATACATAGTGAAAAGTTGATAGTATTGCGAAGAATGGTTACCGGTATGGTTATTAATACCATAGTAGATGAGTTAGCTAAAAACCAAATGTACTTAGGGGTATTAGATTTTATAATATACTACCGTCAAGTGGGGCTATTTTCTACACAAAACCGCTCTTTTTCTACTCTATGCTTTATTAAAAATCAAAATTTGAAAAAATAAAGAATTTATCTTTTTAGTTATGTTGTGGACACCCAATGGGACCGATGCCGATGCTTACTATCGGCGCGGTACAGATCTAGGGTTCATGCCATTATTCGGCCAAACTCTGGCAAGTCAATACTGGCGCGGTACAAAAAGCATCTTCAATTCAGTCTTATGCCAATACTAATTAAAAAAAATATTTATTTTTTTGTAATATTTTTAAGTACTCTTACCAGAGTATAAAAGGTACCACGGGAGACCAGGTTGGCCCGAGGATTCGTCCTCGCCTGGTCAATTGGGTTGGATTCGTGGTGGCAGTGGTTGCGAGCCCATATCGCTTAGGGCAAGTGGCTCCAGAGTGGGGGGATCCTTTGGATGTCCTTTGACATCATCGGGACGACTCTACCTCTGGAACCACGACGTGTGAGTTGCGGTCTCAACTCGGGCGGCGGCCTGCATAGCCGTCAGGGATAGAAAAGGTCCCCACCCTCACCAAGGATCTGCAAGGTTCTTGCCAACCTTGCAGAAATTGGTAGAGCTTGGACTTGTCCAAGCTCGCGTTGGCCGAGCGTATCTTGGCTCCACGCCCGATGGCGGGCCGTGTGGTATGGACCCGTATCGGACGCGCCTGTAATATTTTTAAGAAATTAGTTAATAGTTTCGTCTCACCGATCACTTCTAAGACCGTCTAGACTTGGTCAAGACTGACAAGTTTCTTTTGTTGGTTATGTTTACAAAAGACTATATTTAACAGCCAAAACATTTAAAGTTCTTCACTCGTATGGCGTTAATTATAAATTAACTATATACATAGCCTACCCCTATCGATAGAAAGTGACTAGAAAATGACTGAAAAATGTCAATTCAGTCATTTTTATTTTAAAATATATGCAAAATAATCTATTTAACAATAAATTTGTTGAATACTACTTAATGTGCTCTTAGGATTATATTCGCTTCATACTTTTAGAATAAACAATGAAAATTGTTAATTTTTTGATTATTTGTTTAAATTTTTTGTTAAATATTTTTTTTATTGTTTTAATGTTATAAACTATTTCTGAAGTGCACTTGAACACTTTTATAGAGAATCACGAAGCTCGGTGGCATTTAAAATGGTCTAAAAGCAATTTTAAAAAGAAAAAATCATTCGACATTTTCTAGGTACGAAATCATTTAAATCGTACCTCAAAAATGACTGAATCCATTCAGTCATTTTGGCCAGTCATTTTTTAGGTATTCTCTATAGGCAGCGACATAATCAATCATTATTTTAAATCGCTTCCCCAAATTACTTCTCGAGTGAATAACTTGATCCTGTGACTTTTTGCGCACCACTTCGCACCGTCACCTAAAACCCGTAAAATTAATAGAAATGAGGCGAAATTTCTGTACCGATCCAACTAAAAAAAAAATTTCCTCCGATTGGGCTAAAACTTGCCCTAAGTTGAGATCTATGCATGAGTACATTAGCCACCAAGTATTAATAAATTTCATCATTAACTGTGTAGTGGGGAGGGGGGTCAAGTTTTTGATGAATGGTGGGTGGACTAGTGTTTCATCACTCGTAACTTTTATACGGTCAATCGCACAAATTTTTGACCTATATACTTTTGAAAGGGTTTTTTCTGCCCTTTCAAACGGTAAAAAGAATTTTTTCGAAAATTAAAAATTTGACCCTTTTTTTTAAAAATCAAAAATATTTTTGACTTTTTTTTCAAAATCGACATTTTTTTTTTCATTTTTTATTTTTTGAAAATAAAGTTTAAAATGTGTACTTTGAGTACACCAAGTATGAAAAGGTCCTTTTTTTTGTTTTCGAGATATTAAATAATGAATTTTTAAAAATTAAATAAAAAAAAGTAATAATTCTTTAAAAAAGTAAATTTAGAATTAATATGAATTTTTATTCTAAAGACAATAAAAATTTACTACCAACAAAACCCAAATATATAACATTTTGCATAAAAAGTATTAAATAAAAAAATTTAAATAATTATTAATAAAAAGTTAATTATGACATTCTTAGCGTCCAAATAAAAAAAATCATAAGGTCAATTCTCTTTTTATTGTATGACTTATTTATTTGTTTATTTATTTATGTGGATGTTTTTTTATTTATATGTTTAAGAAAAATATCAAAAAGTACCTACCTATATTTTTACAATCGCTAGTAAAAAGAAATTAAGGAAAATAGCTATCCGTGTACTTTAAGTAGGATCACAGTTTATATCCCCTTTGTCCACAAAATTGTTTTCGTTTTTTTTTGTCTTTAAGAATATAGTAAAATATTGTAGTACTGCTGTCTTCTTTTTTTATTTCAATTATAGAAGTATTAAAATACTTTTTCTGTTGTAATAAAATAATCTTGTTTTGTCTAATAATGTATCCTTTGCTTAGAATAGTTCAAATTTTGGCGCCTATTTATATTTTATATAAGAGCTTAATATTCAAGTTTTTTATTCTATAAGGATACGTTTTCAGGTTTGTACAAATTATCTTGGTTTCTTTTTCGTATTATATACTTTTAAAAAACTAATAATATTTTTGTATTGGTGGAATAAGTTTTCTGTCAGATATTAGATCTTTTAAATTCGAGTTTTAAATACATTAAACGCAGGTTTGTGAATCTCTCTTTTTATATCGTTTGCTAACATATAGCGTAAGTAAATTTAATATTTTCTAACAATCGTTTTATTTAATAAAATAGTTTTCATTTGTTTATTGGTATTTTAATCAAACATGGCTCCTAGTAAGCCATTAAAAGTTTGTTATAATAGATGCCTTAATCCCTTTAAAAGAAAAAGCCATCCAAATAGAGCATTACGTCCCGTAGCTGGGAGTGTACAAAGTAGATACTCTTTTCCACCAGTAAAGAGACTCTTGCTTCAACTACCCAAATGTTGAAATGCAGATTCGATAGTGCAGTAACAATAACTGGTAGTTCTCAATATCATTCCTATATACCACAAGAAGATGGTAGAATTCAACTAAAAAAATTCTCATCTGCGATGGAAAGTGACTTTTTTCCGAAAACGTTGAACAAAACTCCAAGAAAAAGAAGGAAAAATCCAAAAGCAGTCAAATCTAATACAAAGGTTTCAAAAACAACGAAATCAAACAAAACCAATAAAAAAACTAAGTAAAACAAGCTCAATCATTTAAATCTAATTACACATATGGAAAATATTATCATACAACTCATTACACAGTTACAACATAAAATACGAATCATATTTTTAACAAAAGTTAAAATTAACATATTAACACATTTACATATTACACAGCTGTAATGCAGGCATTAAAATAACTCACATGACAGTCTAAACCCTGTAAAATGCAGAAGGCAGTACTACAATATTCTAACTATATTCTTAAAGACAAAAAAAAACGAAAACAATTTTGTGGACAAAGGGGATATAAACTGTGATCCTACTTAAAGTACACGGATAGCTATTTTCCTTAATTTCTTTTTACTAGCGATTGTAAAAATATAGGTAGGTACTTTTTGATATTTTTCTTAAACATATAAATAAAAAACATCCACATAACACATAACACATCCCCACTACACAGTTAATGATGAAATTTAGTAATACTTGGTGGCTAATGTACTCATGCATAGATCTCAACTTAGGGCAAGTTTTTGCCTAATCGGAGGAAATTTTTTTTTTAGTTGGATCGGTACAGAAATTTTGCCCCAAATACAAAATTTGCCTCGATTGGCATTTCAATGTTTCTTTTTTTAAGTAGTTGTTATCGACGCGAAAGCCCGGAAATTCGATCTATTTTATTGAATAACTGATTATTGATTTTTTCTGCGAACAAGAGATTCGCATGCGCGTAGAACAAGAGCTACTCCAGCGATATTAATATATTATGATACAAGTGCGGTAATTTGGCGATTCCTAGTTTACAACACGAGCCGAAGGCGAGTATGGTAGCTCACACTCTTAGGAATCGCCAAATTATCCGCACGCGTGTCATACGATATTTTTTCGCACGCTATACTGAAAATTAGTAAACTTTGAAAGGGCATAACTCGGGAACTATTTAACCAATTAAGTTCTTTTTTTAAAAAAACTTAAAATTTTATAAATTTTTTCTTTTATGTAACATATTTTTCACGTAAAATGCACAGAAAACCAACTATTCCAAAAACGCGATTTATTGCACTTTTTTTGAAAACTTTACCCGGGTTCCCGGTCGCCACGCCTGCCGAAAACTTAGGGTCTTTAATTGTATGCCAAAATAAAAGGTTTAATTCAAAAACATCGACCTCTCGAGTTATTACCGTCTAAAAGTACCTGTTGACTGGACTATAAGAGATTTTGTTCATAATATAGAGATACTCTATGTCTATAATAGAAAACATGTATAATGTTTCTGTTAAACATTCATTTTCTTAACTAAATTGGTCCTAAAAGTCGAAAAATGATAAAACTTTTGCAAATTACTACAAACAAGCTTTTTTGAAAGCTGACATTTCCTACTTTTAAAATATACTCGAAGCCTTTGTCTTAAAATGCATTGATAGGATAATAATATTATTTTTAACCCACAGGCACAAACATGCGCTTTTAGATGCCTGTAGGCATGGTCTAAACGCATTCATTTGTTCGACCGTGTAAAAATGGCGTACACTTTTTCCCTAGGGAAAAAATGAACAGCTGATCCATACATTTTTTCACCTTAGGGGCAAAAAGACGCAATTTTTATACGGTCAAACAAATGAACGCATTAAGACCCTAACCTACAGGCATTTAAAAGCACCTCGTTTGTGCCCTTGGAATAAAAAGTATCATAAGCAACACGGGTTTAAAGGCAGTCCAATTTGTTTACCATAATGTTTATGTACTAGTTACCTCTCGGGCTTCGCCCTCGGCTAACTCGACTTGTAACTCGTACGCAAACATCATCGTAAACAAATAGCTGCCTTTAAACCCTTGTTGCTCAATATACTATTCTCAAAAGAGGCTATAGATCAAAGTTTAAAAATGAAGAAAAAAATCTTATTTACGCTGTCAAAAAAAAGCGCACAGTGGATTTTTTTCATTTTACGTTTACTTTATTTCTAATATAAGATAACCTAGAAACCGAATCCATTGTAAAATTTTATTTACCTTAAAATTTTATTTAAATTCGCACAAAAGCCCAGTGCTTGCATTCCTTTTAAATGTAGAAAAATACACAGGTTTTTAGAAATGTAAAATGTTTTTATCTTAGTTGAAAAATGACTAGAAATTTTTTTTCAGTAGTTAAAAGAACTTAGACGGTCTTTATAATTCGTAACGCCTTAGTACCCCCTTAGTATCTTCTTAATACCCTCTTAGTACCATTTTAGTATTAAAAATAAAAACAATATGTTTTGGAGAGATTTGGACCCTGAATAGATTTTTTACTACTTAGTGATTGTAAAAATATCTCTTTCTTAAAGTAAAAAATTTTGTTTTTGCATTAAGGACGTGAAATTTGTTTGAAAATTAGAAGTTTGAAAAATCGGTAAAAAAATAAAATTTATATTTATCAACAATTTTAGAATTGTAAAATGTTGTTATTTTAGTTGAAAAATGTCTAGAAATTATTTCCAATAGTTGAAAGGACTTAGACGGTCATAATTATTCGTAACGCCTTAGTATCTTCTAAGTACCCTCTTAATACCCTCTTAGTACCATCTTCGTATTAAAAAGGAAAAAGATATGTTTTAGAGAGATTTGGACACCGGATAGATTTTTTACTACTTAGAGAATGTAAAAATGTTTTTTATTTGAAGTAAAAAAATTTGTTTTTACATTTAGGACGTAAATTTTTTTGAAAATTAGAAGATTGAAAAATCGGTAAAAAAATAAAATTATTCTTTCCCAGGCAGAAATTTCCGTGGCGTTTCGGAGTTGACGATAGGCTAAAAACTGATTTAGTACTGATTGTCAGTACTAAGATTCCGTGTTGTCCCAGTACTGACAACCCTGCTAGAAGTAATGGGATAGAAACTTTATCCATTCGAATCTTTTTTAATCCCTAAGATAAAGAAGGATAAATTTCGTATATCTTTTTCTATTCACGTCTATCTTTTCCTATCCTCTGTTTAATCCCACCAGTCCATTTTAATCTCTATTTCTATCCACCACAATGTCTATCTTTTCTAATCCCGCAAATTTTATCCGAATCAATCCCAACTTTATCTATTTGAATCTATTTCTATCCATCTCTAATCCCTAAGAAAATCTATCCACTTTAATCTCTAATTTTCTATCCAAGTTTATCATCTTCTTATCTATTTTAATCTTTTTGAATCGATTCCAAATTTGAAAAACAAACAATCTTTTTTAATCCCTTCTTTTCATATCCAAGTAAATCATTTTGAATCCAAACTAAATCTTTTATTATTCTTCTCAAAACTACAGATCAGTATAACCATTTTTATCCCTGATTTTTTATCTGAACTTATCTTCTCTTTATCCACTTTATACTTTTTGTATTCTCTCCAAAGCTGAATAACAACCAATCTTTTTCAATTCCTAGTTTTCATATCCAAGTAAATCATTTTGAATACCAACTAAATCTTTTTCTGTCCCATTTAAAACTACGAAGCAGTATATCCATTTTTATCCCTAATTTTCTATCCAAATTTATCTTCTTTTCATTCATTTTAACCTTTTTTTATCCCTTTCAAATCTTAGTAACAACCAATCTTTTTTAATCCCTTCTTTTCCTATCCAAATAAATAATTTTATATCCAATCTTAATCATTTTCTGTCATGTTTAAAACTAAGAAGCAGTATATCCATTTCTATCCATAATTTTCTATCCAAATTTATCTTCTTTTTATTTCTTTTAATCTTTTTTTATCCCTGATTTTTTATCTAAACTTATCTTCTCTTTATCCACTATATACTTTTTGTATATTCTCCAAAGCTTAATAACAACCCTACTAAAAAATCCGGACGAAATCCGGATGAATTCAGGACGAATTCCAGACAAAATTCCGGACAAGCCCGGATTAATTCCGGATCTGGAATTAGTCCGAAAGTGTCCGATTTAACGTAGGTTTTTGGCACGGAATTTAGTCCGGTCTTATCCGAAATAAATCCGGCCGTATACAATCCGGATATAGTCCGGTACAGTCTGGAACAAATCTGGTCCGAAGTGTTGTTTAAATCCGAAAGTAGTCCGGTACAGTACGGAACAAATCTGGTCCGGATCGTTGTTTAAATCCGAATGTAGTCCGGTACAGTCCGGAACAAATACGGTCCTAATGGTTGGTTAAATCCGGATGTAGTCCGGTAGAGTCCGGAACTAATCTGGTTAAACTTTTTTTGTAATCCGGATTTAGTCCGGCTTCATCCGGAATTAGTCGGAAAAGCAAAAATAAATTTTTTTTTAATTGTTTAAGTCATTTTTAAACAATGTTTGGAACTTAACATTACACAAATATTCATACATTTATTACAACGATTATATACAACAGTTATATTAAAGAGGAAAAATCGCACGCATGAGGGGAATCGAACACGGGATGTTACGCACGCAACGCAGAACCTAAACCGACTGAGCTATACGAGCTCTGAGGTTCAACTTGTTAAATCAAACATACAT
Source organism: Ganaspis brasiliensis (assembly GCA_037103525.1). Lineage (NCBI taxonomy): Eukaryota > Metazoa > Arthropoda > Insecta > Hymenoptera > Figitidae > Ganaspis > Ganaspis brasiliensis. Next base: position 765,395 of record JAZKLR010000475.1, read on the forward strand.
GTAATCTGTGGATTAAATCCGGAAAGAGTCCAGTAAAGTACGGATATAATCCGTCACTAATTCTTAATTCCAAATAGAACCTGGACTATTTACGAAAAGAATCCGACATTCGTTTTACAATCCGGAAAGAGTCCGGTACAGTACGGATATAATCCGGCACACGTTTCAAATCCGGAAAGAGTCTGGTTTAGTATGAAAATTATACGGCAATCGCTTTCACATTCGGATAGCGTCTGGTTTAGTATGAAAATAATCCAGCATTCTTTTTATAATTCTAAAAGAGTACGGCAAAGAACGGAAATAATCGGGCACTCGTTTTTAAATCCGGATAGAGTTCACTTTATTACACGGTAACAAGGGAGATATAGAAAATACAGTAGGACCCACGTATATCGGACCCTATATATCGGATTCCCGCTTATATCAGATATTGTTGCCGGTCCCTTGAATTTAAATATAATGAATTTTTACCCGAATAAATAGAATTCCTACTTATATTGAAAAAAATTCTCAGACTCTTGGAATCCGATATGTGAGGGTTTTACTGCAAATAAAAAATGGATTCGGAATCTATTTATAGCTCAAGTGTGAAATCCGTTTTTAGACCGGTCGAGTTCGGCAACTATCCGGCACAAACTTTACAATCCATTTTAAGTCGGGTTTTATCTGGAATTAGTCCGACAATTCATTTAGATATTATTTTTAGTTAAAGTGAAGTCCGTTTTTAGTCCGGTCACGTCCGGAAACTGTCAGGTACAAATTTCACAATCCGCTTTAAGTCTGGTTTAGTCTGGAATTTATCCGGTACTTAATTCCGAATTTACTCATAGTCTAACTAAAATCCGTTTTTCGTCCGTTCACATCCGAAAATTGTACGGCAGTCAATTCCGAAATTATTAATAGTCAAACTGAAATCCGTTTTTTGTAATCTGTTTTTTTTTGTCCAAATGTTACTTTTATTTATTATCATTTTCATTACAACGACACATCACGACATGGCTAAACGACCTCAGGAAAAAATTGTTTTAAAAAATGTGTTTCCTATTTTCTTAATAAATCGTACTATAATCTAGATTTAAAAACATGTGACGGATAAAAACAGTATTTGTCTGGCTTCTCCGGATCGCAAAAAGAATGCAGGAATATTTGTGCACTAAACAGGACTCTTCCCGGACTAATTCAAGATAAAACCAGACTTAAAACGGATTTAAAATTTATGCCGGACAACTGCCGGATGTGACCGGACTAGAATCGGATTTCACTTAGACTATACATAATTTCGGAATTGACTGCCGGACCTATTCCACATAAAATCAGACTAAAAACGGATTTAAATTTTATGCCAGACAACTGCCAGATGTGAACGGGCTAGAATCTGATTTCACTTAGGCTATAAATAATTTCGGAATTGACTCCCGGACTAATTCCAGATAAAACCAGATTTTAAGCAGATTGTGAATTTTGTGCCGGATAACTGCCAGATGTGAATAGACTAGAATCGGATTTCACTTAGACTATAAATAATTTCGGAATTGACTTCCGGACTAATTCCAGATAAAATCAGACTTAAAACGGATTTAAAATTTATGCCGGACAACTGCCGGATGTAAACGGACTTGTATCAGATTTTACTTTGACTATAAATAATTTCGGAATTGACTGCTGGAGTAATTCCAGATAAAACCAGACTTAAAACGAATTTTTAATTTGGTCGGGTTAATTTTCGGATGTGAACTGACGACAAACGGATTTCACTCAGAATATAAATAATTTTATACATGACTGCCAGACAAATTCCAGACTAAACCAGACTTGAAACGGATTTAAAATTTATGCCGGACAACTGCCAGATGTGAACAGACTAGAATCGGTTTTTACTTAGACTATAAATAATTTCGGAGTTGACTGCCGGACTAATTCCAGGTAAAACCAGACTTAAAACGGATTTAAAATTTATGCCGGACAACTTCCGGATGTTAACGGACTAGAATCTGATTTCACTTAGGCTATAAATAATTTCGGAATTGACTCCCGGACTAATTCCAGATAAAACCAGATTTTAAGCAGATTGTGAATTTTGTGCCGGACAGTTGCCGGACTTGATCAGTCTTAAAACGGTCTTAACTTTTACTAACATTAATTTCTAAATGGACTGCCGGACTAATTCCAGATAAATCCAGACTTAAAACGGATTGTGATTTTTGTGCCAGACAGTTTCCGGACGTGTCCGTACTAAAAACGGACTTCTCTCTAACTAAAAATAATTTCTGAATCGAATGCCGGACTAATTCCAGTTAAAACCAGACTTAAAGCGGATTTTAAATTTTGTGTTGGACAGTTTCCGGACGTGACCGGCCAAAAAACGGACTTCACTTTCATTATAAATAATTTCGAAATCAATTGCCGGACAAGATTCGGACTATTCCGGATTAATTTCAGATCAAATTTTTTGTGTCTGACAAATTTCGGACTAATTCAGATCATTTCCGGACACATTTCGGATCAATTCCAGATAAGACCGGACTGTTTTGTCTGGAATTTGTCCGGAATTTGTACGGAATTAGTCCGGATTTTTTAGTAGGGAACCAATCTTTTTCAATTCCTAGTTTTCATATCCAAGTAAATCAGTTTGAATACCACCTAAATCTTTTTCTGTCCCATTTAAAAATACGAAGCAGTATATATATTTTTATCCCTAATCTTCTATCCAAATTTATCTTCTTTTTGTTCATTTTAACCTATTTTTATCCCTTTTAAATCTTAGTAACAACCAATCTTTTTTAATCCCTTCTTTTCCTATCCAAATAAATAATTTTGTATCCAACCTTAATCTTTTTCTGTCTTGATTAAAACTAAGAAGCAGTATATACATTTTTATCCCGGATTTATATACAAATTTATCTTCTCTTCATCCAGTTTAAAATTTTTTTATTCTTTCTAAATCTGAATAACAACCAATATGTTTCAGTCAATCCTTTTTATATCGGAATGAATCATTTTGAATCCCACTTAAACCTTTTTGTATCCCATTTAAAATTACGAAGGAGTATATACATTTCAATCAGCTTTTGAATCTGAATAACAACAAATTTGTTTATTTCATCCTTTTTACATCCAAATAAATCAACATAGCATTTGATCCTTCTTCATTTAAGTATTGAATAGAAACCAAAACAATATAGGGTAGAAGTGCCGGTTTTGGCCATCTTAGTAATATTAGTGGCCATACTTGAAAAAAAAAAATATATCTGTTTAAGGCCGTTGGAGACACAGAGTCCGCAGAGAATCTGTAGGGGGGATCAGTGGTTCTCAAAGACTGTCCCCATGCGTTTTGAAGACTTAGAAATTTTTCGCGACAAAGTCCAACACTTCCCACAAAAGAACATCGTACTGCAAATTCTATTGAAATAAAGATTCAGAAAAATACTTACTTTTGATAAATCAAGTGTTTCCTGAGCTTTAGTGTCTCGAGGAAATTCGTGTGATGAAAACAACCTCCAATGATGTTCCAAGTTTGGCAATTTTTTCCAATAAAATCCGACACTTTTTCCGAAAATGAAAATCGTAGTGTAAATTTAAATTTAACTAGCACTATTTCACTTATTTTGTTTTTGGTATTTGAGTTTCTAAATCGCGTCAGTTTCTCGAGGAAAGTAAATTTTTTTTCACTTTCATCAAAGAAAATTTCAAACAATATAGCAGAATATAGTTTGTCGTGCGCTGAACTGATACGGCATTTTCGGGTACTAATTCACACGGCGCCGCCTTTGAAATTATACATATTATGATTCGGACTTTGACAATTTTTTCCGTCAAAACCCGACACTTTTTCCGCAAATAGTCATCGTAGTGTAAATTTAATTTTAACTAGCACTTTTTCACTTATTTTGTTTTTGGCATTTGAGTTTTTAAATTGCGTCAGTCTCTCGAGGAAAGTCAATTTTTTTTCAATTTCATCAAAGAAAATGTCAAACAATATAGCAGAATATAGTTTGTCGTGCGCTGTTCTGATACGGCATTTTCGGGTACTAATTCACACGGCACTGCCTTTGAAATTATAGACAGGCGTACATTACATTCATTATATTAATCAACTTATTTATAAAATTTAATGTTTAGATATTAATTGTAAAAATTTAATATAAAGAATTAATGTCAAGTTCCAAACATAATTTTGCTAACTTTTTGCAAAAAATAAAAGTTGTTTGTTATTTCAAGTGAAATAAGCTCTATTGAAAAGACGCATTTAAAATACTTTAAACCATTCAAATGCAACAAGTACATAATTTATTGTAAATCTTGCATTAATAATTTCTAAACAATTTAAATATTTTTTAAAATCTAAGAGTTGAAAGAAAAAAAGTAGGGCTTATTTAGTTCATCAGAAGAATGCAACCCGACTTACAGAGGAGATCGGAAATAGATATTGTATTGGGACTGAAATAAGTGTTTCTTTTAATTTTTTAAAATTAAATAAACAGAGCATTTGATAAATATTTTATACATAACGTAAAAATTAAAGAAATAATTAAAACGCAAGGAAGGACTAAAAAAATAGTGTAATATCAAGAAAATTAAATAAACAGGAAGAAAATGGAGAAATGTTTTTTTCTTAATCTAACAAACTGTAAAAAATGTAAAAAGTAAAAAAGAATAAGTAAGTAAGTTTGTAAACAATCTCTCAAGAAATAGACAAGATGTGAAAAGAAATTGAATAAATTTACAAAAAAATAAGTGTACAGTGCCGCTCAAAAGGATTTGCCCACCCTATGGCATACAAGGGCTTTACAAAAAGTTTTGTATCTTCATTAATAATAAAGATAAATCCTTCATCAAATATTTATCTTAAAGTTTAAGTATTTAACTTGAAACGACACCTAAACAAAATAAAATAAAAAAAATTTTTATTGTTTAATTGCTTAAATTAAAAAAAAAATATTTTCACTTTTTTTAAAAAATTTCAAATTGATACAATTTTTAAAGAAATCATCACATTTTAATTCTACAAATATCATTCGAAAGCATTTTTTGTCACCTTTAAAACGATTTTTTAGAAATTGCTCTACGATAATTTTTAAGGAAGATATGATCATTTGTTTATAAAAATAGCCTCTTTTTTCAATTGTTGGTAAGTTGAGAACAACTGACTTTTGGAAAAAATTGTTAAGAAAATAAATGTGCCTTTTTTGCGTAGAATAAGGAAAAAAATATTTGAACTCTATAAAATAGTATATTATGCATCAAGGGAGGGAAGTCCGTGTTTTTTTGTCAAGCACAAATGTTCGAAGAACGAGTGTAGTACGAGCGTAGCGAGTGCGAAACGAGTTCGGAGAACATTTGTGCTTGACAAAAAATCGGCCTCCCGAGGTGCATATGCTATTTTCTATCACATATGTACGAAAATCTCGTGTTTCGTTCGCGTTAGCGGGTCAGCACTCGCAGTCTTTAGGTTAGTGACGTTAGAGATAAAAAAACTTCCGAACAGTGAAAAAACCTCCCATCGCGCAAGCGCATTGCGGCGCGCCGCAATGCATTAGAAACATTTTTTTTGTAAATTTATTCAATTTCTTTTCACATCTTGTCTATTTCTTGAAAGATTGTTTACAAACTTACTTACTTATTCTTTTTTACTTTTTACATTTTTTACAGTTTGTTAGATTAAGAAAAAAACATTTCTCCATTTTCTTCCTGTTTATTTAATTTTCTAAAAACAATGAGTATCAATAACATTTTCAATTATCGTGGATAAAATTTCGTTTTATTTCAATAAACAATTCTGTCCTAATTAGGGGGCGGGGTGAGATGGCTACATAGAGAGCTACATAGAGGTGAAAGATGGTCAATGAGGGTGGGAAGTAGTCAAAGGTCCTACAACGATAAGTATCAATAACATTTTCAACTATCGTGGATACAATTTCGTTTCATTTCAATAAGCAATTCTGTCATTCTTGGCGGTGAAGGGTTTAGGAGGGGGGTGTCTTTGGCTAAAGAATATTTCGTCTTTGACAAAGTCGTGTATAGCGACATTTACAGTAATAATACGTAATGACACGTCATATTTCGGTATTCTCTTGAATAGATAGTCTCTTACGCGTTTTCATGGTAAATATGGAACTCTTACGTAAAAATATCAAAAAGTGGAGCAGCTAGGATTTCAAATCTTGAAAATTTGGAATCTAGGAGCCATTTAGGACAATTCCACATTAGCGGTTCGTTGTTACATTTTCAGACCACCTGCGACTGGTTGAGGCACACTGTGAGTAATACGAGCCCAAGTCCAATCGCAGCCGAGGCGAAGTAGAGGTGGTGACGAGGCTTCATCGAACGTAGCCGAGGCGAAGCCGAGGTGAAGTTAAGATATGAAGCCGAGGCTCCACCGAAAAGTAGCCGAGGCTCTGATGTGGCTTTGGCGAGTTGTACGATACACGAGAACTTAAGTGCCGAAAGGGTCCAAGTGTCATATAACATTTTTTATCACACAAAAAACTAAGAATTTGAACCTAGGGAGAGGTGATTATCGTAAAAAAGGGCCTCCGGAAGCATTTTTAGGTGGGAGTAGGTCGACAGACTTAGAAATGCCCCCAGAGGGCGGCGAAACCGTGAACAGCCGTGACGTTTGGGCCAGTTTGGGCAGCTGTACCATAAAGTAAAGGTCAGTTGACCAGCATCAGCCAATCAGATTGCGAGTTCATTTACTTCACGGCCTAGGCCGTAAAATGAGCTCTTACAGATTCCCAAAACAAGCCGTAAAATCTAACTTTTGATGTAAGTGTGATAAAAACATATTTTCTTTACAATATGGAAATTAAAAGTTTTTTTTGTAAATAAGAAATATTTGAAATGTGCATTAAAAACGCCATTTTTTCGTGCACTTGCTTCTTTAATTACAATTTACGGCTGCAAAATAAAAAATTTATCTAAACCAAATACAGTACTTGAATTTAGATACTTCAATAATAGGGGAGAGTCGCTAGTTGTGAGACGGGTTTTATTTTTGACTTATAAATTGGAAATAGGTAAACGAAATCGTAAATAAAATAGACCGTTCAAAAAGTAACTTAAATACACAACTTTTATTCATAGAAAGTGTAGTGTTCAGATGAACTCGAAAAATTTTATGACCAATTTTCCGAGCACATCTTTTTAGTCAAAAAAAAAAGGTGTCCAGTTGTGAGACACTTATAAAAAATGCTAAAATTTAAAAAATTTGTCATGAAACATTATGTTTAATATAAATAACTAAATATATTGATAATACATATTACTATATACTAAATAAAAATATTTATCCTTTAAAATATGACTATCAGTTTTCTTAATCGAAATCGCTGTCGCAATGTAGGCAAATGCAATAACTTGTGCGCATGTTCCCACACTTTAAATAATTGTTGTGTTATCAAATGTACGTAACGAACTAAACTGAACAGAGCGCTTTATGCTGCATAACGAAAAGTATAGGCTATTCCAGATGGGCGGCGCCACCGTCTCACAACTGGTGACTTGCTGTGTCTCACAACCGGAAATTGGCGCTATTTTGGAAAAGGAAAAAAAAATATTTCCAACTGTAGATTGAAACAATGCAATATGGCATTACAAAATATAAGGAAAATACTAAATAAAAATGCATAACATTTAGCTTTTCCAAATAATTAACTTAAAAAAAAAGTACTTTGCATATATTGAAAAAAAGTTTTTTAGTCGATTTTCACACACAGTGTTGGCATCTAACACAAACAATACATATATCCGCTTCAGTGTACACGCAAAAGTTGGCTCGTAAAAAGAGAAATGTTTTTATGTATACCAATCAGCCTTTTTATATTTCGTGTTAAAAAATGGACTGTCTCACAACTGGAGCCGTCTCACAACTGGCGACTCTCCCCTACATATAATATGGGTTTTAATATTTATTAAAATATGTCAGCGACCACCTTTGGTCGAAAGTCAGTGGTTTGGCCCGTACTAGAATATTCCTTTTTTACATTCCTAGAATATTCCAACGGAATATTAAAAAATAATTCCAATGAAACGTATGATAAATATTCTCATTAAATATGCCGAGAACATTTCTGTGGAATAAACTAGGAATATTCTTGTGGAGTATATCAAGAATATTGCAGGAATATTCTATTGGGATATTCATAAACTTTTCAAAGCAGAGCAGCAAAAAAATATTTTTTGTTACTACCCAAGCAGCACGTAATATTACGCGAATACCACAGTGATATCATATTGTAATATTGGTAATATTACGGGGTAATAACCCATACAGCACCGGAAATTCCCTGAATTTTCCCTGAATATTCGTCAACATTTCTCGAATATTCGAACTTAATATTCAGGGAAGTTTCGTGGAAGCAGTAAAATGTCCGCCTAGAATAATATTGGGCGCGAAATTTCCCTGAAAATGTATTTCCAATTTTCAGGGAATTTCTGCCTCTAATATTCCTTGAATATTCAGGGAAAGTTAAAAAAAATTTCCAAAATTTTTTTAATCTGGTAATTGATCAAAAAAATATGTTATATTCGACATCCGTGGGATTCTAGAAAATTAAAAACTACTGCGCAGCCGTAAGTGTCATAGAATCCAAGTTCGACCAGTGCGCATCAAGTTAAGTGAATATACGAATACTATGAATATTGGAGGAATGTTAGATGCGGAAATTCCCTGAAAATTAGAAATACATTTTCAGGGAAATTTCGCGCCCAATATTATTCTAGGCGGACATTTGACTGTTTCCACGAAACTTCCCTAAATATTTAGTTCAAATATTCCAGAAATGTAGACGAATATTCAGGGAAAATTCAGGGAATTTCCGGTGCTGTGTGGGAATACAGTGATATTGACGTGATATTGAAATGTCCGCCTCAAGGTAATATTACAAGTAATATTACAGTGATATTGAGGTAATATTACAAATTTATTTTACATCAAATAAATTATTTTAAAAAATATTGGGCTCACACGGGGTTCGAACACGCAAGGTTCGACACGGCGGGAATACGCCTTGTACCACTCGGCCATCCAGCTCTTGGAGTCTATTTCAGAAAGCGTTCTTCATGTATTACCTTTAAATCCCTTTGGTACAATATGAAGAACGCTTTCTGAAATAGATTACAAGAGATGGATGGCCGAGAGGTACAAGGCGTATTCATGTCGAGTCGAACCTTGCGTGTTCGAACCCCGTGTGAGCCCAATATTTTTTAAAATAATTTATTTGATGTAAAAAAAATTTGTAATTTTACCTCAATATAATTGTAATATTACTTGTAATATTACCTTGAGGCGGACATTTCAATATCACGTCAATATTACTGTAATATCACCCCGTAATATTACCAATATTACAGTATGATATCACTGTGGTATTCGCGTAATATTACGTGCTGCTTGAGTATAGGAATATTTTTGTGGAATATATCAGGAATATTGCAGGAATATTCCTGAATATGGCATTGGAATATTTATGAACTTTTAAAAGCAATGAAAAATACTATATTAAGCAACAAGGGGTTAAAGGCAGCCATTTGTTTACGCTGATATGATGTTTGTGTACGAGTGACGGTCGAGGGCAAAGCCCGAGACAAAACGAGTACACAAACATCATTGTAAACAAATTGGACTGACTTTAAACCCGTGTTGCTTACGATACTTTTTATTCCAAAGGCACAAAAGAGGTGCTTTTAAATGCTTGTAGGTTAGGGTCGAAATGCGTTCATCTGTTTGACCGTATGAAAATGGCGTCCATTTTTTCCCTAAGGTGAAAAAAATGCATGGATCAGCTGTTCATTTTTTCCCTAGGGAAAAAATGGACGCCATTTTTACACAGCCGAACAAATGAATGCGTTAAGACCCTGCCTACCCGGTTGTAAATCCGTGTACAAGATCATCTACTGAACTTGTACATGATTTTGGATAAAATCATGCACAGGTGCATTGACTTGCTTTGTACATGAACTTGCGAATGGTCAACACATGAATTTGGAACAACGAACGTGCAAAGGAACATGCACATGTTCATGAACGCTTCTAAAGGCAAATAATTTCATGTACATGAAAATGCACACGAACATGCACATGAATCTGTACACGAAAATGGATAATTATTTATTTAACTTTAAAAGTTGCGCATTAGTTATCTATGGGAGTGAAGGCTGCGGAGTAGATTTTAATGGCTATATATAAAAGGTAGAGGACCACTATAAAACAAGTAACATTTGTTTATAATATTTAAAGTATGGAAAATTATGTGCATGAACATTTGCACGTTCATGCACATGTTCTTGTATAAGATTTTATTGTGCGTGCATGAAAATGTACACGTTCGTTGTTCCAAATTCATGTGTTGACCATCCACAAGTTCATGCACAAGACAAGTCAATGCACCTGCGCATGATTTGATCCAGAACCATGTACAAGTTAAGTAGATGATCTTGTACACGGATTTACAACCGGGTACAGGCATCATTATCATTTAAATTCATGATAATTTATATCAAAAACCATCAAAAAAATTTTTTTTATTGATTTTCTAACTTTAAAACACATTTATAATTTCATCTTATTCGAATTATATTTTTTCTCAACACACACCGAAAACTTACTACAATTTGGCTTTCAATAGTCCGAGATTGAATAAAATTAAATAAAAATGGCCCTCTTTTAACTTTGCAATCACGTCATTAAATTTTGTCTTGATGAGTAGTTTTTCTTAATTTTCTTCTTTAATTGTTTTATTTTTACTGTTTTTCAATTTTTATATATTTTTTCAATGTTAAGGACGTTGGAACCCGAAAGCTGAGAGTGTCGTAGAAACACTTTTTCCTCCTTTGCTCGAAAATTTCTCTTTTATGAATTTTTTTTAAAAATACTGGACACTTTTTCAAAAAAAGGGCTATGGTAGACAAAAGTATTTGAGATAAGGAATTTTTTAAACATTTGTTTTATGCAAACAAATGTGCCTACGAGCGTCAAAATTAACTCCCGTTTTGACATTGCAAGATTTTCCGTAAAAGATGGCCGCCGCCATCTCACTTGAGGCCCATGTCACGTAGCCCGTGCCCAGCTGACAAGCGGCGGCCATCTTTTACGGAAAATCTTGCAATGTCAAAACGGGAGTTACCTTTGACGCCCGTAGGCAAATTTGTTTGCATAAAACAAATGTTTATAAAATTCCTTATCTCAAATACTTTTGTCTACCATAGCCCTTTTTTTGAAAAAGTGTCCAGTGTTTTTAAAAAAAATTCATAAAAGGGAAATTTTTGAGCAAAGGAGGAAAAAGTGTTTCTACGCCACTCTCAGCTTCGGGTTCCAACGTCCTTAAGGCTGTTGGAAGGAGAAAATTTGCAGTGGTCCTCAAACACTTTCCCCTCCGCTGGTCGAAAATTTGGACTTATGAATTTTTTTTAAAAAAACCCAGACACTTTTTTGAAAAAAGGGCTCTGGCTGACCATAGTATTTGAGATAAGGAATTTTTTAAACCTTTGTTTTACTCAAACCGGTGTTCCTACGAGCGTCAAAATGATCCCCCGTTTTGACATTGACAGATTTTCTGTAGAAGATGGCCGCCCCTAGGGATTGCAATCCCGCAGGATCCCGCACCTTTTCATGGCTTGCGGATCCCGCATAATATTTTGCGGGATCCGCAAAATTATGCGGGATCCGTAAAACTGACATTTTTTTTTATATGAGAGATTTTATATGAAGTGATCAAAGTAAAAAAAAATTGTTAGCCAATCATGCTTAAATTCGAAGTATTTATAGTGCGTACAGATGGTAATCTTTGGTGATTTTTTTTGTCCAATATTTTCCGAGTGGGAGGGGGGTAATCTTTCTGGGTTTTACGGTACAACCCAAATTTTAGTAATTTTTTTATATTTAACAATAAATTAAAAAAATTTTGCTACTATCAGTTTCGATAGAGTTTTTCATGGTTTTTCGATTGGTGATATGTATATAAAAGAATAAAAATTTTTTGGTCAAAAAAATATATAAATACCTCAATATTAATACCTCGAGTTTAAGCATGATTGACTTAAACTTAAATATGAGTGTGTCTGGTTTACTCATCTTTTTTACATCACCTAATTAATAACGGGCAAACATTTGTCCATTGTTTACGACTATTTAAAATCTATAACGCCAACCAGTGTAGAAGCAGAAAGAGCGTTTTTAGCAGCAGGATACATTTGTAGTTCCTTAAGAAGCAGGTTGGGGGACGAAACCATTAATATAATATGTTTTTTGAGATCATATTTTCAGTTAAATGAATAAAAAAATTACAGATTATAATTATAATTTCCAATCTCAATAAATACCTATTATTTAAACATAAAAACACATATTTTCTTTCTTGATTACAAAAGTGAGTCTAATTTTACAGTACAATAGTCTTTTTAATATTAACTTTTTTTAATAAAAATAGTTTTAATTTTAAAGTTCCCATCATATTAGAATTATCTAATTAACAGAATTTATTTATTAAATCATGCACTTACATGCAGAAAAAACCATGAATGCGGGAAAAATTCCAAAAGCACTGCGGGATCCCGCGGGATTGTTACCGGATCCCGCAAATGATCCCGCGGGATTGAAAACTGTGCGGGATTGCAATCCCTAGCCGCCCCATGTCACCTGATCTTATGGCAGGCCGGAAGTAGCGTCACCGTTACCATGGATTCCACTCGGGATATGACAAGATGGACTCCGCACTCTGTTTACGATCTGTCAGTTTTGATGTCGAACGAGGAGATAATTTTCTCGCTCGTGGTGAAATTGTGTTTCTCAAATTCCCCATTCCCTGCGAAGTTTGGCAAAAAAGTAATTTTCCTGTATAAAAGTGTCTAGTGTTTTATAAAACAAACGGCAACGATCGTGTGAATTTGTAGTGTTTTTATATCTATGTCTCGTTTTCTTCAAAAAGTGTTCACACACTGAGAAAAACAAGAGTCTTTCTTGATTAATAATTCCACTATTACCCCTAATTCATAAAATCCCAGCAAGTTTCTTCAATCTTTTTATTTTTCAATCAAATTCTGGGCAATGTTTTTATCAAGCACTATACTCTGACTTGATTAAATATTGACATTGACACATTTTCTGATCCGTCTGCTACAATCTGTCAGTTTCAATGACAAATTTGAAATTAATTTTTCTACTCATGAAAATGTCTATTCGTGAAAAATTAATTTTTCCTAAATTCCTCATTCCCCGAAATTTCACAAAAAAATAATCATCATATTAAAAAGTGTCCAGTGTTTTGTAAATCGAGACACTTTTATGGAAAAAATATTTTTATTGCCAAAGTTTTTAAGATAAGGAAATTTTTCAATGTTTCTTTTATGCGAACAGATGATCCCACGAGCTTCAAATTTATCTCCCGTTTCGACATTTACAGATTTTTTGTATCGTCTGCAACATAAACATTAACATAACATAAAATGTCTATTCCTATTATATAAATTTTTTCAAAATTCCTAATTTCCCAAACATTGAGAAAATCATAATCACACTTTCAAGAACGATTCTATTAGAGTTTTATGCAACAAACGTTAAAGAACTTGTGTTATTTATAAGTCAGGTTGCATTCGAAAAGTTTTTCCTGGCAGAGAAAAGCAGGTTTTTTTTTTCTTTCTTATCTTTTTCATTCTTCCTCTTATTTTTTAAATTCCAACAAGTTTCTATTTTTCTTTTTTCGAATAAAATTCTCGGCATTGTTTTTATCCAGCAGTCCCTTGACTTATCACCCTTATTCCACGACAAGCCAAAAATTTACCATATATTTCACAATTTTTTATTTCTTAATCAAGAGATTTGTCCGGAAAAAAATCTGTGTGTTGCCAAACTTTGTGCAATAACAAATTTTTCTACATGTTTCTTTTCTACGAAGAGATTAGAGTTCCGAAGAAGTAATATTACCTGGAGAACGGTAATGAGAACAAGAATATAACCGGGAATATAACCGACCAAAATTCTAATAGAGAATTTATAAGAATTTAAGTTTTTTATTTATTTATCAAATTAAGTCAAATTTTCTCAATCAAAATATGAAAATAGAATCTATAGTGTCATTCTTATTAATAATGATTTGAATTTCAATTATGTTAATAGTAATACAGTACCGTCGGAAATTGTCAGTCCACCTATTTTTTAAGGTTTGAAAAACATCTTTAAACGTACAAAGTACAAATATTAAAATTTTTCTGTGTTTATTTTCTTAAAGTAGATAAAATTTTAAGGAAAATAAGGCCTGAGTGAAGTGATTTAGTCAATTTTTCTTTGAAATATGTTAAAAAATGTGGAAATTTTAAAGTTTTAGAAAAATTGAAATTACTCTCGAAATAATATAGGTTTTTTAAAGTTTTTATGCTTGTTTCAAATGAAATTTTCTGGAGAATGAGACTATTGCTTAGGCATTAATGTGCAATTTTTTTCCTAGCATATGCAAGGCTCGGAAGTTGGACCAAAAAATATAAAAAAATTATTGTTTATATCTTGATATCAAATACAGCTATATAAAATATACCAAGGTCATAATTGTCAATAACTTTCGGAAGGAAGTAATATAATATATATATTGGAATTTTAAAAATTATTTTTATGTCAAAATAATGTCTTCAAAATTTTATAAATTTTTTGGTGCAACTTCCGAGCTTTGCATATGCTAGGAAAAAAATTGCACATTAATGCTTAAACAACAATGTTATTCTCCAGTAAATTCCCTTTAAAACAAGCATAGGAACTTTAAAAAACCTTTATTATTTCAAGAGTAATTTCAATTTTTGTAAAACATTAAAAATTCCACATTTTTTAACATATTTCAATAAAAAATTGACTAAATCACTTTACTCAGGCCTTATTTTCCTTAGAATTTTATCTACTTTATGGAAATAAACACAGAAAAATTTTAATAATTATACTTTGTACTTTTAAAGACGTTTTTCAAACCTTAAAAAATTGGTGGACTGACAATTCCCGACGGTACTGTATGTATTTTAATTACTTTATCTTCGACAATAAAACAATTTCATTATTTATTGCAAATTTCATATTATTTATGGCAAAATGAAATTCACTCTTTTAATTCACCATTATTATTTTTATTCTGCAATTATTATCTTCAATTTTTTATCATTTTCATTATTTATCTGAATTAATTTTCTAAATTTTTAATTACTTTCATCATATATCAATTATTTCCTTCCATTTGTAATTACTATTCATATTTTGTAAAATTATTTTTCAAGTTTTTTAATTATTTTTCTCAAAATTTAATTATTTTCATTTTTTTTCATAATTTTCCAATTTTATCATTAATTTTCTTAAATTTTAATTATTTTTAGCTTTCTTTAATTCTTTTAATCATTTATTAATTTATTCTCATTTTTTTCTATTTATTTCTCAGATTTTCAAGTATTTTCCTCAATATTTAATTATTATTGTTTATTTAAATGAAAATTCTGCAGTTTTCTCAATTATTTATTTCAAATTTAAATTATTTTTTCAATTTATCATCATTTTCTTTAATAATTCAATTATTTTCTTAACTTTAAAATTTTATAATCAATTTTTAACTATTTTCCCCACCTTTTAATTATTTTAATTATTTTTTAATTAATTTTCTAAATTTTCAGTTATTATTCCAAATTTAGATTATTGTCTTCAATTTTATATTTTTTAAACGATTTTCTATTATTTTATTTCGCTTAAAAATAAATTACGTAATTTTTCTATTATTTTCTCCCATTTCTAATTATTTTCATTCTTTACGCATAATTTTCAAAAATTTTTATAATTTATCAGAAATTTTAATTATTTTCATCATATTCTAAAATATTTTTCTCAAATTTCCCTTTATTCTCTTCAATTTTTAAGCATTTTCAATTCTTTCAGTCGATTTAGAGGTTCTTTTTAAGCTTCCCTGAAGCTTCCCTGGAGGTTCTGTGGAAGCTTCCATGAAGCTTCCCTGAAGGTTCGATGGAAGCTTCCATGTAGCTTCTCTGGAGGTTCGGTGAAAGCTTCACTGGAGATTATTTTTGGAATTCAAGTAGACAGGAATATAAATCAGGATGTTTCTTCTGCTTCTCTTTTTAGATATTCCTGCACGATCTCGGCCTTAGCTTCCTCCGGGTCGGGAGGATGCGTGTGTATTGGTTCTTTATTAATAATTAATCCGTGATCACCAGGAGTACTAACGACCCGAGCGTTGCACTCTCCACTTCGTAATTTCCTGCAAGCCCAGTTAAATTTACCATTGCGTCCTGGTTTTCATCGCACATAAATGAAACTTTGGTAAATTAATTTGTTTCCGACGATTCGAGGACCAGCAACGTCTAAATCCATGTTTACAAGGAAAATTTTGTAAAGAGCAATTGACGTAACATGCACACGACAGATTTTGTTTGTTATGATGTGAAGTTATCTATTGATATAAAAATTCCAAATACACTATCGTTAGATTCAAAAAATTAGAAATCGGGTAAAAGGTACTGTCGAATGCAACCTGACTTATAAATAACACAAGTTCTTTAACGTTTGTTGCATAAAACTCTAATAGAATCGTTCTTGAAAGTGTGATTATGATTTTCTCAATGTTTGGGAAATTAGGAATTTTGAAAAAATTTATATAATAGGAATAGACATTTTATGTTATGTTAATGTTTATGTTGCAGACGATACAAAAAATCTGTAAATGTCGAAACGGGAGATAAATTTGAAGCTCGTGGGATCATCTGTTCGCATAAAAGAAACATTGAAAAATTTCCTTATCTTAAAAACTTTGGCAATAAAAATATTTTTTCCATAAAAGTGTCTCGATTTACAAAACACTGGACACTTTTTAATATGATGATTATTTTTTTGTGAAATTTCGGGGAATGAGGAATTTAGGAAAAATTAATTTTTCACGAATAGACATTTTCATGAGTAGAAAAATTAATTTCAAATTTGTCATTGAAACTGACAGATTGTAGCAGACGGATCAGAAAATGTGTCAATGTCAATATTTAATCAAGTCAGAGTATAGTGCTTGATAAAAACATTGCCCAGAATTTGATTGAAAAATAAAAAGATTGAAGAAACTTGCTGGGATTTTATGAATTAGGGGTAATAGTGGAATTATTAATCAAGAAAGACTCTTGTTTTTCTCAGTGTGTGAACACTTTTCGAAGAAAACGAGACATAGATATAAAAACACTACAAATTCACACGATCGTTGCCGTTTGTTTTATAAAACACTAGACACTTTTATACAGGAAAATTACTTTTTTGCCAAACTTCGCAGGGAATGGGGAATTTGAGAAACACAATTTCACCACGAGCGAGAAAATTATCTCCTCGTTCGACATCAAAACTGACAGATCGTAAACAGAGTGCGGAGTCCATCTTGTCATATTCCGAGTGGAATCCATGGTAACGGTGACGCTTTCCGGCCTGCCATATGATCAGGTGACGTGGGGTGGCCATCTTCTACACAAAATCTGTCAATGTCAAAACGGGGGATCATTTTAACGCTCGTAGGAACACCAGTTTGAGTAAAACAAAGGTTTAGAAAATTCCTTATCTCAAATACTATGGTCAGCCAGAGCCCTTTTTTTAAAAAAGTGTCTGGGTTTTTTTTTAAAAAATTCATAAGTCCAAATTTTCGACCAGCGGAGGGGAAAGTGTTTGAGGACCACTGCAAATTTTCTCCTTCCAACAGCCTTAAGAAAATGAATGGCCCGCTATTAGGAACAAAGATATTTTTTTTTTTAACATTTATAAACATTTTCTTAGTTATTGTATGATTGAATCTTTGTGATTGATGATGTTAAAGTTTCAAGATTTTAACACTTTTTTGATAAGTGTATGTGCACTTACAAGAAGTAAAAATTCTACATATTTAGAATGAAATGTTACTTATTTGTAAGTGTATAAGCACTTACTGAAAAAGTGGAAGACTTTTGATATCTAAATAAGTGAATATTCACTAGGGTGGTCGTTAAAAATGAAATTTTGGAATTTTATCTATTTCCGACCCTCATTTTGTCACAAATTAAAAAGAAGTACCTAGATTCGTATTTTTTTTTTAAATTAATATTTAGTGGTGCATGTACGCTATTGATATAATTAGCACTTTAATTTTTACGTTTTTTTTTAGAATTAATATTTTTTGCCAATAATAACCTATTTTGGATTATTTTTAGTCTATTTTTGGGTTCTGTAAAAAATAGTAAACTTAACAAATTTCATATGTAAATAATTGCTTGTTATTCTTTAAACATTTATGAAGAGAAACAGAGTGGTCCGGTAAAAAAATATTAATTTTTAACGATTTTACAGAAAATCTACCAAAAAAAGTTATTTTTTCATGCAAAATACATGCAAAATTTCAATAACATACAAGCACCACTAAATATTAATTTAAAAAAATACGTACCTACTTTTTTTTCAATTTGTAACAAAATGGAGGGCGAAAATGGACAAAATTCCAAAATGTCATTTTTAACGGCCACCCTAATATTCACTTATTCAAATTGAAAGATTACGTGAAGCGAACATACCAAAACGTAAAAAAAATATTTTTAAAATGCTGTTTTTTCCAGTCAAATGCGAGAAATGGAAATAATTATGGCTCTTTTTTGTAGAAAATTGAACGGTCTTTAATGTGGTGGGTTTGATTTTTAAAATTAATTTAATATTTATCAAGAAAAGTAAAAACGAAAACTTTTAGTTAATTTTTCATGACCATCGACCATTTAAAAAGTTTTTTACAATGGCTTAAAAAATAGGTTAAAGATTAGAGATTTTGTTTACGAAATGAAAGAATGGCAGCTTTTGTAGTTTAGTTTTTATTTAATTTACAATATCTTGGTATTTTACACGAATATTTTTGTTTTCTAATTAGAAGTTTTCGATATCTACGCAACAATGTTCATGGTAATGCTTACACTGAAAAAAAAGAATAATAAAAGTTACATATTTTCGATTAAAGATGACTATTTTTTAGCAGTAGTTTTGAAACTGTTCAAAAATTAAATACTTTTTACTTAATTCAGTAAATGAATTATACTTTGATTGAAATAAAATTTACTCCATGGAATGGAAAATTTAAATGAAAATTATAAGTATTAATATGAATCTGAAGAACTATTGTATCATCCAGAATAAGAATTGCTTTTCAACGGAGTGGCGTTTACATCGCCACTAACGATATTTACTCTGAAAATTGTAATTTTGCCCCTCTACTGCTCGCGTCACTCACCGATGTAGGCAGTATGTGCGTGTGAGACGGGAAACGGGAGAATGAAATAATACAGAAAATAATATTTTCTTGTTTTTAATTCTTTATAAAATAAATCAATGCAAATAAAAATAAAAAAGTTTCTACATTATTAACTTTATAAATACACTTCAATTTATTAATTTACATGTTTCATTCTTCTAATATACAAGTACTTAGAATATTAACGAGGGAACATTTCGGAAAAATCTTAGAATTATACGGGATCGAACTACCTAACTTAAATATAAATACGCAATGTCGCAACCCTAAAAACGCACGCTTTCGAATTAAGCCTCTCGGCTATCGACGCAACTGACGTCATATATTTTTTAACTTATATGAATTACCGCAATAAAATAAATCATAAACCCCATATATTTTACTACATTATTGAAATTAAATGTAAATATTATTCAAAACATTAGTAAATAGAATAATATTAGATAGAATTAGATAGAATAATATTAAATAAAAAAATTGTAAATATGTAAAAATAAATGAAATACTTATATAATCTAAAAAATTTTATAATAAAATATTATTAAATTTTTTTATGCAATATATTATTAATAAATAATACTTATTAAATAGTTTAAAGCAAACTAATTTATAAAATAAAATAGCAAAAATAAAAGTAAAAATTAATTTTAAAAATGTTTTAATATTAATATTGAATAATTTATCTGAATATCAAAATACATTTAATTAATTATTATAACAAATGCAGTTTTTTGAAGAAAATAATACGAAATAATATGATTAAACATAAATTAAAAATGAAAAATTGTTTTTATATAACACCTGACGGGGGGGTTCAGATCCTACACTTTTGAACTGTAAACAGTTGGACTGCATACCAAGGATTGCATACTGTTGGACTCTATACAAATGTTTTTTGTAAAATATTATTATTAAACTGTATGCATTTGAACTGTCCACAGTTAAATTGTATACAATTCATTAATTCGTTTATTGTTTAATTCAATACAGTCGGATTCTGCAGTATTTGATTTAATATAGTGTTAGTATTAAACTCTATACTGCTGGATTTTATACAGTGAAACTGTATACAGTAGAATTATTTTAATTTGTAAAATTGCATACAGATGAACTGTATACGAGGAAAAAAAAAATTTTAAATATAATTTTATACAGTTGAACTTTACACAGTGTAATTCTATAATATTAAAATTATAAAAAATGTTAAAGTGAAATTCTGCACGACTTAAATTGTATGCAGTTGGATTCTATACTGCCAAATTCAAAAAATTAAAATGATGAATTCCCTACAGTTAAAGTGTACACTGTTTAATTTAAAAATATTAATAATTCTTTTCTATACAGTTGAACTCTACACAGAGTAAAACTGTATGCAGATGGATTCTACACAAATTTTTTTTGTATAATATTATAAAACTGTATACATTTGAACTGAACACACAGTTGTTCTTTGTACTTGCTAATTATTTAATATTCATTTTACTTAACATTTGATCTCATTCTCATCTCATCTCGTTCTCATCTCATCTCACCGAATTTCAATATTTTCCCCTTTTTTGAAGTTTAATATTTTGATAGTGTAGTTTTCCTCACATGGTTATTTTAACAATTCAGTACAAACTAATGCACAATAGTGTCCTAACGGACCAATACATGCGCACTAGTGTTCTAACCTATCAACACATGCGCACTATGTCCTAACCTACAAATACATGCGCATTAGTGTCCTAACCTATAAACAAATACTCACTAGTGCTCTAACCAAAAAACACACGCGCTAGTGTCCTAACCTACAAATACATGCGCATTAGTGTCCTAACCTATAAATACATGCGCATTTGTGTCCTAACCTATAAACACATGCGCACTATGTCCTAACCTACAAATACATGCGCATTAGTGTCTTAACCTATAAACAAATACTCACTAGTGCCCTAACCAAAAAACACACGCGCTAGTGTCCTAACCAACAAACACATGCGCACTAGTGTCCGAACCTACAAATACATGCGCATTAGTGTCCTAACCTATAAATACATGCGCATTTGTGTCCTAACCTATAAACACATGCGCACTATGTCCTAACCTACAAATACATACGCATTAGTGTCCTAACCTATAAACAAATACTCACTAGTGCCCTAACCAACAAACACATGCGCACTAGTGTCCGAACCTACAAATACATGCGCATTAGTGTCCTAACCTATAAACACATGCGCACTAGAGTCCTAACCTACAAATACATGCGCATTAGTGTCCTAACCTATAAATACATGCGCACTAGTGTCCGAACCTATAAATACATGCCCATTAGTGCCCTAACCAACAAACACATGCACACTAGTGTCCGAACCTACAAATACATGTGCACTTGTGGCCCAACCTTCAAACACATGTGCACTAGTGTCCTTTCCTATAAATACATGCGCATTAGTGTCCTAATCTATAAACACATGCGTACTACAGTTCTAACCTACAAATACATGCGCACTAGAGTCCTAACTTATAAGCACATGTGCACTAGTGTCCGAACCTACACTGTAAATAATGTCAATGTCAAGAAAAGTAAATTAACAACGTTGGACGTTGGAAAAAAGTGACCACAGGTCCAACGTGGTAAAATAATTCCGTACAACGTTGTAATTTTACAAGCGGAATGTAAATTGATGAAAATGTCATATGCATTTTAATTAATAAATTGTTTGTTTTTATTCATTTTAAATGGCCAAATCAGTAAAATCAATGCACTTTTTTAATTTTAATCTGATTTGTATAATAATAAATCTAAAACAAAAATAATTTATGAAACGAAAACAAGTTGAAATTTACATTCCGCTTGTAAAATTACAATATTGTACGGAATTATTTTACCACGTTGGACCTGTGGTCACTTTTTTCCAACGTCCAACCTTGTAAATTTACTTTTCTTGACTTTGGCATTATTTACAGTGTACCTAATGTGCATGTATTTGTAGGTTAGGACACTAATGCGCATGTATTTGTAGGTTAGGACACTAATTCGCATGTATTTGTAGGTTCGGACACTAGTGCGCATGTGTTTGTTGGTTAGGGCACTAGTGAGTATTTGTTTATAGGTTAGGACACTAATGCGCATGTATTTGTAGGTTAGGACATAGTGCGCAGGTGTTTATAGGTTAGGACACAAATGCGCATGTATTCATAGGTTAGGACACTAATGCGCATGTATTTGTAGGTTAGGACACTAGTGCGAATGTGTTTTTTGGTTAGGGCACTAGTGAGTATTTGTTTATAGGTTAGAACACTAATGCGCATGTATTTGTAGGTTAGGACATAGTGCGCATGTGTTGATAGGTTAGAACACTAGTGCGCATGTATTTGTCCGTTAGGACACTATTGTGCATTAGTTTGTACTGAATTGTTAAAATAACCATGTGAGGAAAACTACACTATCAAAATATTAAACTTCAAAAGTGAGAAAATATTGAAAGTCGGTGAGATGAGATAAGAACAAGATGAGATGAGAATGAGATCAAATGTTAAATCAAATGAATATTAAATAATTAGCAAGTACAAAGAACAACTGTGTGTTCAGTTCAAATGTATACAGTTTTATAATAATATTATACAAAAAAAATTTGTGTAGAATCCATCTGCATACAGTTTTACTCGAGGCGCATGAATTCTTCCAAAATGACATTTGATCGAATGGACATTCGATCGAATGCCATTTGATCGAATGGTCATTAGGTCGAATGGACATTCGATCGAATGGACTTTTGATCGAACGGACATTTGATCGAATGGACTTTTGATCGAATGGACTTTCCACTGAATGGACTTTTGATCGAATGGACTTTCGACCGAATGGACATTTGATCGAATGGACATTTGATCGAATGGACTTTTGATCGAATGGACATTTGATCGAATGGACTTTTAATCGAATGGACTTTCGACCGAATGGACATTAGATCGAATGGACTTTTAATCGAATGGACATTAGATCGAATGGACTTTTGATCGAATGGACTTTTGAGCGAAGGGACGTTTGATCGAATGGACTTTTGATCGAACGGACATTTGATCGAATGGACTTTTGATCGAATGGACTTTCCACTGAATGGA
The DNA here is from genome assembly GCA_037103525.1 of Ganaspis brasiliensis. NCBI lineage: Eukaryota > Metazoa > Arthropoda > Insecta > Hymenoptera > Figitidae > Ganaspis > Ganaspis brasiliensis. The sequence continues at coordinate 788,767 of JAZKLR010000475.1, forward strand.
CTTTTGATCGAATGGACTTTCGACCGAATGGACATTTGATCGAATGGACATTTGATCGAATGGACTTTTGATCGAATGGACATTTGATCGAATGGACTTTTGAGCGAAGGGACGTTTGATCGAATGGACTTTTGATCGAATGGACATTCGATTGAATGGACTTTTGATCGAACGGACATTTGATCGAATGGACTTTTGATCGAATGGACTTTCCACTGAATGGACTTTTGATCGAATGGACTTTCGACCGAATGGACATTTGATCGAATGGACATTTGATCGAATGGACTTTTGATCGAATGGACATTTGATCGAATGGACTTTTGATCGAATGGACTTTCGACCGAATGGACATTAGATCGAATGGACTTTTAATCGAATGGACATTAGATCGAATGGACATTCGACCGAATGGACATTTGATCGAATGGACATTTGATCGAATGGACTTTTGATCGAATGGACTTTCCACCGAATGGACTTTTGATCGAATGGACTTTTGAGCGAAGGGACGTTTGATCGAATGGACTTTTGATCGAAAAGTCATTCGGCCGAAGTGTTTTTTTAATGTGAGTTTACTCTCTATTATACAGCAGTCTATGGATACTAATTATCGTGCGTTCCAAGTGTTTACAATGTTCAATTTTTTGTCGGCAGATGGAGCTAGGAGTACTGAAATTTAATTTGTGTGTGTATTTTATTGATGGAGTACTCCTAGCTCCATCTGCCGACAAAAAATTGAACACCGTAAACACTTAGAACGCACGATAATTAGTATCCATAGACTGCTGTATAATAGAGAGTAAACTCACATTAAAAAAACACTTCGGCCGAATGACTTTTCGATCAAAAGTCCATTCGATCAAACGTCCCTTCGGTCAAATGTCCATTCGATCAAATGTCCATTCAGTCGAATGTCCATTCGATCAAAAGTCCATTCGATCAAATGTCCATTCGGTCGAAAGTCCATTCGATTAAAAGTACATTCGGTCGAAAGTCCATTCGGTGGAAAGTCCATTCGATCTAATGTCCATTCGATTAAAAGTCCATTCGGTCGAAAGTCCATTCGATCAAAAGTCCATTCGATCAAATGTCCATTCGATCAAAAGTCCATTCGATCAAATGTCCATTCGATCAAATGTCCATTCGGTCGAAAGTCCATTCGATCAAAAGTCCATTCAGTGGAAAGTCCATTCGATCAAAAGTCCATTCGATCAAATGTCCATTCGATCAAAAGTCCATTCGATCGAATGTCCATTCGACCTAATGACCATTCGATCAAATGGCATTCGATCGAATGTCCATTCGATTAAATGTCATTTTGGAAGAATTCATGCGCCTCGTTTTACTCTGTGTAGAGTTCAACTGTATAGAAAAGAATTATTAATATTTTTAAATTAAACAGTGTACACTTTAACTGTAGGGAATTCATCATTTTAATTTTTTGAATTTGGCAGTATAGAAACCAACTGCATACAATTTAAGTCGTGCAGAATTTCACTTTAACATTTTTTATAATTTTAATATTATAGAATTACACTGTGTAAAGTTCAACTGTATAAAATTATATTTAAAATTTTTTTTTCCTCGTATACAGTTCATCTGTATGCAATTTTACAAATTAAAATAATTCTACTGTATACAGTTTCACTGTATAAAATCTAGCAGTATAGAGTTTAATACTAACACTATATTAAATCAAATACTGCAGAATCCGACTGTATTGAATTAAACAATAAACGAATTAATGAATTGTATACAATTTAACTGTGGACAGTTCAAATGCATACAGTTTAATAATAATATTTTACAAAAAACATTTGTATAGAGTCCAACAGTATGCAATCCTTGGTATGCAGTCCAACTGTTTACAGTTCAAAAGTGTAGGATCTGAACCCCCCCCCCCCCCACCTGACGAGTTACAAGAAAAAAATTTTTGATCTAGAAAATTAATTACTTAATATTTACCAAAGAAATTCAAGTTTTATAAAAAAATTTGCAATGGTAATAGAATACATATTATTTAAAATATTTTTGTATCAATAATGAGTAACAATATACTAATTAATTTAAAGTATGAAACAACTAAATTCTCTAATTTAATACACATTTTGATATAAATTTGCTTATTATAATTTTTTTTAGAACAAAATATGTCAAAATAAAAGTATAAGATCCATATTAACAAGAGATTTGTTTAAAAAATATTAAAAATGTTTATGTAACAAGGAATTGAAGCATTTATTAAATGTACATATATTTCGATTGTATATGACTCGCGTATCGGTGAGAGGCGTGTAGTAGTATTAGTAGTAGTGGCACGGATTACTATTTCCTGAGCAAAAGTTGCTATCAAATATTAAAAACTGATCCTACTGATGTAATTGTTATATCACGCAGTTATACTTTTTAAAAATGCTTGAGCAATATTTAAAAAATGACGAATTTAATAATTAATACTCGAAGTTGATAAAATTTATTAAGACAATATAAAGATTAAAAATATTAACAGAATTTTTAAAAATGACTAGAGTAATAATTACAATTAGTAAATTTTACTACGTAAAAAGTAATTTTTCTTTATATGAAGCACATTTTACTTTAAATAGTAATTTTTACTGCAAATAGTAATTTTTACTAAATAATTACATTATTTACTATAAATCGAGATCCTCTTTTCTCAGTGTACAAAAAGACTTAAGATATCTAATAGTTGGAACTTATTTAAATTTATATCCTTATATGATTAATGTAATTGTTAATCTTATGAGGATAAATAAATTAAAGAATTTAATCCGTAAAATATGGAAATATTTATCTTTTACGGATATAAATTTAAATAAGGGCCTTTTCACGTCAGAAATATCAGAGTTGTCAAAGGGTTCATCGATTTTCTTGAAACTTCGTGGTATTAAACTGCTATATGAGAAACTTTTTCCCTCCAAATGATTTTTAAAGAAATTCAAAATTTTAGAGGATACGCCATTTTGAATATCAACATTAATTCAACAAAATTGTTAATATTTCAAAATATTATAAAGATATTTTGATGAAACTTACACATGTTTTAGTTAAAAATATTTACTTTTAAATAAAAATAAAGTCAATGAAAAAAAAAAAATTTCATGTAAAAAAATTAAAAAACATTTTTTAATTCAATTTTTTATTTACTTACTCCTCTCTGACAGAAATTTTATTAATATTTTTAAATTCCTTATGAATTTACCTTTAATTTAAAAAAAATATGATGGAAACTTTATTAGGTCCCGAGATATTAGACTTTTTGTACTACCGCGCGTAGTTGCGACAGAAAAACGCGGCGTGGAGCGCTGCATTGCTAAGCTTCTACGCTGTCGCGTCGCATTGCCTGACATTGCCACGGCCGCTGCAACTATGCGCGGTAGTACAAAAAGTCTAATATCTCGGGACCGAATAAAGTCTCCATCAATTTTTTTTTAAATTAAAGGTAAATTCATAAGGAATTTAAAAATATTAATAAAATTTCTGTCAGAAAGGAGTAAGTAAATAAAAAATTGAATTAAAAATTGTTTTTTAATTTTTTTACATGAAAAAATTGTACAAAAAGTCTAATATTTCGGGACCTAATAAAGTCTCCATCAATTTTTTTTTTTTAAATTAAAGGTAAATTCATAAGGAATTTAAAAATATTAATAAAATTTCTGTCAGAAAGGAGTAAGTAAATAAAAAATTGAATTAAAAATTGTTTTTTAATTTTTTTACATGAAAAAATTGTACAAAAAGTCTAATATCTCGGGACCTAATAAAGTCTCTATCAATTTTTTTTTAAATTAAAGGTAAATTCATAAGGAATTTAAAAATATTAATAAAATTTCTGTCAGAGAGGAGTAAGTAAATAAAAAATTGAATTAAAAATTGTTTTTTAATTTTTTTACATGAAAAATTTTTTTTTCATTGACTTTATTTTCATTTAAAAGTACATATTTGTAACTAAAACATGTGTAAGTTTCATCAAAATATCTTTATAATATTTTGAGATATTAACAATTTTGTAGAAATTATGTTGATATTCAAAATGGCGTATCTTCTAAAATTTTAAATGTTTTTAAAAATCATTTCGTGGGAAAATTTTTCTCATATAGCAGTATTATACCACGAAGTTTAAAGAAAATCGATGAACCCTTTGACAACTCTGATATTTCTGACGTGAAAATGCCCATAAGTTAAAAATATTACATATCTTAATTCTTTTTCTTTTTTTTTTACATTACCATGAACACTGTTACAAATACATAAAAAACGTTTAACCTTAAATCGAAAATATTTATGTTACATACCAAGATATTATAAATAAAAGAACAATTAAACTACAAAAGCTGCCATTTTGTCATTTTGTGTACAAAATTTCCAATTCTTAAACTATTTTTTAAGCCACTATAAGAAAATTTTTTAATGGTCCGTCGTCATGAAAAATGAATTTAAATTTTTCATTTTCAGTTTTCTGGATGAAAATTAATTTAAATTTAAAAATCAAATACACCACATTGAAGTCCGTTTAATTTTCTACAAAAAAGAGCTACAATTTTATTCATTTCATACATTTCACTGGAAACAAAGCATTTTAAAAAGTATGTTTTTTACGTTACAAATTTTGTTATGTCCGCTTCACGTAGAATGCCCCAAATGCAAAAAAAAATCATTACAGATTGTTTAATTGACTTGTTTTTATTGACATTTTTGATTGATATTGTAGTAAAAATGCAATTTGATAATAATAAAAAAAATACGTTCTGCAGGGTAGGGTGGAGGGGGGGTCAAAAAGTGGCAAATTTAGGACTACGTAGTTTATGGTCGGCCCCTTTGGAAAAATAAATGTGAAGAAGTAATTTTAACCTGCAAATTAATTAATTAATTAATAACACAGCCCCACAAAAAAAAAAAAGTGTCATGTACTTTTGACCGGAATACCCTAGCCCTATGTATTTTGACGCGCTGAACACGAATCCGAAGTCCATTTTGCTCCAACACGTCAGGATTTTTTTCTAACCTCAAAAAACATGTCGGATTTTGAGAGGTAGGCGATTTTTTAAAAAAATTTATGGATTTACTTCAAACTTGGTATCTGGGGGTTTTTTGGGTCGCTGATTACGAATCTGAAGTTAGATTTTCAAAATTCAAAATGGCGGATCCAATATGGCGGACGAATTTTGAAAAAATTTGAAGATTTACTTCAAACTTGGTATCTGGGGGTTTTTTGGGTCGCTGATTGCGAATCTGACGTCATATTTTCGAAATTTTTATGAAATTTGGTATCTTCAGGTTTTTAAGTTGCTGAGTGTGATTTCGAAGCGAGTTTCTCACATTTTCAAATATGACTTCTATTACAATTTTATCATAAAATATTCCGTGGTAACAGATTGGATATGTTTGGTGCAGAAGCCAAATAAGAAAGTACATTGTTCCATTCTGCATCTTATTCCTGATAAATCTTCAATTTTTTTAAAAATTCGTCCGCCATATTGGATCCGCCATTTTGAATTTTGAAAATCTAACTTCAGATTCGTAATCAGCGACCCAAAAAACCCCCAGATACCAAGTTTGAAGTAAATCTTCAAATTTTTTCAAAATTCGTCCGCCATATTGGATCCGCCATTTTGAATTTTAAAAATCTAACTTTAGATTTATAATCAGCGACCCAAAAAACCCCTAGATACCAAGTTTGAAGTAAATAGTCAAGATACATCCATTTTTAGATTCGGATAAAAACTGATTGGCTCGGAAACAAATTTCGGAATGCCCCGGAAGAATACTGTTTAAAACTTATTAAAACTGATTAGAATTCAATCCGATACGTTCGTCAGGGAATTAAAAGAAAGTGAAATCACCGGTTTAACATGTGTTTTGTTGTGCATGGTCGCGCATAGAATAGCCAAGGTCGTGCTAACACAAGGTCGTGAAACGTTAACATAACAATACGCGAATTAGAGACGAATTTAATATTTCGGAAATTCGAAATAAAACTTGTATACACGGTGGCAAATTAAATTAAATAGTGAAAACTTTAGAACTTTGAAAATAAAATGACATACCGGGTGTCAGAAAAATAAAATTAAAACTTAAATAAAACTAAGTGAAAATAAAGCGGAAAAATACAAAATGACGTGAAATAGTGATCGGAAAAATAAATAGTGATTTGAAAATTTAGTGAGATTCCAACAATTTTCTAAATGACGATTAGAAAATATACCGGGTGTCTCAAAAATTTTTGAATTAAATTTTCTTTACTTTTTCTAGTCAAATGAAAAAGAAATGTGCGGAAAGTGATGTGAAAAAATTAAAATAGTGAAAAATTTTAATATTAATTAAAATTTTGAAAATTTCTTTTCGGTACATAAACTATTATTTTTCGTGAAAATTTTGAAAATGCCTCCGAAACGAGTTTTACGATCTACAACGCGACAAAAGCAACAAAAAGAAAACAATTTAGTAGAAAAAGAAATCAAGACTGGTAGTGAAAAAGATTTCGAAATGTCAAGTTCGGAAAGTGAAAAAGATGCCCCGACGGAACAAAACAACTCCCCTCCACCCGCTAGCTCACGTGTACAAGAGCTACAAGAAACTATAGAGAAGCAGCAAGCGGTAATGCGCTCTCTGATAGAATTGATTTCACCCGAAAGATTAAAACAAGCCGGTTTTAATCAAACTGCCCCCCCCCCCCCAAACCAAGCGAGTAGCAAAGTAACAGAAAATTCGTCTTTGCCGGTACAAAGGACGAAAAAAGCGAACAAGTCAAAAACGGAAATTTTAGAAAAACAAGGATCAGGATTACGAAATAGTACGAAATAGTTAACGACAAATAATGAATTATTGAAAAATAGGAAAGAATTGATGGAATATGACGATTTTTTAAGAAACAAAAGAGAAAAATTACGCGAAAAACAAAAGCGTTAGAACTTGAACATAGGGAAATGATTCGAGAAAAATACAAACCAACCGCGCACAGGGCAGGGACTCAATTGTACCTTTTCCGATTAAACATTTACCGATTGTACATTTCCTATTGTACAAAAAACCGATTATGCAAAATCCGATTATACAAATTGCCGATTCTTCAATAACCGATTATACAAAGACCGATTCTACAAAAACCGAATCTACAAAAACCGATTCTACAAATACCGATTCTACAAAGACCGATTCTACAAAAACCGATTCTAAAAAGTCCGATTCTACAAATACCGATTCTACAAATACCGATTCTACAAAGTCCGATTCTACAAATACCGATTCTACAAAGACCGATTCTACAAAGACCGATTCTACAAAAACCGATTCTACAAAAACCGATTCTACAAAGTCCGATTCTACAAATACCGATTCTACAAAGTCCGATTCTACAAAGACCGATTCTACAAAAACCGATTCTACAAAAACCGATTCTACAAAGTCCGATTCTACAAATACCGATTCTACAAAGTCCGATTCTACAAATACCGATTCGACAAAGACCGATTCTACAAAGACCGATTCTACAAAGACCGATTCTACAAAGACCGATTCTACAAAGTCCGATTCTACAAATACCGATTCTACAAAGTCCGATTCTACAAAAACCGATTCTACAAAAACCGATTCTACAAATACCGATTCTACAAAGACCGATTCTACAAAAACCGATTCTACAACTGCCGATTCTACAAAGACCAGAATTCTACAAGACTCAGATACTACTGAGCGTAATGATTCACGCTCAGCTCTTTCCTTCTATTATCAGAACGTAAGAGGTTTGCGCACAAAACTGCATTTATTACGTCAATCTGTTTTCACTGTTTTATTCCACGTGATCATCTTCACTGAAACCTAGCTCACCCCAAATATAAATTCTCAAGAACTTGGTTTAATGAACTTCGACGTTTTTCGCTTCGACAGATGTGCTCGTACCAGTGTCAATCTACGAGGTGGTGGGGTACTCATCGCTGCGAGGCGTAATTTACTCTGCACACTTATCGATACATTATGTGATACTATAGAGCATATTTTTGTCAAAATTGAATGGGGAGTGCAATCATTTATTATTGGAGCTTTCTACATCCCACCAAATTCTACTGTTAATATTTATAATAATGTTTGCCAAATTATCGACAATGTAGTTACATCTTTTACGTCGAAGAATCTCCTTATTTTTGGAGATTTTAATACATCCTTCTTGTCATGGAGGGGGAATGTTGATACAGGTTTGTCTTGCTATATTAATTCTGGTTTATTGGGTAAACATCTACAAATTCTAAACCTATTTTTACATATTTTGATATATTTTAAATTGTTTCAAATTAACTCCTTCATAAACTCGCATAACTCTTTATTGGATCTCATTTTTATTAATTATAGTAATTTTCACGTATCACTTTCTGTTGATCCAATACTACCTGCTGATAACTTTCACCCTCCATTGCAATTTGAAATATTAAATCCAATCATTGGCAATAATTTTTATAATGACCCATCTGTCATCTATAATTATGATTTTAAAGCTGCAAACTTTTCAGCTATTAATTTGTTTTTGGACAACGTAGATTGGTTCAATTCTTTATATTTTCTTAATATTAATGAAGCTGTTGATGTATTTTATAAACATATTTATGATGCTATTCAACTTTTGGTTCCACTTAAATCTTTCCGTGAGACAAAATTTCCACCATGGTTCAATAGTGAACTTAGAGCATTAATTTTCGCTAAGAAGTCAGCACATCTCAAATACAAAACAACAAACAATTATACTGATTATAGAGTTTTTTCTAAGCTCAGGGCAGAGAGCAAAACTTTGTCAAGAACTTGTTATAATAATTTTATTAGTAAAACCGAACGTCAAATCAAAAGCAGTCCCAAATGCTTTTGGAAATACATAAATTCTAATCGAAAAGATCGTAATATTCCTAATAGCATGGTTTTCGATAATGTTACCTTTAATGATTCTAAAAGTATTGCTGACGCCTTTGCGAAGTTTTTTCAATCTGTTTTCTCTTGTGGCGTAGATAATTCAAATGATTGTTTAAATATACCAGATAATGTTGATTTGCAGACTGTTTCAATTACTAGACGTGATATTAGGAATAAAATAGTGAATCTTGATGTCAATAAAGGTTCTGGATACGACTTAATTCCACCACTTTTTGTTAAATTATGCTGTTCGTCTCTAATAGAACCTCTCTATATTCTGTTTAACAAATCTATAGCAGAATCTGTTTTTCCACTTCAATGGAAAAATGGTATTGTAGTCCCCGTTTTTAAAAGTGGTAACAAAAATGATATAAAAAACTATAGACCGATTACTTTGTTAAGCTCGATTCCAAAAATTTTTGAAAGTATATTCACTGATTACCTATACCGTGCTGTGCAGGGATCTATTATTGACGAACAGCATGGTTTTGTGCGTGGAAGATCTGTGATTACAAACTTGAGCTTATACTCTAGTGAAATACTTGTAACGCTTGAATCTGGTAACCAAATTGAAGCTGTATATACAGACTTTGCTAAGGCATTTGATAAGGTGGATCACTTATTACTCGTAAAAAAACTACGACTAATGGGTATTTCTGGGTCTCTAGTTGACTGGATATTCAGTTATTTAATAAATAGATCTCTTGTTGTCCGTGTTGGTCCGCTCTTGTTTGTCTTATTTGTTAATGACGTTAAACTGATTTTTAAACATTGCACCTTTTCTCTATTCGCTGACGACCTTAAGGTTTATAGACAAATAATGTCTGTTTCTGATAGTGAGCTTCTACAAGCTGACTTAAACCACTTTTATCACTGGTGCAAGTGTAACGGTATTATTATTAATATAAACAAATGCTCTATTATCACCTTCTCGCGTAGCTCTGACTCTTTCATCTGTGATTATTTCATTGGTGATGAGAGATTGACAAGAGTGGATAGGATTCGTGACCTTGGAATCCTTCTGTGCAGTGACTTTTCTTTCAATGAACACATATCAAATGTTTGCAATGATTCTATTAGAATGCTCGGTTTTGTGGTTAGAAACTCTACCCATTTCAAGAATTTGTCTACACTTAGAATCCTTTATCTCGCCCTTGTAAGATCGGTAATAGAATTTGGGTCTGTAATCTGGTCTCCTTATCGGGATACTTACATTATTATGCTTGAACGCGTTCAAAATCAGTTTCTGCGATTTGCTGCAAGGCAAACTGGTACACTGTACAATTTTTTCTCACATGATTACGAACATCTGAGATCTAAGTTCAGTGTACCTCTAATCAGAAAAAGATTTATATTCGCCGACATGCTTTTTTTATATAAAATTATGAATGGCATTATCTACTGCCCGTCGATTCTAAGTGAATTCAAATTGTACGCCCCACGCAAGAGACTAAGAGATATACCAAAAAGACTGCCTCAGTTTTATGTTGAGAAATCTGAGACTGCTTATTGTGCAAATTCCGTGTTCAGGAGACTTTGTAGAGAGGCAAATGACTTCTGTGATAACGTAAACTTTTTTGAAACTAATATGGATAAATTTATAGATGCACTTAAATCTTCGTTATATTAATTGTCATTTTTCGATCTTGAATAATTAATTCTTGTTAATTACCTAGAGTTCTACTAGGCTTAGTTTTAGTTAGATACTTTATGTATTAAAGGGCATTGCCCGTTATTCTGAAATAAAAGACCGATTCTACAAAAACCGATTCTACAAAGTCCGATTCTACAAATACCGATTCTACAAAGTCCGATTCTACAAATACCGATTCGACAAAGACCGATTCTACAAAGACCGATTCTACAAAGACCGATTCTACAAAGACCGATTCTACAAAGTCCGTTTCTACAAAAACCGATTCTACAAATACCGATTCTACAAAGACCGATTCTACAAAAACCGATTCTACAAAGTCTGATTCTATAAATACCGATTCTACAAAAACCGATTCTACAAAAACCGATTCTACAAAGTCCGATTCTACAAATACCGATTCGACAAAGTCCGATTCTACAAAGACCGATTCTACAAATACCGATTCGACAAAGTCCGATTCTACAAAGACCGATTCTACAAAGTCCGATTCTACAAATACTGATTCTACAAAGTCCGATTCTACAAATACCGATTCTACAAATACCGATTCTACAAATACCGATTCTACAAAGTCCGATTCTACAAATACCGATTCTACAAAAACCGATTCTACAAAGACCGATTCTACAAAAACCGATTCTACAAATACCGATTCTACAAAGACCGATTCTACAAAAACCGATCCTACAAAGTCTGATTCTACAAATACCGAGTCTACAAAGACCGATTCTACAAAAACCGATTCTACAAATACCGATTCTACAAATACCGATTCTACAAAGTCCGATTCTACAAATACCGATTCGACAAAGACCGATTCTACAAAGACCGATTCTACAAAGACCGATTCTACAAAGACCGATTCTACAAAGTCCGATTCTACAAAAACCGATTCTACAAATACCGATTCTACAAAGACCGATTCTACAAAAACCGATTCTACAAAGTCTGATTCTACAAATACCGATTCTACAAAGACCGATTCTACAAAAACCGATTCTACAAATACCTATTCTACAAATACCGATTCTACAAAAACCGATTCTACAAAGTCCGATTCTACAAATACCGATTCGACAAAGTCCGAATCTACAAAGACCGATTCTACAAAGTCCGATTCTACAAATACTGATTCTACAAAGTCCGATTCTACAAATACCGATTCTACAAATACCGATTCTACAAATACCGATTCTACAAAGTCCGATTCTACAAATACCGATTCTACAAATACCGATTCTACAAAGACCGATTCTACAAAAACCGATTCTACAAATACCGATTCTACAAAGACCGATTCTACAAAAACCGATTCTACAAAGTCTGATTCTACAAATACCGATTCTACAAAGACCGATTCTACAAAAACCGATTCTACAAATACTGATTCTACAAATACTGATTCTACAAAGTCCGATTCTACAAATACCAATTCTACAAAGACCGATTCTACAATGACCGATTCTACAAAAACCGAATCTACAAAAACCGATTCTACAAAGTCCGATTCTACAAATACCGATTCTACAAAGTCCGATTCTACAAAGACCGATTCTACAAAGTCCGATTCTACAAATACCGATTCTACAAAGTCCGATTCTACAATTATACCAATTCTACAAAGACCGATTCTACAAAGACCGATTCCACAAAGACCGATTCTACAAAGACCGATTCTACAAAGTCCGATTCTACAAAGACCGATTCTACAAAAACAGATTCTACAAATACCGATTCTACAAAGACCGATTCTACAAAAACCGATTCTACAAAGTCCGATTCTACAAAGACCGATTCTACAAAGACCGATTCTACAAAAACCGATTCTACAAAGACCGATTCTACAAAAACCGATTCTACAAATACCGATTTTACAAAGACCGATTCTACAAAGACCGATTCTACAAAAACCGATTCTACAAAGTCCGATTCTACAAATACTGATTCTACAAAGACCGATTCTACAAAGATCGATTGTACAAAGACCGATTCTACAAAGACCGATTCTACAAAAACCGATTCTACAAAGTCCGATTCTACAAAGACCGATTCTACAAAGACCGATTCTACAAAAACCGATTCTACAAAGACCGATTCTACAAAGACCGATTCTACAAAGTCCGATTCTACAAAAACCGATTCTACAAATACCGATTCTACAAAGACCAATTCTACAAAAACCGATTCTACAAAGTCTGATTCTACAAATACCGATTCTACAAAGACCGATTCTACAAATACCGATTCTACAAATACCGATTCTACAAAGTCCGATTCTACAAATACCGATTCTACAAATACCGATTCTACAACAACCGATTCTACAAAGTCTGATTCTACAAATACCGATTCTACAAAGACCGATTCTACAAAAACCGATCCTACAAAGTCTGATTCTACAAATACCGATTCTACAAAGACCGATTCTACAAAAACCGATTCTACAAATACCGATTCTACAAATACCGATTCTACAAAGTCCGATTCTACAAATACCGATTCGACAAAGACCGATTCTACAAATACCGATTCTACAAAAACCGATTCTACAAAGTCTGATTCTACAAATACCGATTCTACAAAGACCGATTCTACAAAAACCGATCCTACAAAGTCTGATTCTACAAATACCGATTCTACAAAGACCGATTCTACAAAAACCGATTCTACAAATACCGATTCTACAAATACCGATTCTACAAATACCGATTCTACAAAGTCCGATTCTACAAATACCGATTCTACAAATACTGATTCTACAAAAACCGATTCTACAAAGTCTGATTCTACAAATACCGATTCTACAAAGACCGATTCTACAAAAACCGATCCTACAAAGTCTGATTCTACAAATACCGATTCTACAAAGACTGATTCTACAAAAACCGATTCTACAAATACCGATTCTACAAATACCGATTCTACAAAGTCCGATTCTACAAATACCGATTCTACAAATACCGATTCTACAAAGACCGATTCTACAAAAACCGATTCCACAAAGACCGATTCTACAAAGACCGATTCTACAAAGTCCGATTCTACAAAGACCGATTCTACAAAAACAGATTCTACAAAAACAGATTCTACAAATACCGATTCTACAAAGTCCGATTCTACAAATACCGATTCTACAAAGTCCGATTCTACAAATACCAATTCTACAAAGACCGATTCTACAAAGACCGATTCCACAAAGACCGATTCTACAAAGACCGATTCTACAAAGTCCGATTCTACAAAGACCGATTCTACAAAAACAGATTCTACAAATACCGATTCTACAAAGACCGATTCTACAAAAACCGATTCTACAAATTCCGATTCTACAAAGACCGATTCTACAAAGACCGATTCTACAAAAACCGATTCTACAAAGACCGATTCTACAAAAACCGATTCTACAAATACCGATTTTACAAAGACCGATTCTACAAAGACCGATTCTACAAAAACCGATTCTACAAAGTCCGATTCTACAAATACTGATTCTACAAAGACCGATTCTACAAAGATCGATTGTACAAAGACCGATTCTACAAAGACCGATTCTACAAAAACCGATTCTACAAAGTCCGATTCTACAAAGACCGATTCTACAAAGACCGATTCTACAAAAACCGATTCTACAAAGACCGATTCTACAAACACCGATTCTACAAAGTCCGATTCTACAAAAACCGATTCTACAAATACCGATTCTACAAAGACCGATTCTACAAAAACCGATTCTACAAAGTCTGATTCTACAAATACCGATTCTACAAAGACCGATTCTACAAAAACCGATTCTACAAATACCGATTCTACAAATACCGATTCTACAAAAACCAATTCTACAAAGTCCGATTCTACAAATACCGATTCGACAAAGTCCGATTCTACAAAGACCGATTCTACAAAGTCCGATTCTACAAATACTGATTTTACAAAGTCCGATTTTACAAATACCGATTCTACAAATACCGATTCTACAAATACCGATTCTACAAAGTCCGATTCTACAAATACCGATTCTACAAATACCGATTCTACAAAGACCGATTCTACAAAAACCGATTCTACAAATACCGATTCTACAAAGACCGATTCTACAAAAACCGATTCTACAAAGTCTGATTCTACAAATACCGATTCTACAAAGACCGATTCTACAAAAACCGATTCTACAAATACCGATTCTACAAATACCGATTCTACAAAGTCCGATTCTACAAATACCAATTCTACAAAGACCGATTCTACAATGACCGATTCTACAAAAACCGATTCTACAAAAACCGATTCTACAAAGTCCGATTCTACAAATACCGATTCTACAAAGTCCGATTCTACAAAGACCGATTCTGCAAAGTCCGATTCCACAAAGACCGATTCTACAAAGACCGATTCTACAAAGTCCGATTCTACAAAGACCGATTCTACAAAAACAGATTCTACAAATACCGATTCTACAAAGACCGATTCTACAAAAACCGATTCTACAAAGTCCGATTCTACAAAGACCGATTCTACAAAGACAGATTCTACAAAAACCGATTCTACAAAGACCGATTCTACAAAAACCGATTCTACAAATACCGATTTTACAAAGACCGATTCTACAAAGACCGATTCTACAAAAACCGATTCTACAAATACCGATTCTACAAAGACCGATTCTACAAAAACCGATTCTACAAAGTCTGATTCTACAAATACCGATTCTACAAAGACCGATTCTACAAAAACCGATTCTACAAATACCGATTCTACAAATACCGATTCTACAAAGTCCGATTCTACAAATACCAATTCTACAAAGACCGATTCTACAATGACCGATTCTACAAAAACCGATTCTACAAAAACCGATTCTACAAAGTCCGATTCTACAAATACCGATTCTACAAAGTCCGATTCTACAAAGACCAATTCTACAAAGTCCGATTCCACAAAGACCGATTCTACAAAGACCGATTCTACAAAAACCGATTCTACAAATACCGATTCTACAAAGACCGATTCTACAAAAACCGATTCTACAAAGTCTGATTCTACAAATACCGATTCTACAAAGACCGATTCTACAAAAACCGATTCTACAAATACCGATTCTACAAATACCGATTCTACAAAAACCAATTCTACAAAGTCCGATTCTACAAATACCGATTCGACAAAGTCCGATTCTACAAAGACCGATTCTACAAAGTCCGATTCTACAAATACTGATTTTACAAAGTCCGATTTTACAAATACCGATTCTACAAATACCGATTCTACAAATACCGATTCTACAAAGTCCGATTCTACAAATACCGATTCTACAAATACCGATTCTACAAAGACCGATTCTACAAAAACCGATTCTACAAATACCGATTCTACAAAGACCGATTCTACAAAAACCGATTCTACAAAGTCTGATTCTACAAATACCGATTCTACAAAGACCGATTCTACAAAAACCGATTCTACAAATACCGATTCTACAAATACCGATTCTACAAAGTCCGATTCTACAAATACCAATTCTACAAAGACCGATTCTACAATGACCGATTCTACAAAAACCGATTCTACAAAAACCGATTCTACAAAGTCCGATTCTACAAATACCGATTCTACAAAGTCCGATTCTACAAAGACCGATTCTGCAAAGTCCGATTCCACAAAGACCGATTCTACAAAGACCGATTCTACAAAGTCCGATTCTACAAAGACCGATTCTACAAAAACAGATTCTACAAATACCGATTCTACAAAGACCGATTCTACAAAAACCGATTCTACAAAGTCCGATTCTACAAAGACCGATTCTACAAAGACAGATTCTACAAAAACCGATTCTACAAAGACCGATTCTACAAAAACCGATTCTACAAATACCGATTTTACAAAGACCGATTCTACAAAGACCGATTCTACAAAAACCGATTCTACAAATACCGATTCTACAAAGACCGATTCTACAAAAACCGATTCTACAAAGTCTGATTCTACAAATACCGATTCTACAAAGACCGATTCTACAAAAACCGATTCTACAAATACCGATTCTACAAATACCGATTCTACAAAGTCCGATTCTACAAATACCAATTCTACAAAGACCGATTCTACAATGACCGATTCTACAAAAACCGATTCTACAAAAACCGATTCTACAAAGTCCGATTCTACAAATACCGATTCTACAAAGTCCGATTCTACAAAGACCAATTCTACAAAGTCCGATTCCACAAAGACCGATTCTACAAAGACCGATTCTACAAAAACCGATTCTACAAATACCGATTCTACAAATACCGATTCTACAAAGTCCGATTCTACAAATACCGATTCGACAAAGACCGATTCTACAAAGACCGATTCTACAAAGACCGATTCTACAAAGACCGATTCTACAAAGTCCGATTCTACAAAAACCGATTCTACAAATACCGATTCTACAAAGACCGATTCTACAAAAACCGATTCTACAAAGTCTGATTCTACAAATACCGATTCTACAAAGACCGATTCTACAAAAACCGATCCTACAAAGTCTGATTCTACAAATACCGATTCTACAAAGACCGATTCTACAAAAACCGATTCTACAAAAACCGATTCTACAAAGTCCGATTCTACAAATAACGATTCGACAAAGTCCGATTCTACAAAGACCGATTCTACAAAGTCCGATTCTACAAATACTGATTCTACAAAGTCCGATTCTACAAATACCGATTCTACAAATACCGATTCTACAAATACCGATTCTACAAAGTCCGATTCTACAAATACCGATTCTACAAATACCGATTCTACAAAGACCGATTCTACAAAAACCGATTCCACAAAGACCGATTCTACAAAGACCGATTCTACAAAGTCCGATTCTACAAAGACCGATTCTACAAAAACAGATTCTACAAAAACAGATTCTACAAATACCGATTCTACAAAGTCCGATTCTACAAATACCGATTCCACAAAGTTCGATTCTACAAAGACCGATTCTACAAAGTCCGATTCTACAAATACCGATTCTACAAAGTCCGATTCTACAAATACCAATTCTACAAAGACCGATTCTACAAAGACCGATTCCACAAAGACCGATTCTGCAAAGACCGATTCTACAAAGTCCGATTCTACAAAGACCGATTCTACAAAAACAGATTCTACAAATACCGATTCTACAAAGACCGATTCTACAAAAACCGATTCTACAAATTCCGATTCTACAAAGACCGATTCTACAAAGTCCGATTCTACAAATAACGATTCGACAAAGTCCGATTCTACAAAGACCGATTCTACAAAGTCCGATTCTACAAATACTGATTCTACAAATACCGATTCTACAAAGACCGATTCTACAAAAACCGATCCTCCAAATACCGATTCTACAAATACCGATTCTACAAAGTCCGATTCTACAAATACCGATTCTACAAATACCGATTCTACAAAGACCGATTCTACAAAAACCGATCCTCCAAAGTCTGATTCTACAAATACCGATTCCACAAAGACCGATTCTACAAAGACCGATTCTACAAAGTCCGATTCTACAAAGACCGATTCTACAAAAACAGATTCTACAAATACCGATTCTACAAAGACCGATTCTACAAAAACCGATTCTACAAATTCCGATTCTACAAAGACCGATTCTACAAAGACCGATTCTACAAAAACCGATTCTACAAAGTCCGATTCTACAAAGACCGATTCTACAAAGACAGATTCTACAAAAACCGATTCTACAAAGACCGATTCTACAAAAACCGATTCTACAAATACCGATTTTACAAAGACCGATTCTACAAAGACCGATTCTACAAAGACAGATTCTACAAAAACCGATTCTACAAAGACCGATTCTACAAAGACCGATTCTACAAAGACCGATTCTACAAAGACCGATTCTACAAAGTCCGATTCTACAAATACCGATTCTACAAAGACCGATTCTACAAAGTCCGATTCTACAAAGACCGATTCTACAAAAACAGATTCTACAAATACCGATTCTACAAAGACCGATTCTACAAAAACCGATTCTACAAAGTCCGATTCTACAAAGACCGATTCTACAAAGACAGATTCTACAAAAACCGATTCTACAAAGACCGATTCTACAAAAACCGATTCTACAAAGACCGATTCTACAAAAACCGATTCTACAAAAACCGATTCTACAAAGTCCGATTCTACAAATACCGATTCTACAAAGTCCGATTCTACAAATACCGATTCGACAAAGACCGATTCTACAAAAACCGATTCTACAAAGACCGATTCTACAAAGACCGATTCTACAAAGTCCGATTCTACAAATACCGATTCTACAAAGACCGATTCTACAAAAACCGATTCTACAACTGCCGATTCTACAAATACCGATTCTACAAAGTCCGATTCTACAAATACCGATTCGACAAAGACCGATTCTACAAAAACCGATTCTACAAAGTCCGATTCTACAAATACCGATTCGACAAAGACCGATTCTACAAAGACCGATTCTACAAAGTCCGATTCTACAAATACCGATTCTACAAAGACCGATTCTACAAAAACCGATTCTACAACTGCCGATTCTACAAATACCGATTCTACAAAGTCCGATTCTACAAAAACCGATTCTACAAAGTCCGATTCTACAAATACCGATTCTACAAAGTCCGATTCTACAAATACCGATTCGACAAAGACCGATTCTACAAAAACCGATTCTACAAAGACCGATTCTACAAAGACCGATTCTACAAAGTCCGATTCTACAAATACCGATTCTACAAAGACCGATTCTACAAAAACCGATTCTACAACTGCCGATTCTACAAATACCGATTCTACAAAGTCCGATTCTACAAATACCGATTCGACAAAGACCGATTCTACAAAAACCGATTCTACAAAGTCCGATTCTACAAATACCGATTCGACAAAGACCGATTCTACAAAAACCGATTCTACAAAGTCCGATTCTACAAATACCGATTCGACAAAGACCGATTCTACAAAGACCGATTCTACAAAGACCGATTCTACAAAGACCGATATTACAAAGTCCGATTCTACAAAAACCGATTCTACAAATACCGATTCTACAAATACCGATTCTACAAAGTCCGATTCTACAAAGATCGATTGTACAAAGACCGATTCTACAAAGTCCGATTCTACAAATACCGATTCGACAAAGACCGATTCTACAAAGACCGATTCTACAAAGACCGATTCTACAAAGACCGATATTACAAAGTCCGATTCTACAAAAACCGATTCTACAAATACCGATTCTACAAATACCGATTCTACAAAGTCCGATTCTACAAATACCGATTCCACAAAGTTCGATTCTACAAAGACCGATTCTACAAAGTCCGATTCTACAAATACCGATTCTACAAAGTCCGATTCTACAAATACCAATTCTACAAAGACCGATTCTACAAAGACCGATTCCACAAAGACCGATTCTGCAAAGACCGATTCTACAAAGTCCGATTCTACAAAGACCGATTCTACAAAAACAGATTCTACAAATACCGATTCTACAAAGACCGATTCTACAAAAACCGATTCTACAAATTCCGATTCTACAAAGACCGATTCTACAAAGTCCGATTCTACAAATAACGATTCGACAAAGTCCGATTCTACAAAGACCGATTCTACAAAGTCCGATTCTACAAATACTGATTCTACAAAGTCCGATTCTACAAATACCGATTCTACAAATACCGATTCTACAAATACCGATTCTACAAAGTCCGATTCTACAAATACCGATTCTACAAATACCGATTCTACAAAGACCGATTCTACAAAAACCGATCCTCCAAAGTCTGATTCTACAAATACCGATTCCACAAAGACCGATTCTACAAAGACCGATTCTACAAAGTCCGATTCTACAAAGACCGATTCTACAAAAACAGATTCTACAAATACCGATTCTACAAAGACCGATTCTACAAAAACCGATTCTACAAATTCCGATTCTACAAAGACCGATTCTACAAAGACCGATTCTACAAAAACCGATTCTACAAAGTCCGATTCTACAAAGACCGATTCTACAAAGACAGATTCTACAAAAACCGATTCTACAAAGACCGATTCTACAAAAACCGATTCTACAAATACCGATTTTACAAAGACCGATTCTACAAAGACCGATTCTACAAAGACAGATTCTACAAAAACCGATTCTACAAAGACCGATTCTACAAAGACCGATTCTACAAAGACCGATTCTACAAAGACCGATTCTACAAAGTCCGATTCTACAAATACCGATTCTACAAAGACCGATTCTACAAAGTCCGATTCTACAAAGACCGATTCTACAAAAACAGATTCTACAAATACCGATTCTACAAAGACCGATTCTACAAAAACCGATTCTACAAAGTCCGATTCTACAAAGACCGATTCTACAAAGACAGATTCTACAAAAACCGATTCTACAAAGACCGATTCTACAAAAACCGATTCTACAAAGACCGATTCTACAAAAACCGATTCTACAAAAACCGATTCTACAAAGTCCGATTCTACAAATACCGATTCTACAAAGTCCGATTCTACAAATACCGATTCGACAAAGACCGATTCTACAAAAACCGATTCTACAAAGACCGATTCTACAAAGACCGATTCTACAAAGTCCGATTCTACAAATACCGATTCTACAAAGACCGATTCTACAAAAACCGATTCTACAACTGCCGATTCTACAAATACCGATTCTACAAAGTCCGATTCTACAAATACCGATTCGACAAAGACCGATTCTACAAAAACCGATTCTACAAAGTCCGATTCTACAAATACCGATTCGACAAAGACCGATTCTACAAAGACCGATTCTACAAAGACCGATTCTACAAAGACCGATATTACAAAGTCCGATTCTACAAAAACCGATTCTACAAATACCGATTCTACAAAGTCCGATTCTACAAAGACCGATTCTACAAAGACAGATTCTACAAAAACCGATTCTACAAAGACCGATTCTACAAAAACCGATTCTACAAATACCGATTTTACAAAGACCGATTCTACAAAGACCGATTCTACAAAAACCGATTCTACAAATACCGATTCTACAAAGACCGATTCTACAAAAACCGATTCTACAAAGTCTGATTCTACAAATACCGATTCTACAAAGACCGATTCTACAAAAACCGATTCTACAAATACCGATTCTACAAATACCGATTCTACAAAGTCCGATTCTACAAATACCAATTCTACAAAGACCGATTCTACAATGACCGATTCTACAAAAACCGATTCTACAAAAACCGATTCTACAAAGTCCGATTCTACAAATACCGATTCTACAAAGTCCGATTCTACAAAGACCAATTCTACAAAGTCCGATTCCACAAAGACCGATTCTACAAAGACCGATTCTACAAAGTCCGATTCTACAAAGACCGATTCTACAAAAACAGATTCTACAAATACCGATTCTACAAAGACCGATTCTACAAAAACCGATTCTACAAAGTCCGATTCTACAAAGACCGATTCTACAAAGACAGATTCTACAAAAACCGATTCTACAAAGACCGATTCTACAAAAACCGATTCTACAAATACCGATTTTACAAAGACCGATTCTACAAAGACCGATTCTACAAAAACCGATTCTACAAAGTCCGATTCTACAAATACTGATTCTACAAAGACCGATTCTACAAAGATCGATTGTACAAAGACCGATTCTACAAAGTCCGATTCTACAAATACCGATTCTACAAAGACCGATTCTACAAAAACCGATTCTACAAAGTCCGAAACTACAAAGACCGATTCTACAAAGACCGATTCTACAAAAACCGATTCTACAAAGACCGATTCTACAAAAACCGATTCTACAAAGTCCGATTCTACAAATACCGATTCTACAAAGTTTGATTCTACAAATACCAATTCTACAAAGACCGATTCTACAAAGACCGATTCCACAAAGACCGATTCTACAAAGACCGATTCTACAAAGTCCGATTCTACAAAGACCGATTCTACAAAAACAGATTCTACAAATACCGATTCTACAAAGACCGATTCTACAAAAACCAATTCTACAAAGTCCGATTCTACAAAGACCGATTCTACAAAGACCGATTCTACAAAAACCGATTCCACAAAGACCGATTCTTCAAAAACCGATTCTACAAAGTCCGATTCTACAAAAACCGATTCTACAAATACCGATTTTACAAAGACCGATTTTACAAAGACCGATTCTACAAAAACCGATTCTACAAAGTCCGATTCTACAAATACCGATTCTACAAAGACCGATTCTACAAAGTCCGATTCTACAAAGACCGATTCTACAAAAACAGATTCTACAAATACCGATTCTACAAAGACCGATTCTACAAAAACCGATTCTACAAATACTGATTCTACAAAGTCCGATTCTACAAATACCAATTCTACAAAGACCGATTCTACAATGACCGATTCTACAAAAACCGATTCTACAAAAACCGATTCTACAAAGTCCGATTCTACAAATACCGATTCTACAAAGTCCGATTCTACAAATACCGATTCGACAAAGACCGATTCTACAAAAACCGATTCTACAAAGACCGATTCTACAAAAACCGATTCTACAAATACTGATTCTACAAAGTCCGATTCTACAAATACCAATTCTACAAAAACCGATTCTACAAAGACCGATTCTACAAAAACCGATTCTACAAAAACCGATTCTACAAAGTCCGATTCTACAAATACCGATTCTACAAAGTCCGATTCTACAAATACCGATTCGACAAAGACCGATTCTACAAAAACCGATTCTACAAAGACCGATTCTACAAAGACCGATTCTACAAAGTCCGATTCTACAAATACCGATTCTACAAAGACCGATTCTACAAAAACCGATTCTACAAAAACCGATTCTACAAATACTGATTCTACAAAGTCCGATTCTACAAATACCAATTCTACAAAAACCGATTCTACAAAGACCGATTCTACAAAAACCGATTCTACAAAAACCGATTCTACAAAGTCCGATTCTACAAATACCGATTCTACAAAGTCCGATTCTACAAATACCGATTCGACAAAGACCGATTCTACAAAAACCGATTCTACAAAGACCGATTCTACAAAGACCGATTCTACAAAGTCCGATTCTACAAATACCGATTCTACAAAGACCGATTCTACAAAAACCGATTCTACAACTGCCGATTCTACAAATACCGATTCTACAAAGTCCGATTCTACAAATACCGATTCGACAAAGACCGATTCTACAAAAACCGATTCTACAAAGTCCGATTCTACAAATACCGATTCGACAAAGACCGATTCTACAAAGACCGATTCTACAAATACCGATTCTACAAAGACCGATTCTACAAAAACCGATTCTACAACTGCCGATTCTACAAATACCGATTCTACAAAGTCCGATTCTACAAAAACCGATTCTACAAAGTCCGATTCTACAAATACCGATTCTACAAAGTCCGATTCTACAAATACCGATTCGACAAAGACCGATTCTACAAAAACCGATTCTACAAAGACCGATTCTACAAAGACCGATTCTACAAAGTCCGATTCTACAAATACCGATTCTACAAAGACCGATTCTACAAAAACCGATTCTACAACTGCCGATTCTACAAATACCGATTCTACAAAGTCCGATTCTACAAATACCGATTCGACAAAGACCGATTCTACAAAAACCGATTCTACAAAGTCCGATTCTACAAATACCGATTCGACAAAGACCGATTCTACAAAAACCGATTCTACAAAGTCCGATTCTACAAATACCGATTCGACAAAGACCGATTCTACAAAGACCGATTCTACAAAGACCGATTCTACAAAGACCGATATTACAAAGTCCGATTCTACAAAAACCGATTCTACAAATACCGATTCTACAAATACCGATTCTACAAAGTCCGATTCTACAAAGATCGATTGTACAAAGACCGATTCTACAAAGTCCGATTCTACAAATACCGATTCGACAAAGACCGATTCTACAAAGACCGATTCTACAAAGACCGATTCTACAAAGACCGATATTACAAAGTCCGATTCTACAAAAACCGATTCTACAAATACCGATTCTACAAATACCGATTCTACAAAGTCCGATTCTACAAATACCGATTCCACAAAGTTCGATTCTACAAAGACCGATTCTACAAAGTCCGATTCTACAAATACCGATTCTACAAAGTCCGATTCTACAAATACCAATTCTACAAAGACCGATTCTACAAAGACCGATTCCACAAAGACCGATTCTGCAAAGACCGATTCTACAAAGTCCGATTCTACAAAGACCGATTCTACAAAAACAGATTCTACAAATACCGATTCTACAAAGACCGATTCTACAAAAACCGATTCTACAAATTCCGATTCTACAAAGACCGATTCTACAAAGTCCGATTCTACAAATAACGATTCGACAAAGTCCGATTCTACAAAGACCGATTCTACAAAGTCCGATTCTACAAATACTGATTCTACAAAGTCCGATTCTACAAATACCGATTCTACAAATACCGATTCTACAAATACCGATTCTACAAAGTCCGATTCTACAAATACCGATTCTACAAATACCGATTCTACAAAGACCGATTCTACAAAAACCGATCCTCCAAAGTCTGATTCTACAAATACCGATTCCACAAAGACCGATTCTACAAAGACCGATTCTACAAAGTCCGATTCTACAAAGACCGATTCTACAAAAACAGATTCTACAAATACCGATTCTACAAAGACCGATTCTACAAAAACCGATTCTACAAATTCCGATTCTACAAAGACCGATTCTACAAAGACCGATTCTACAAAAACCGATTCTACAAAGTCCGATTCTACAAAGACCGATTCTACAAAGACAGATTCTACAAAAACCGATTCTACAAAGACCGATTCTACAAAAACCGATTCTACAAATACCGATTTTACAAAGACCGATTCTACAAAGACCGATTCTACAAAGACAGATTCTACAAAAACCGATTCTACAAAGACCGATTCTACAAAGACCGATTCTACAAAGACCGATTCTACAAAGACCGATTCTACAAAGTCCGATTCTACAAATACCGATTCTACAAAGACCGATTCTACAAAGTCCGATTCTACAAAGACCGATTCTACAAAAACAGATTCTACAAATACCGATTCTACAAAGACCGATTCTACAAAAACCGATTCTACAAAGTCCGATTCTACAAAGACCGATTCTACAAAGACAGATTCTACAAAAACCGATTCTACAAAGACCGATTCTACAAAAACCGATTCTACAAAGACCGATTCTACAAAAACCGATTCTACAAAAACCGATTCTACAAAGTCCGATTCTACAAATACCGATTCTACAAAGTCCGATTCTACAAATACCGATTCGACAAAGACCGATTCTACAAAAACCGATTCTACAAAGACCGATTCTACAAAGACCGATTCTACAAAGTCCGATTCTACAAATACCGATTCTACAAAGACCGATTCTACAAAAACCGATTCTACAACTGCCGATTCTACAAATACCGATTCTACAAAGTCCGATTCTACAAATACCGATTCGACAAAGACCGATTCTACAAAAACCGATTCTACAAAGTCCGATTCTACAAATACCGATTCGACAAAGACCGATTCTACAAAGACCGATTCTACAAAGACCGATTCTACAAAGACCGATATTACAAAGTCCGATTCTACAAAAACCGATTCTACAAATACCGATTCTACAAAGTCCGATTCTACAAAGACCGATTCTACAAAGACAGATTCTACAAAAACCGATTCTACAAAGACCGATTCTACAAAAACCGATTCTACAAATACCGATTTTACAAAGACCGATTCTACAAAGACCGATTCTACAAAAACCGATTCTACAAATACCGATTCTACAAAGACCGATTCTACAAAAACCGATTCTACAAAGTCTGATTCTACAAATACCGATTCTACAAAGACCGATTCTACAAAAACCGATTCTACAAATACCGATTCTACAAATACCGATTCTACAAAGTCCGATTCTACAAATACCAATTCTACAAAGACCGATTCTACAATGACCGATTCTACAAAAACCGATTCTACAAAAACCGATTCTACAAAGTCCGATTCTACAAATACCGATTCTACAAAGTCCGATTCTACAAAGACCAATTCTACAAAGTCCGATTCCACAAAGACCGATTCTACAAAGACCGATTCTACAAAGTCCGATTCTACAAAGACCGATTCTACAAAAACAGATTCTACAAATACCGATTCTACAAAGACCGATTCTACAAAAACCGATTCTACAAAGTCCGATTCTACAAAGACCGATTCTACAAAGACAGATTCTACAAAAACCGATTCTACAAAGACCGATTCTACAAAAACCGATTCTACAAATACCGATTTTACAAAGACCGATTCTACAAAGACCGATTCTACAAAAACCGATTCTACAAAGTCCGATTCTACAAATACTGATTCTACAAAGACCGATTCTACAAAGATCGATTGTACAAAGACCGATTCTACAAAGTCCGATTCTACAAATACCGATTCTACAAAGACCGATTCTACAAAAACCGATTCTACAAAGTCCGATACTACAAAGACCGATTCTACAAAGACCGATTCTACAAAAACCGATTCTACAAAGACCGATTCTACAAAAACCGATTCTACAAAGTCCGATTCTACAAATACCGATTCTACAAAGTTTGATTCTACAAATACCAATTCTACAAAGACCGATTCTACAAAGACCGATTCCACAAAGACCGATTCTACAAAGACCGATTCTACAAAGTCCGATTCTACAAAGACCGATTCTACAAAAACAGATTCTACAAATACCGATTCTACAAAGACCGATTCTACAAAAACCAATTCTACAAAGTCCGATTCTACAAAGACCGATTCTACAAAGACCGATTCTACAAAAACCGATTCCACAAAGACCGATTCTTCAAAAACCGATTCTACAAAGTCCGATTCTACAAAAACCGATTCTACAAATACCGATTTTACAAAGACCGATTTTACAAAGACCGATTCTACAAAAACCGATTCTACAAAGTCCGATTCTACAAATACCGATTCTACAAAGACCGATTCTACAAAGTCCGATTCTACAAAGACCGATTCTACAAAAACAGATTCTACAAATACCGATTCTACAAAGACCGATTCTACAAAAACCGATTCTACAAATACTGATTCTACAAAGTCCGATTCTACAAATACCAATTCTACAAAGACCGATTCTACAATGACCGATTCTACAAAAACCGATTCTACAAAAACCGATTCTACAAAGTCCGATTCTACAAATACCGATTCTACAAAGTCCGATTCTACAAAGACCAATTCTACAAAGTCCGATTCCACAAAGACCGATTCTACAAAGACCGATTCTACAAAGTCCGATTCTACAAAGACCGATTCTACAAAAACAGATTCTACAAATACCGATTCTACAAAGACCGATTCTACAAAAACCGATTCTACAAAGTCCGATTCTACAAAGACCGATTCTACAAAGACAGATTCTACAAAAACCGATTCTACAAAGACCGATTCTACAAAAACCGATTCTACAAATACCGATTTTACAAAGACCGATTCTACAAAGACCGATTCTACAAAAACCGATTCTACAAAGTCCGATTCTACAAATACTGATTCTACAAAGACCGATTCTACAAAGATCGATTGTACAAAGACCGATTCTACAAAGTCCGATTCTACAAATACCGATTCTACAAAGACCGATTCTACAAAAACCGATTCTACAAAGTCCGATACTACAAAGACCGATTCTACAAAGACCGATTCTACAAAAACCGATTCTACAAAGACCGATTCTACAAAGTCCGATTCTACAAAGACCGATTCTACAAAAACAGATTCTACAAATACCGATTCTACAAAGACCGATTCTACAAAAACCAATTCTACAAAGTCCGATTCTACAAAGACCGATTCTACAAAGACCGATTCTACAAAAACCGATTCCACAAAGACCGATTCTACAAAAACCGATTCTACAAAGTCCGATTCTACAAAAACCGATTCTACAAATACCGATTTTACAAAGACCGATTTTACAAAGACCGATTCCACAAAAACCGATTCTACAAAGTCCGATTCTACAAATACCGATTCTACAAAGTCCGATTCTACAAAGACCGATTCTACAAAGACAGATTCTACAAAAACCGATTCTACAAAGACCGATTCTACAAAAACCGATTCTACAAATACCGATTTTACAAAGACCGATTCTACAAAGACCGATTCTACAAAAACCGATTCTACAAAGTCCGATTCTACAAATACTGATTCTACAAAGACCGATTCTACAAAGATCGATTGTACAAAGACCGATTCTACAAAGTCCGATTCTACAAATACCGATTCTACTAAGACCGATTCTACAAAAACCGATTCTACAAAGTCCGATACTACAAAGACCGATTCTACAAAGACCGATTCTACAAAAACCGATTCTACAAAGACCGATTCTACAAAAACCGATTCTACAAAGTCCGATTCTACAAATACCGATTCTACAAAGTTTGATTCTACAAATACCAATTCTACAAAGACCGATTCTACAAAGACCGATTCCACAAAGACCGATTCTACAAAGACCGATTCTACAAAGTCCGATTCTACAAAGACCGATTCTACAAAAACAGATTCTACAAATACCGATTCTACAAAAACCGATTCTACAAATACCGATTTTACAAAGACCGATTTTACAAAGACCGATTCTACAAAAACCGATTCTACAAAGTCCGATTCTACAAATACCGATTCTACAAAGACCGATTCTACAAAGTCCGATTCTACAAAGACCGATTCTACAAAAACAGATTCTACAAATACCGATTCTACAAAGACCGATTCTACAAAAACCGATTCTACAAAGTCCGATTCTACAAAGACCGATTCTACAAAGACAGATTCTACAAAAACCGATTCTACAAAGACCGATTCTACAAAAACCGATTCTACAAAGACCGATTCTACAAAAACCGATTCTACAAAAACCGATTCTACAAAGTCCGATTCTACAAATACCGATTCTACAAAGTCCGATTCTACAAATACCGATTCGACAAAGACCGATTCTACAAAAACCGATTCTACAAAGACCGATTCTACAAAGACCGATTCTACAAAGTCCGATTCTACAAATACCGATTCTACAAAGACCGATTCTACAAAAACCGATTCTACAACTGCCGATTCTACAAATACCGATTCTACAAAGTCCGATTCTACAAATACCGATTCGACAAAGACCGATTCTACAAAAACCGATTCTACAAAGTCCGATTCTACAAATACCGATTCGACAAAGACCGATTCTACAAAGACCGATTCTACAAAGACCGATTCTACAAAGACCGATTCTACAAAGTCCGATTCTACAAAAACCGATTCTACAAATACCGATTCTACAAAGACCGATTCTACAAAAACCGATTCTACAAATACCGATTCTACAAATACCGATTCTACAAAGTCCGATTCTACAAAGATCGATTGTACAAAGACCGATTCTACAAAGTCCGATTCTACAAATACCGATTCTACAAAAACCGATTCTACAAAAACCGATTCTACAAAGTCCGATTCTACAAATACCGATTCTACAAAGTCCGATTCTACAAATACCGATTCTACAAATACCGATTCTACAAATACCGATTCTACAAAAACCGATTCTACAAAGTCCGATTCTACAAATACCGATTCGACAAAGTCCGATTCTACAAAGACTGATTCTACAAAAACCGATCCTACAAAGTCTGATTCTACAAATACCGATTCTACAAAGACCGATTCTACAAAAACCGATTCTACAAAGTCCGATTCTACAAATACCGATTCGACAAAGTCCGATTCTACAAAGACTGATTCTACAAAAACCGATCCTACAAAGTCTGATTCTACAAATACCGATTCTACAAAGACCGATTCTACAAAAACCGATTCTACAAATACCGATTCGACAAAGACCGATTCTACAAAAACCGATTCTACAAAGTCCGATTCTACAAATACCGATTCGACAAAGACCGATTCTACAAAGACCGATTCTACAAAGACCGATTCTACAAAGACCGATTCTACAAAGTCCGATTCTACAAAAACCGATTCTACAAATACCGATTCTACAAAGACCGATTCTACAAAAACCGATTCTACAAATACCGATTCTACAAATACCGATTCTACAAAGTCCGATTCTACAAAGATCGATTGTACAAAGACCGATTCTACAAAGTCCGATTCTACAAATACCGATTCTACAAAAACCGATTATACAAAAACCGATTCTACAAAGACCGATTCTACAAAGACCGATTCTACAAAGTCCGATTCTACAAAAACCGATTCTACAAATACCGATTCTACAAAGACCGATTCTACAAAAACCGATTCTACAAAGTCTGATTCTACAAATACCGATTCTACAAAGACCGATTCTACAAAAACCGATTCTACAAATACCGATTCTACAAATACCGATTCTACAAAAACCGATTCTACAAAGTCCGATTCTACAAATACCGATTCGACAAAGTCCGATTCTACAAAGACCGATTCTACAAAAACCGATCCTACAAAGTCTGATTCTACAAATACCGATTCTACAAAGACCGATTCTACAAAAACCGATTCTACAAATACCGATTCTACAAATACCGATTCTACAAATACCGATTCTACAAAGTCCGATTCTACAAATACCGATTCTACAAATACCGATTCTACAAAGACCGATTCTACAAAAACCGATTCTACAAATACCGATTCTACAAAGACCGATTCTACAAAAACCGATTCTACAAAGTCTGATTCTACAAATACCGATTCTACAAAGACCGATTCTACAAAAACCGATTCTACAAATACCGATTCTACAAAGTCCGATTCTACAAATACCAATTCTACAAAGACCGATTCTACAATGACCGATTCTACAAAAACCGATTCTACAAAAACCGATTCTAAAAAGTCCGATTCTACAAATACCGATTTTACAAAGTCCGATTCTACAAAGACCGATTCTACAAAGTCCGATTCCACAAAGACCGATTCTACAAAGACCAATTCTACAAAGTCCGATTCTACAAAGACCGATTCTACAAAAACAGATTCTACAAATACCGATTCTACAAAGACCGATTCTACAAAAACCGATTCTACAAAGTCCGATTCTACAAAGACCGATTCTACAAAGACAGATTCTACAAAAACCGATTCTACAAAGACCGATTCTACAAAAACCGATTCTACAAATACCGATTTTACAAAGACCGATTCTACAAAGACCGATTCTACAAAAACCGATTCTACAAATACCGATTCTACAAAGACCGATTCTACAAAAACCGATTCTACAAAGTCTGATTCTACAAATACCGATTCTACAAAGACCGATTCTACAAAAACCGATTCTACAAATACCGATTCTACAAATACCGATTCTACAAAGTCCGATTCTACAAATACCAATTCTACAAAGACCGATTCTACAATGACCGATTCTACAAAAACCGATTCTACAAAAACCGATTCTACAAAGTCCGATTCTACAAATACCGATTCTACAAAGTCCGATTCTACAAAGACCAATTCTACAAAGTCCGATTCCACAAAGACCGATTCTACAAAGACCGATTCTACAAAGTCCGATTCTACAAAGACCGATTCTACAAAAACAGATTCTACAAATACCGATTCTACAAAGACCGATTCTACAAAAACCGATTCTACAAACTCCGATTCTACAAAGACCGATTCTACAAAGACAGATTTTACAAAAACCGATTCTACAAAGACCGATTCTACAAAAACCGATTCTAGAAATACCGATTTTACAAAGACCGATTCTACAAAGACCGATTCTACAAAAACCGATTCTACAAAGTCCGATTCTACAAATACTGATTCTACAAAGACCGATTCTACAAAGATCGATTGTACAAAGACCGATTTTACAAAGTCCGATTCTACAAATACCGATTCTACAAAGACCGATTCTACAAAAACCGATTCTACAAAGTCCGATACTACAAAGAGCGATTCTACAAAGACCGATTCTACAAAAACCGATTCTACAAAGACCGATTCTACAAAAACCGATTCTACAAAGTCCGATTCTACAAATACCGATTCTACAAAGTTTGATTCTACAAATACCAATTCTACAAAGACCGATTCTACAAAGACCGATTCCACAAAGACCGATTCTACAAAGACCGATTCTACAAAGTCCGATTCTACAAAGACCGATTCTACAAAAACAGATTCTACAAATACCGATTCTACAAAGACCGATTCTACAAAAACCAATTCTACAAAGTCCGATTCTACAAAGACCGATTCTACAAAGACCGATTCTACAAAAACCGATTCCACAAAGACCGATTCTACAAAAACCGATTCTACAAAGTCCGATTCTACAAAAACCGATTCTACAAATACCGATTTTACAAAGACCGATTTTACAAAGACCGATTCTACAAAAACCGATTCTACAAAGTCCGATTCTACAAATACCGATTCTACAAAGACCGATTCTACAAAGTCCGATTCTACAAAGACCGATTCTACAAAAACAGATTCTACAAATACCGATACTACAAAGACCGATTCTACAAAAACCGATTCTACAAATACCGATTCTACAAATACCGATTCTACAAAGTCCGATTCTACAAATACCAATTCTACAAAGACCGATTCTACAATGACCGATTCTACAAAGTCCGATTCTACAAAGACCGATTCTACAAAGACAGATTCTACAAAAACCGATTCTACAAAGACCGATTCTACAAAAACCGATTCTACAAATACCGATTTTACAAAGACCGATTCTACAAAGACCGATTCTACAAAAACCGATTCTACAAAGTCCGATTCTACAAATACTGATTCTACAAAGACCGATTCTACAAAGATCGATTGTTCAAAGACCGATTCTACAAAGTCCGATTCTACAAAAACAGATTCTACAAATACCGATTCTACAAAGACCGATTCTACAAAAACCAATTCTACAAAGTCCGATTCTACAAAGACCGATTCTACAAAGACCGATTCTACAAAAACCGATTCCACAAAGACCGATTCTACAAAAACCGATTCTACAAAGTCCGATTCTACAAAGACCGATTCTACAAAGTCCGATTCTACAAATACCGATTCTACAAAGACCGATTCTACAAAAACCGATTCTACAAAGTCCGATACTACAAAGACCGATTCTACAAAGACCGATTCTACAAAAACCGATTCTACAAAGACCGATTCTACAAAGTCCGATTCTACAAAGACCGATTCTACAAAAACAGATTCTACAAATACCGATTCTACAAAGACCGATTCTACAAAAACCAATTCTACAAAGTCCGATTCTACAAAGACCGATTCTACAAAGACCGATTCTACAAAAACCGATTCCACAAAGACCGATTCTACAAAAACCGATTCTACAAAGTCCGATTCTACAAAAACCGATTCTACAAATACCGATTTTACAAAGACCGATTTTACAAAGACCGATTCTACAAAAACCGATTCTACAAAGTCCGATTCTACAAATACCGATTCTACAAAGTCCGATTCTACAAAGACCGATTCTACAAAGACAGATTCTACAAAAACCGATTCTACAAAGACCGATTCTACAAAAACCGATTCTACAAATACCGATTTTACAAAGACCGATTCTACAAAGACCGATTCTACAAAAACCGATTCTACAAAGTCCGATTCTACAAATACTGATTCTACAAAGACCGATTCTACAAAGATCGATTGTACAAAGACCGATTCTACAAAGTCCGATTCTACAAATACCGATTCTACTAAGACCGATTCTACAAAAACCGATTCTACAAAGTCCGATACTACAAAGACCGATTCTACAAAGACCGATTCCACAAAGACCGATTCTACAAAGACCGATTCTACAAATTCCGATTCTACAAAGACCGATTCTACAAAAACAGATTCTACAAATACCGATTCTACAAAAACCGATTCTACAAATACCGATTTTACAAAGACCGATTTTACAAAGACCGATTCTACAAAAACCGATTCTACAAAGTCCGATTCTACAAATACCGATTCTACAAAGACCGATTCTACAAAGTCCGATTCTACAAAGACCGATTCTACAAAAACAGATTCTACAAATACCGATTCTACAAAGACCGATTCTACAAAAACCGATTCTACAAAGTCCGATTCTACAAAGACCGATTCTACAAAGACAGATTCTACAAAAACCGATTCTACAAAGACCGATTCTACAAAAACCGATTCTACAAAGACCGATTCTACAAAAACCGATTCTACAAAAACCGATTCTACAAAGTCCGATTCTACAAATACCGATTCTACAAAGTCCGATTCTACAAATACCGATTCGACAAAGACCGATTCTACAAAAACCGATTCTACAAAGACCGATTCTACAAAGACCGATTCTACAAAGTCCGATTCTACAAATACCGATTCTACAAAGACCGATTCTACAAAAACCGATTCTACAACTGCCGATTCTACAAATACCGATTCTACAAAGTCCGATTCTACAAATACCGATTCGACAAAGACCGATTCTACAAAAACCGATTCTACAAAGTCCGATTCTACAAATACCGATTCGACAAAGACCGATTCTACAAAGACCGATTCTACAAAGACCGATTCTACAAAGACCGATTCTACAAAGTCCGATTCTACAAAAACCGATTCTACAAATACCGATTCGACAAAGTCCGATTCTACAAAGACTGATTCTACAAAAACCGATCCTACAAAGTCTGATTCTACAAATACCGATTCTACAAAGACCGATTCTACAAAAACCGATTCTACAAAGTCCGATTCTACAAATACCGATTCGACAAAGTCCGATTCTACAAAGACTGATTCTACAAAAACCGATCCTACAAAGTCTGATTCTACAAATACCGATTCTACAAAGACCGATTCTACAAAAACCGATTCTACAAATACCGATTCGACAAAGACCGATTCTACAAAAACCGATTCTACAAAGTCCGATTCTACAAATACCGATTCGACAAAGACCGATTCTACAAAGACCGATTCTACAAAGACCGATTCTACAAAGACCGATTCTACAAAGTCCGATTCTACAAAAACCGATTCTACAAATACCGATTCTACAAAGACCGATTCTACAAAAACCGATTCTACAAATACCGATTCTACAAATACCGATTCTACAAAGTCCGATTCTACAAAGATCGATTGTACAAAGACCGATTCTACAAAGTCCGATTCTACAAATACCGATTCTACAAAAACCGATTATACAAAAACCGATTCTACAAAGACCGATTCTACAAAGACCGATTCTACAAAGTCCGATTCTACAAAAACCGATTCTACAAATACCGATTCTACAAAGACCGATTCTACAAAAACCGATTCTACAAAGTCTGATTCTACAAATACCGATTCTACAAAGACCGATTCTACAAAAACCGATTCTACAAATACCGATTCTACAAATACCGATTCTACAAAAACCGATTCTACAAAGTCCGATTCTACAAATACCGATTCGACAAAGTCCGATTCTACAAAGACCGATTCTACAAAAACCGATCCTACAAAGTCTGATTCTACAAATACCGATTCTACAAAGACCGATTCTACAAAAACCGATTCTACAAATACCGATTCTACAAATACCGATTCTACAAATACCGATTCTACAAAGTCCGATTCTACAAATACCGATTCTACAAATACCGATTCTACAAAGACCGATTCTACAAAAACCGATTCTACAAATACCGATTCTACAAAGACCGATTCTACAAAAACCGATTCTACAAAGTCTGATTCTACAAATACCGATTCTACAAAGACCGATTCTACAAAAACCGATTCTACAAATACCGATTCTACAAAGTCCGATTCTACAAATACCAATTCTACAAAGACCGATTCTACAATGACCGATTCTACAAAAACCGATTCTACAAAAACCGATTCTAAAAAGTCCGATTCTACAAATACCGATTCTACAAAGTCCGATTCTACAAAGACCGATTCTACAAAGTCCGATTCCACAAAGACCGATTCTACAAAGACCAATTCTACAAAGTCCGATTCTACAAAGACCGATTCTACAAAAACAGATTCTACAAATACCGATTCTACAAAGACCGATTCTACAAAAACCGATTCTACAAAGTCCGATTCTACAAAGACCGATTCTACAAAGACAGATTCTACAAAAACCGATTCTACAAAGACCGATTCTACAAAAACCGATTCTACAAATACCGATTTTACAAAGACCGATTCTACAAAGACCGATTCTACAAAAACCGATTCTACAAATACCGATTCTACAAAGACCGATTCTACAAAAACCGATTCTACAAAGTCTGATTCTACAAATACCGATTCTACAAAGACCGATTCTACAAAAACCGATTCTACAAATACCGATTCTACAAATACCGATTCTACAAAGTCCGATTCTACAAATACCAATTCTACAAAGACCGATTCTACAATGACCGATTCTACAAAAACCGATTCTACAAAAACCGATTCTACAAAGTCCGATTCTACAAATACCGATTCTACAAAGACCGATTCTACAAAGACAGATTTTACAAAAACCGATTCTACAAAGACCGATTCTACAAAAACCGATTCTACAAACTCCGATTCTACAAAGACCGATTCTACAAAGACAGATTTTACAAAAACCGATTCTACAAAGACCGATTCTACAAAAACCGATTCTAGAAATACCGATTTTACAAAGACCGATTCTACAAAGACCGATTCTACAAAAACCGATTCTACAAAGTCCGATTCTACAAATACTGATTCTACAAAGACCGATTCTACAAAGATCGATTGTACAAAGACCGATTTTACAAAGTCCGATTCTACAAATACCGATTCTACAAAGACCGATTCTACAAAAACCGATTCTACAAAGTCCGATACTACAAAGAGCGATTCTACAAAGACCGATTCTACAAAAACCGATTCTACAAAGACCGATTCTACAAAAACCGATTCTACAAAGTCCGATTCTACAAATACCGATTCTACAAAGTTTGATTCTACAAATACCAATTCTACAAAGACCGATTCTACAAAGACCGATTCCACAAAGACCGATTCTACAAAGACCGATTCTACAAAGTCCGATTCTACAAAGACCGATTCTACAAAAACAGATTCTACAAATACCGATTCTACAAAGACCGATTCTACAAAAACCAATTCTACAAAGTCCGATTCTACAAAGACCGATTCTACAAAGACCGATTCTACAAAAACCGATTCCACAAAGACCGATTCTACAAAAACCGATTCTACAAAGTCCGATTCTACAAAAACCGATTCTACAAATACCGATTTTACAAAGACCGATTTTACAAAGACCGATTCTACAAAAACCGATTCTACAAAGTCCGATTCTACAAATACCGATTCTACAAAGACCGATTCTACAAAGTCCGATTCTACAAAGACCGATTCTACAAAAACAGATTCTACAAATACCGATACTACAAAGACCGATTCTACAAAAACCGATTCTACAAATACCGATTCTACAAATACCGATTCTACAAAGTCCGATTCTACAAATACCAATTCTACAAAGACCGATTCTACAATGACCGATTCTACAAAGTCCGATTCTACAAAGACCGATTCTACAAAGACAGATTCTACAAAAACCGATTCTACAAAGACCGATTCTACAAAAACCGATTCTACAAATACCGATTTTACAAAGACCGATTCTACAAAGACCGATTCTACAAAAACCGATTCTACAAAGTCCGATTCTACAAATACTGATTCTACAAAGACCGATTCTACAAAGATCGATTGTTCAAAGACCGATTCTACAAAGTCCGATTCTACAAAAACAGATTCTACAAATACCGATTCTACAAAGACCGATTCTACAAAAACCAATTCTACAAAGTCCGATTCTACAAAGACCGATTCTACAAAGACCGATTCTACAAAAACCGATTCCACAAAGACCGATTCTACAAAAACCGATTCTACAAAGTCCGATTCTACAAAAACCGATTCTACAAATACCGATTTTACAAAGACCGATTTTACAAAGACCGATTCTACAAAAACCGATTCTACAAAGTCCGATTCTACAAATACCGATTCTACAAAGACCGATTCTACAAAGTCTGATTCTACAAAGACCGGATCTACAAAAACAGATTCTACAAATACCGATTCTACAAAGACCGATTCTACAAAAACCGATTCTACAAAGTCCGATTCTACAAAGACCGATTCTACAAAGACAGATTCTACAAAAACCGATTCTACAAAGACCGATTCTACAAAAACCGATTCTACAAAAACCGATTCTACAAAGTCCGATTCTACAAATACCGATTCTACAAAGTCCGATTCTACAAAGTCCGATTCTACAAATACCGATTCTACAAAAACCGATTCTACAAAAACCGATTCTACAAAGTCCGATTCTACAAAGTCCGATTCTACAAATACCGATTCTACAAATACCGATTTTACAAAGACCGATTTTACAAAGACCGATTCTACAAAAACCGATTCTACAAAGTCCGATTCTACAAAAACCGAATCTACAAAGACCGATTCTACAAAAACCGATTCTACAAAGACCGATTCTACAAAAACCGATTCTACAAAAACCGATTCTACAAATACCGATTCTACAAATACCGATTCTACAAATACCGATTCTACAAAGTCCGATTCTACAAATACCGATTCTACAAATACCGATTCTACAAAGACCGATTCTACAAAAACCGATTCTACAAATACCGATTCTACAAAGACCGATTCTACAAAAACCGATTCTACAAAGTCTGATTCTACAAATACCGATTCTACAAATACCGATTTTACAAAGACCGATTCTACAAAGACCGATTCTACAAAAACCGATTCTACAAAGTCCGATTCTACAAATACTGATTCTACAAAGACCGATTCTACAAAGATCGATTGTTCAAAGACCGATTCTACAAAGTCCGATTCTACAAATACCGATTCTACAAAGTCCGATTCTACAAAAACCGATTCTACAAATACCGATTCTACAAAGACCGATTCTACAAAAACCGATTCTACAAAGTCTGATTCTACAAATACCGATTCTACAAAGACCGATTCTACAAAAACCGATTCTACAAATACCGATTCTACAAATACCGATTCTACAAAGTCCGATTCTACAAATACCAATTCTACAAAGACCGATTCTACAATGACCGATTCTACAAAAACCGATTCTACAAAAACCGATTCTACAAAGTCCGATTCTACAAATACCGATTCTACAAAGTCCGATTCTACAAAGACCAATTCTACAAAGTCCGATTCCACAAAGACCGATTCTACAAAGACCGATTCTACAAAGTCCGATTCTACAAAGACCGATTCTACAAAAACAGATTCTACAAATACCGATTCTACAAAGACCGATTCTACAAAAACCGATTCTACAAAGTCCGATTCTACAAAGACCGATTCTACAAAGACAGATTTTACAAAAACCGATTCTACAAAGACCGATTCTACAAAAACCGATTCTAGAAATACCGATTTTACAAAGACCGATTCTACAAAGACCGATTCTACAAAAACCGATTCTACAAAGTCCGATTCTACAAATACTGATTCTACAAAGACCGATTCTACAAAGATCGATTGTACAAAGACCGATTTTACAAAGTCCGATTCTACAAATACCGATTCTACAAAGACCGATTCTACAAAAACCGATTCTACAAAGTCCGATACTACAAAGAGCGATTCTACAAAGACCGATTCTACAAAAACCGATTCTACAAAGACCGATTCTACAAAAACCGATTCTACAAAGTCCGATTCTACAAATACCGATTCTACAAAGTTTGATTCTACAAATACCAATTCTACAAAGACCGATTCTACAAAGACCGATTCCACAAAGACCGATTCTACAAAGACCGATTCTACAAAGTCCGATTCTACAAAGACCGATTCTACAAAAACAGATTCTACAAATACCGATTCTACAAAGACCGATTCTACAAAAACCAATTCTACAAAGTCCGATTCTACAAAGACCGATTCTACAAAGACCGATTCTACAAAAACCGATTCCACAAAGACCGATTCTACAAAAACCGATTCTACAAAGTCCGATTCTACAAAAACCGATTCTACAAATACCGATTTTACAAAGACCGATTTTACAAAGACCGATTCTACAAAAACCGATTCTACAAAGTCCGATTCTACAAATACCGATTCTACAAAGACCGATTCTACAAAGTCCGATTCTACAAAGACCGATTCTACAAAAACAGATTCTACAAATACCGATACTACAAAGACCGATTCTACAAAAACCGATTCTACAAATACCGATTCTACAAATACCGATTCTACAAAGTCCGATTCTACAAATACCAATTCTACAAAGACCGATTCTACAATGACCGATTCTACAAAGTCCGATTCTACAAAGACCGATTCTACAAAGACAGATTCTACAAAAACCGATTCTACAAAGACCGATTCTACAAAAACCGATTCTACAAATACCGATTTTACAAAGACCGATTCTACAAAGACCGATTCTACAAAAACCGATTCTACAAAGTCCGATTCTACAAATACTGATTCTACAAAGACCGATTCTACAAAGATCGATTGTTCAAAGACCGATTCTACAAAGTCCGATTCTACAAAAACAGATTCTACAAATACCGATTCTACAAAGACCGATTCTACAAAAACCAATTCTACAAAGTCCGATTCTACAAAGACCGATTCTACAAAGACCGATTCTACAAAAACCGATTCCACAAAGACCGATTCTACAAAAACCGATTCTACAAAGTCCGATTCTACAAAAACCGATTCTACAAATACCGATTTTACAAAGACCGATTTTACAAAGACCGATTCTACAAAAACCGATTCTACAAAGTCCGATTCTACAAATACCGATTCTACAAAGACCGATTCTACAAAGTCTGATTCTACAAAGACCGGATCTACAAAAACAGATTCTACAAATACCGATTCTACAAAGACCGATTCTACAAAAACCGATTCTACAAAGTCCGATTCTACAAAGACCGATTCTACAAAGACAGATTCTACAAAAACCGATTCTACAAAGACCGATTCTACAAAAACCGATTCTACAAAAACCGATTCTACAAAGTCCGATTCTACAAATACCGATTCTACAAAGTCCGATTCTACAAAGTCCGATTCTACAAATACCGATTCTACAAAAACCGATTCTACAAAAACCGATTCTACAAAGTCCGATTCTACAAAGTCCGATTCTACAAATACCGATTCTACAAATACCGATTTTACAAAGACCGATTTTACAAAGACCGATTCTACAAAAACCGATTCTACAAAGTCCGATTCTACAAATACCGATTCTACAAATACCGATTTTACAAAGACCGATTTTACAAAGACCGATTCTACAAAAACCGATTCTACAAAGTCCGATTCTACAAAAACCGATTCTACAAAGTCCGATTCTACAAATACCGATTCTACAAAGTCCGATTCTACAAAGACCAATTCTACAAAGTCCGATTCCACAAAGACCGATTCTACAAAGACCGATTCTACAAAGTCCGATTCTACAAAGACCGATTCTACAAAAACAGATTCTACAAATACCGATTCTACAAAGACCGATTCTACAAAAACCGATTCTACAAAGTCCGATTCTACAAAGACCGATTCTACAAAGACAGATTTTACAAAAACCGATTCTACAAAGACCGATTCTACAAAAACCGATTCTAGAAATACCGATTTTACAAAGACCGATTCTACAAAGACCGATTCTACAAAAACCGATTCTACAAAGTCCGATTCTACAAATACTGATTCTACAAAGACCGATTCTACAAAGATCGATGGTACAAAGACCGATTCTACAAAGTCCGATTCTACAAATACCGATTCTACAAAGACCGATTCTACAAAAACCGATTCTACAAAGTCCGATACTACAAAGAGCGATTCTACAAAGACCGATTCTACAAAAACCGATTCTACAAAGACCGATTCTACAAAAACCGATTCTACAAAGTCCGATTCTACAAATACCGATTCTACAAAGTTTGATTCTACAAATACCAATTCTACAAAGACCGATTCTACAAAGACCGATTCCACAAAGACCGATTCTACAAAGACCGATTCTACAAAGTCCGATTCTACAAAGACCGATTCTACAAAAACAGATTCTACAAATACCGATTCTACAAAGACCGATTCTACAAAAACCAATTCTACAAAGTCCGATTCTACAAAGACCGATTCTACAAAGACCGATTCTACAAAAACCGATTCCACAAAGACCGATTCTACAAAAACCGATTCTACAAAGTCCGATTCTACAAAAACCGATTCTACAAATACCGATTTTACAAAGACCGATTTTACAAAGACCGATTCTACAAAAACCGATTCTACAAAGTCCGATTCTACAAATACCGATTCTACAAAGACCGATTCTACAAAGTCCGATTCTACAAAGACCGATTCTACAAAAACAGATTCTACAAATACCGATTCTACAAAGACCGATTCTACAAAAACCGATTCTACAAATACCGATTCTACAAATACCGATTCTACAAAGTCCGATTCTACAAATACCAATTCTACAAAGACCGATTCTACAATGACCGATTCTACAAAAACCGATTCTACAAAAACCGATTCTACAAAGTCCGATTCTACAAATACCGATTCTACAAAGTCCGATTCTACATAGACCAATTCTACAAAGTCCGATTCCACAAAGACCGATTCTACAAAGACCGATTCTACAAAGTCCGATTCTACAAAGACCGATTCTACAAAAACAGATTCTACAAATACCGATTCTACAAAGACCGATTCTACAAAAACCGATTCTACAAAGTCCGATTCTACAAAGACCGATTCTACAAAGACAGATTCTACAAAAACCGATTCTACAAAGACCGATTCTACAAAAACCGTTTCTACAAATACCGATTTTACAAAGACCGATTCTACAAAGACCGATTCTACAAAAACCGATTCTACAAAGTCCGATTCTACAAATACTGATTCTACAAAGACCGATTCTACAAAGATCGATTGTTTAAAGACCGATTCTACAAAAACAGATTCTACAAATACCGATTCTACAAAGACCGATTCTACAAAAACCAATTCTACAAAGTCCGATTCTACAAAGACCGATTCTACAAAGACCGATTCTACAAAAACCGATTCCACAAAGACCGATTCTACAAAAACCGATTCTACAAAGTCCGATTCTACAAAAACCGATTCTACAAATACCGATTTTACAAAGACCGATTTTACAAAGACCGATTCTACAAAAACCGATTCTACAAAGTCCGATTCTACAAATACCGATTCTACAAAGACCGATTCTACAAAGTCTGATTCTACAAAGACCGATTCTACAAAAACAGATTCTACAAATACCGATTCTACAAAGACCGATTCTACAAAAACCGATTCTACAAAGTCCGATTCTACAAAGACCGATTCTACAAAGACAGATTCTACAAAAACCGATTCTACAAAGACCGATTCTACAAAAACCGATTCTACAAAGACCGATTCTACAAAAACCGATTCTACAAAAACCGATTCTACAAAGTCCGATTCTACAAATACCGATTCTACAAAGTCCGATTCTACAAATACCGATTCTACAAATACCGATTTTACAAAGACCG
This sequence comes from Ganaspis brasiliensis, assembly GCA_037103525.1. Lineage (NCBI taxonomy): Eukaryota > Metazoa > Arthropoda > Insecta > Hymenoptera > Figitidae > Ganaspis > Ganaspis brasiliensis. Next base: position 833,233 of record JAZKLR010000475.1, read on the forward strand.
ATTTTACAAAGACCGATTCTACAAAAACCGATTCTACAAAGTCCGATTCTACAAAGATCGATTGTACAAAGACCGATTCTACAAAGTCCGATTCTACAAATACCGATTCTACAAAAACCGATTCTACAAAAACCGATTCTACAAAGTCCGATTCTACAAATACCGATTCTACAAAGTCCGATTCTACAAATACCGATTCGACAAAGACCGATTCTACTAAAACCGATTCTACAAAGACCGATTCTACAAAAACCGATTTTACAAAAACCGATTCTACAAAGTCCGATTCTACAAATACCGATTCTACAAAGTCCGATTCTACAAATACCGATTCTACAAATACCGATTTTACAAAGACCGATTTTACAAAGACCGATTCTACAAAAACCGATTCTACAAAGTCCGATTCTACAAAGATCGATTGTACAAAGACCGATTCTACAAAGTCCGATTCTACAAATACCGATTCTACAAAAACCGATTCTACAAAAACCGATTCTACAAAGTCCGATTCTACAAATACCGATTCTACAAAGTCCGATTCTACAAATACCGATTCGACAAAGACCGATTCTACAAAAACCGATTCTACAAAGTCCGATTCTACAAATACCGATTCGACAAAGACCGATTCTACAAAGACCGATTCTACAAAGACCGATTCTACAAAGACCGATTCTACAAAGTCCGATTCTACAAAACCGATTCTACAAATACCGATTCTACAAAGACCGATTCTACAAAAACCGATTCTACAAATACCGATTCTACAAATACCGATTCTACAAAGTCCGATTCTACAAAGATCGATTGTACAAAGACCGATTTTACAAAGTCCGATTCTACAAATACCGATTCTACAAAAACCGATTCTACAAAAACCGATTCTACAAAGTCCGATTCTACAAATACCGATTCTACAAAGTCCGATTCTACAAATACCGATTCGACAAAGACCGATTCTACAAAAACCGATTCTACAAAGTCCGATTCTACAAATACCGATTCGACAAAGACCGATTCTACAAAGACCGATTCTACAAAGACCGATTCTACAAAGACCGATTCTACAAAGTCCGATTCTACAAAAACCGATTCTACAAATACCGATTCTACAAAGATTGATTCTACAAAAACCGATTCTACAAAGTCTGATTCTACAAATACCGATTCTGCAAAGACCGATTCTACAAAAACCGATTCTACAAATACCGATTCTACAAATACCGATTCTACAAAAACCGATTCTACAAAGTCCGATTCTACAAATACCGATTCGACAAAGTCCGATTCTACAAAGACCGATTCTACAAAAACCGATCCTACAAAGTCTGATTCTACAAATACCGATTCTACAAAGACCGATTCTACAAAAACCGATTCTACAAATACCGATTCTACAAATACCGATTCTACAAAGTCCGATTCTACAAAGATCGATTGTACAAAAACCGATTCTACAAAGTCCGATTCTACAAAGACCGATTCTACAAAGACTGATTCTACAAAAACCGATTCTACAAAGACCGATTCTACACTAACCGATTCTACAAAGTCCGATTCTACAAATACCGATTCTACAAAGTTTGATTTTACAAATACCAATTCTACAAAGACCGATTCTACAAAGACCGATTCCACAAAGACCGATTCTACAAAGACCGATTCTACAAAGTCCGTTTCTACAAAGACCGATTCTACAAAAAAAGATTCTACAAGTACCGATTCTACAAAGACCGATTCTACAAAAACCGATTCTACAAAGTCCGATTCTACAAAGACCGATTCTACAAAGACCGATTCTACAAAAACCGATTCTACAAAGACCGATTCTACAAAAACCGATTCAAAAAGTCCGATTCTACAAAAACCGATTCTACAAAAACCGATTCTACAAAGTCCGATTCTACAAATACCGATTCTATAAATACCGATTCTACAAATACCGATTCTTCAAAGACCGATTCTACAAAAACCGATTCTACAAAGTCCGATTCTACAAATACCAATTCTACAAAGACCGATTCTACAATGACCGATTCTACAAAAACCGATTCTACAAAAACCGATTCTACAAAGTCCGATTCTACAAATACCGATTCTACAAAGTCCGATTCTACAAAGACCGATTCTACAAAGTCCGATTCTACAAATACCGATTCTACAAAGTCCGATTCTACAAATACCAATTCTACAAAGACCGATTCTACAAAGACCGATTCCACAAAGACCGATTCTACAAAGACCGATTCTACAAAGTCCGATTCTACAAATACCGATTCGACAAAGTCCGATTCTACAAAGACCGATTCTACAAAGTCCGATTCTACAAATACTGATTGTACAAAGTCCGATTCTACAAATACCGATTCTACAAAGTCCGATTCTACAAATACTGATTCTACAAAGACCGATTCTACAAAGATCGATTGTACAAAGACCGATTCTACAAAAACCGATTCTACAAAGTCCGATTCTACAAATACTGATTCTACAAAGTCCGATTCTACAAATACCGATTCTACAAAGTCCGATTCTACAAATACTGATTCTACAAAGACCGATTCTACAAAGATCGATTGTACAAAGACCGATTCTACAAAAACCGATTCTACAAAGTCCGATTCAACAAATACCGATTCTACAAAGTTTGATTCTACAAATACCAATTTTACAAAGACCGATTCTACAAAGACCGATTCTACAAAGTCCGATTCTACAAATACCAATTCTACAATGACCGATTCTACAAAGACCGATTCCACAAAGACCGATTGTACAAAGACCGATTCTACAAAGTCCGATTCTACAAATACCGATTCGACAAAGTCCGATTCTACAAAGACCGATTCTACAAAGTCCGATTCTACAAATACTGATTCTACAAAGTCCGATTCTACAAATACCGATTCTACAAATACCAATTCTACAAATACCGATTCCACAAAGTCCGATTCTACAAACACCGATTCTACAAATACCGATTCTACAAAAACCGATTCTACAAAGTCCGATTCTACAAAGACCGATTCTACAAAAACAGATTCTACAAATACCGATTCTACAAAGACCGATTCTACAAAAACCGATTCTACAAAGTCCGATTCTACAAAGACCGATTCTACAAAGACAGATTCTACAAAAACCGATTCTACAAAGACCGATTCTACAAAAACCGATTCTACAAATACCGATTTTACAAAGACCGATTCTACAAAGACCGATTCTACAAAAACCGATTCTACAAAGTCCGATTCTACAAATACTGATTCTACAAAGACCGATTCTACAAAGATCGATTGTACAAAGACCGATTCTACAAAGTCCGATTCTACAAATACCGATTCTACAAAGTCCGATACTACAAAGACCGATTCTACAAAGACCGATTCTACAAAAACCGATTCTACAAAGACCGATTCTACAAAAACCGATTCTACAAAGACCGATTCCACAAAGACCGATTCTACAAAGACCGATTCTACAAAGTCCGATTCTACAAAGACCGATTCTACAAAAACAGATTCTACAAATACCGATTCTACAAAGTCCGATTCTACAAAGACCGATTCTACAAAGACCGATTCTACAAAAACCGATTCCACAAAGACCGATTCTACAAAAACCGATTCTACAAAGTCCGATTCTACAAAAACCGATTCTACAAATACCGATTTTACAAAGACCGATTTTACAAAGACCGATTCTACAAAAACCGATTCTACAAAGTCCGATTCTACAAATACCGATTCTACAAAGACCGATTCTACAAAGTCCGATTCTACAAAGACCGATTCTACAAAAACAGATTCTACAAATACCGATTCTACAAAGACCGATTCTACAAAAACCGATTCTACAAATACCGATTCTACAAATACCGATTCTACAAAGTCCGATTCTACAAATACCAATTCTACAAAGACCGATTCTACAATGACCGATTCTACAAAAACCGATTCTACAAAAACCGATTCTACAAAGTCCGATTCTACAAATACCGATTCTACAAAGTCCGATTCTACAAAGACCAATTCTACAAAGTCCGATTCCACAAAGACCGATTCTACAAAGACCGATTCTACAAAGTCCGATTCTACAAAGACCGATTCTACAAAAACAGATTCTACAAATACCGATTCTACAAAGACCGATTCTACAAAAACCGATTCTACAAAGTCCGATTCTACAAAGACCGATTCTACAAAGACAGATTCTACAAAAACCGATTCTACAAAGACCGATTCTACAAAAACCGATTCTACAAATACCGATTTTACAAAGACCGATTCTACAAAGACCGATTCTACAAAAACCGATTCTACAAAGTCCGATTCTACAAATACTGATTCTACAAAGACCGATTCTACAAAGATCGATTGTACAAAGACCGATTCTACAAAGTCCGATTCTACAAATACCGATTCTACAAAGACCGATTCTACAAAAACCGATTCTACAAAGTCCGATACTACAAAGACCGATTCTACAAAGACCGATTCTACAAAAACCGATTCTACAAAGACCGATTCTACAAAAACCGATTCTACAAAGTCCGATTCTACAAATACCGATTCTACAAAGTTTGATTCTACAAATACCAATTCTACAAAGACCGATTCTACAAAGACCGATTCCACAAAGACCGATTCTACAAAGACCGATTCTACAAAGTCCGATTCTACAAAGACCGATTCTACAAAAACAGATTCTACAAATACCGATTCTACAAAGACCGATTCTAAAAAAACCAATTCTACAAAGTCCGATTCTACAAAGACCGATTCTACAAAGACCGATTCTACAAAAACCGATTCCACAAAGACCGATTCTACAAAAACCGATTCTACAAAGTCCGATTCTACAAAAACCGATTCTACAAATACCGATTTTACAAAGACCGATTTTACAAAGACCGATTCTACAAAAACCGATTCTACAAAGTCCGATTCTACAAATACCGATTCTACAAAGACCGATTCTACAAAGTCTGATTCTACAAAGACCGATTCTACAAAAACAGATTCTACAAATACCGATTCTACAAAGACCGATTCTACAAAAACCGATTCTACAAAGTCCGATTCTACAAAGACCGATTCTACAAAGACAGATTCTACAAAAACCGATTCTACAAAGACCGATTCTACAAAAACCGATTCTACAAAGACCGATTCTACAAAAACCGATTCTACAAAAACCGATTCTACAAAGTCCGATTCTACAAATACCGATTCTACAAAGTCCGATTCTACAAATACCGATTCTACAAATACCGATTTTACAAAGACCGATTTTACAAAGACCGATTCTACAAAAACCGATTCTACAAAGTCCGATTCTACAAAGATCGATTGTACAAAGACCGATTCTACAAAGTCCGATTCTACAAATACCGATTCTACAAAGTCCGTTTCTACAAAGACCGATTCTACAAAAAAAGATTCTACAAGTACCGATTCTACAAAGACCGATTCTACAAAAACCGATTCTACAAAAACCGATTCTACAAAGTCCGATTCTACAAATACCGATTCTACAAAGTCCGATTCTACAAATACCGATTCTACAAATACCGATTTTACAAAGACCGATTTTACAAAGACCGATTCTACAAAAACCGATTCTACAAAGTCCGATTCTACAAAGATCGATTGTACAAAGACCGATTCCACAAAGACCGATTCTACAAAGACCGATTCTACAAAGTCCGTTTCTACAAAGACCGATTCTACAAAAAAAGATTCTACAAGTACCGATTCTACAAAGACCGATTCTACAAAAACCGATTCTACAAAGTCCGATTCTACAAAGACCGATTCTACAAAGACCGATTCTACAAAAACCGATTCTACAAAGTCCGATTCTACAAATACCGATTCTACAAATACCGATTCTACAAAAACCGATTCTACAAAGTCCGATTCTACAAATACTGATTCTACAAAGACCGATTCTACAAAGATCGATTGTACAAAGACCGATTCTACAAAGACCGATTCTACAAAAACCGATTCTACAAAGTCCGATTCTACAAAGACCGATTCTACAAAGACCGATTCTACAAAAACCGATTCTACAAAGACCGATTCTACAAAGACCGATTCTACAAAGTCCGATTCTACAAAAACCGATTCTACAAATACCGATTCTACAAAGACCGATTCTACAAAAACCGATTCTACAAAGTCTGATTCTAGAAATACCGATTCTACAAAGACCGATTCTACAAATACCGATTCTACAAAGTCCGATTCCACAAATACTGATTCTACAAAGACCGATTCTACAAAGATCGATTGTACAAAGACCGATTCTACAAAAACCGATTCTACAAAGTCCGATTCTACAAATACCGATTCTACAAAGTTTGATTCTACAAAGTCCGATTCTACAAATACCGATTCTACAAAGTCCGATTCTACAAATACTCATTCTACAAAGACCGATTCTACAAAGATCGATTGTACAAAGACCGATTCTACAAAAACCGATTCTACAAAGTCCGATTCTACAAATACCGATTCTACAAAGTCCGATTCTACAAATACCGATTCTACAAATACCGATTCTACAAATACCGATTCTACAAAGACCGATTCTACAAAAACCGATTCTACAAAGTCCGATTCTACAAATACCAATTCTACAAAGACCGATTCTACAATGACCGATTCTACAAAGACCGATTCTACAAAGACCGATTCTACAAAGTCCGATTCTACAAAAACCGATTCTACAAATACCGATTCTACAAAGTCCGATTCTACAAAGACCGATTCTACAAAGTCCGATTCTACAAATACTGATTCTACAAAGTCCGATTCTACAAATACCGATTCTACAAAGTCCGATTCTACAAATACTGACTCTACAAAGACCGATTCTACAAAGTCCGATTCTACAAAGATCGATTGTACAAAGATTGATTCTACAAAAACCGATTCTACAAAGTCTGATTCTACAAATACCGATTCTGCAAAGACCGATTCTACAAAAACCGATTCTACAAATACCGATTCTACAAATACCGATTCTACAAAAACCGATTCTACAAAGTCCGATTCTACAAATACCGATTCGACAAAGTCCGATTCTACAAAGACCGATTCTACAAAAACCGATCCTACAAAGTCTGATTCTACAAATACCGATTCTACAAAGACCGATTCTACAAAAACCGATTCTACAAATACCGATTCTACAAATACCGATTCTACAAAGTCCGATTCTACAAAGATCGATTGTACAAAAACCGATTCTACAAAGTCCGATTCTACAAATACCGATTCTACAAAGTTTGATTCTACAAATACCAATTCTACAAAGACCGATTCTACAAAGACCGATTCCACAAAGACCGATTCTACAAAGACCGATTCTACAAAGTCCGTTTCTACAAAGTCCGATTCTACAAAGACCGATTCTACAAAGACCGATTCTACAAAAACCGATTCTACAAAGACCGATTCTACAAAAACCGATTCTAAAAAGTCCGATTCCACAAAAACCGATTCTACAAAAACCGATTCTACAAAGACTGATTCTACAAAAACCGATTCTACAAAGACCGATTCTACAAAAACCGATTCTACAAAGTCCGATTCTACAAATACCGATTCTACAAAGTTTGATTCTACAAATACCAATTCTACAAAGACCGATTCTACAAAGACCGATTCCACAAAGACCGATTCTACAAAGACCGATTCTACAAAGTCCGTTTCTACAAAGACCGATTCTACAAAAAAAGATTCTACAAGTACCGATTCTACAAAGACCGATTCTACAAAAACCGATTCTACAAAGTCCGATTCTACAAAGACCGATTCTACAAAGACCGATTCTACAAAAACCGATTCTACAAAGACCGATTCTACAAAAACCGATTCTAAAAAGTCCGATTCTACAAAAACCGATTCTACAAAAACCGATTCTACAAAGTCCGATTCTACAAATACCGATTCTACAAATACCGATTCTACAAATACCGATTCTTCAAAGACCGATTCTACAAAAACCGATTCTACAAAGTCCGATTCTACAAATACCAATTCTACAAAGACCGATTCTACAATGACCGATTCTACAAAAACCGATTCTACAAAAACCGATTCTACAAAGTCCGATTCTACAAATACCGATTCTACAAAGTCCGATTCTACAAAGACCGATTCTACAAAGTCCGATTCTACAAATACCGATTCTACAAAGTCCGATTCTACAAATACCAATTCTACAAAGACCGATTCTACAAAGACCGATTCCACAAAGACCGATTCTACAAAGACCGATTCTACAAAGTCCGATTCTACAAATACCGATTCGACAAAGTCCGATTCTACAAAGACCGTTTCTACAAAGTCCGATTCTACAAATACTGATTGTACAAAGTCCGATTCTACAAATACCGATTCTACAAAGTCCGATTCTACAAATACTGATTCTACAAAGACCGATTCTACAAAGATCGATTGTACAAAGACCGATTCTACAAAAACCGATTCTACAAAGTCCGATTCTACAAATACTGATTCTACAAAGTCCGATTCTACAAATACCGATTCTACAAAGTCCGATTCTACAAATACTGATTCTACAAAGACCGATTCTACAAAGATCGATTGTACAAAGACCGATTCTACAAATACCGATTCTACAAAGTTTGATTCTACAAATACCAATTTTACAAAGACCGATTCTACAAAGACCGATTCTACAAAGTCCGATTCTACAAACACCAATTCTACAAAGACCGATTCTACAAAGACCGATTCCACAAAGACCGATTCTACAAAGACCGATTCTACAAAGTCCGATTCTACAAATACCGATTCGACAAAGCCCGATTCTACAAAGACCGATTCTACAAAGTCCGATTCTACAAATACTGATTCTACAAAGTACGATTCTACAAATACCGATTCTACAAATACCGATTCTACAAATACCGATTCTACAAAGTCCGATTCTACAAATACCGATTCTACAAATACCGATTTTACAAAAACCGATTCTACAAAGTCCGATTCTACAAATACTGATTCTACAAAGACCGATTCTACAAAGATCGATTGTACAAAGACCGATTCTACAAAGACCGATTCTACAAAAACCGATTCTACAAAGTCCGATTCTACAAAGACCGATTCTACAAAGACCGATTCTACAAAAACCGATTCTACAAAGACCGATTCTACAAAGACCGATTCTACAAAGTCCGATTCTACAAAAACCGATTCTACAAATACCGATTCTACAAAAACCGATTCTACAAAGTCTGATTCTAGAAATACCGATTCTACAAAGACCGATTCTACAAATACCGATTCTACAAAGTCCGATTCTACAAATACTGATTCTACAAAGACCGATTCTACAAAGATCGATTGTACAAAGACCGATTCTACAAAAACCGATTCTACAAACTCCGATTCTACAAATACCGATTCTACAAAGTTTGATTCTACAAAGTCCGATTCTACAAATACCGATTCTACAAAGTCCGATTCTACAAATACTCATTCTACAAAGACCGATTCTACAAAGATCGATTGTACAAAGACCGATTCTACAAAAACCGATTCTACAAAGTCCGATTCTACAAATACCGATTCTACAAAGTCCGATTCTACAAATACCGATTCTACAAATACCGATTCTACAAATACCGATTCTACAAAGACCGATTCTACAAAAACCGATTCTACAAAGTCCGATTCTACAAATACCAATTCTACAAAGACCGATTCTACAATGACCGATTCTACAAAGACCGATTCTACAAAGACCGATTCTACAAAGTCCGATTCTACAAAAACCGATTCTACAAATACCGATTCTACAAAGTCCGATTCTACAAAGACCGATTCTACAAAGTCCGATTCTACAAATACTGATTCTACAAAGTCCGATTCTACAAATACCGATTCTACAAAGTCCGATTCTACAAATACTGACTCTACAAAGACCGATTCTACAAAGATCGATTGTACAAAGACCGATTCTACAAAAACCGATTCTACAAAGTCCGATTCTACAAATACCGATTCTACAAAGTTTCATTCTACAAATACCAATTCTACAAAGACCGATTCTACAAAGACCGATTCTACAAAGTCCGATTCTACAAATACCAATTCTACAAAGACCGATTCTACAAAGACCGATTCCACAAAGACCGATTCTACAAAGACCGATTCTACAAAGTCCGATTCTACAAATACCGATTCTACAAAGTTTCATTCTACAATAACCAATTCTACAAAGACCGATTCTACAAAGACCGATTCTACAAAGTCCGATTCTACAAATACCAATTCTACAAAGACCGATTCTACAAAGACCGATTCTACAAAGACCGATTCTACAAAAACCGATTCTACAAAGACCGATTCTACAAAAACCGATTCTACAAATACCGATTTTACAAAGACCGATTCTACAAAGACCGATTCTACAAAAACCGATTCTACAAAGTCCGATTCTACAAATACTGATTCTACAAAGACCGATTCTACAAAGATCGATTGTACAAAGACCGATTCTACAAAAACCGATTCTACAAAAACCGATTCTACAAAGACCGATTCTACAAAGACCGATTCTACAAAGACCGATTCTACAAAAACCGATTCTACAAAGACCGATTCTACAAAAACCGATTCTACAAAAACCGATTCTACAAAGTCCGATTCTACAAATACCGATTCTACAAATACCGATTCTACAAATACCGATTCTTCAAAGACCGATTCTACAAAAACCGATTCTACAAAGTCCGATTCTACAAATACCAATTCTACAAAGACCGATTCTACAATGACCGATTCTACAAAAACCGATTCTACAAAAACCGATTCTACAAAGTCCGATTCTACAAATACCGATTCTACAAAGTCCGATTCTACAAAGACCGATTCTACAAAGTCCGATTCTACAAATACCGATTCTACAAAGTCCGATTCTACAAATACCAATTCTACAAAGACCGATTCTACAAAGACCGATTCCACAAAGACCGATTCTACAAAGACCGATTCTACAAAGTCCGATTCTACAAATACCGATTCGACAAAGTCCGATTCTACAAAGACCGTTTCTACAAAGTCCGATTCTACAAATACTGATTGTACAAAGTCCGATTCTACAAATACCGATTCTACAAAGTCCGATTCTACAAATACTGATTCTACAAAGACCGATTCTACAAAGATCGATTGTACAAAGACCGATTCTACAAAAACCGATTCTACAAAGTCCGATTCTACAAATACTGATTCTACAAAGTCCGATTCTACAAATACCGATTCTACAAAGTCCGATTCTACAAATACTGATTCTACAAAGACCGATTCTACAAAGATCGATTGTACAAAGACCGATTCTACAAATACCGATTCTACAAAGTTTGATTCTACAAATACCAATTTTACAAAGACCGATTCTACAAAGACCGATTCTACAAAGTCCGATTCTACAAACACCAATTCTACAAAGACCGATTCTACAAAGACCGATTCCACAAAGACCGATTCTACAAAGACCGATTCTACAAAGTCCGATTCTACAAATACCGATTCGACAAAGCCCGATTCTACAAAGACCGATTCTACAAAGTCCGATTCTACAAATACTGATTCTACAAAGTACGATTCTACAAATACCGATTCTACAAATACCGATTCTACAAATACCGATTCTACAAAGTCCGATTCTACAAATACCGATTCTACAAATACCGATTTTACAAAAACCGATTCTACAAAGTCCGATTCTACAAATACTGATTCTACAAAGACCGATTCTACAAAGATCGATTGTACAAAGACCGATTCTACAAAGACCGATTCTACAAAAACCGATTCTACAAAGTCCGATTCTACAAAGACCGATTCTACAAAGACCGATTCTACAAAAACCGATTCTACAAAGACCGATTCTACAAAGACCGATTCTACAAAGTCCGATTCTACAAAAACCGATTCTACAAATACCGATTCTACAAAAACCGATTCTACAAAGTCTGATTCTAGAAATACCGATTCTACAAAGACCGATTCTACAAATACCGATTCTACAAAGTCCGATTCTACAAATACTGATTCTACAAAGACCGATTCTACAAAGATCGATTGTACAAAGACCGATTCTACAAAAACCGATTCTACAAACTCCGATTCTACAAATACCGATTCTACAAAGTTTGATTCTACAAAGTCCGATTCTACAAATACCGATTCTACAAAGTCCGATTCTACAAATACTCATTCTACAAAGACCGATTCTACAAAGATCGATTGTACAAAGACCGATTCTACAAAAACCGATTCTACAAAGTCCGATTCTACAAATACCGATTCTACAAAGTCCGATTCTACAAATACCGATTCTACAAATACCGATTCTACAAATACCGATTCTACAAAGACCGATTCTACAAAAACCGATTCTACAAAGTCCGATTCTACAAATACCAATTCTACAAAGACCGATTCTACAATGACCGATTCTACAAAGACCGATTCTACAAAGACCGATTCTACAAAGTCCGATTCTACAAAAACCGATTCTACAAATACCGATTCTACAAAGTCCGATTCTACAAAGACCGATTCTACAAAGTCCGATTCTACAAATACTGATTCTACAAAGTCCGATTCTACAAATACCGATTCTACAAAGTCCGATTCTACAAATACTGACTCTACAAAGACCGATTCTACAAAGATCGATTGTACAAAGACCGATTCTACAAAAACCGATTCTACAAAGTCCGATTCTACAAATACCGATTCTACAAAGTTTCATTCTACAAATACCAATTCTACAAAGACCGATTCTACAAAGACCGATTCTACAAAGTCCGATTCTACAAATACCAATTCTACAAAGACCGATTCTACAAAGACCGATTCCACAAAGACCGATTCTACAAAGACCGATTCTACAAAGTCCGATTCTACAAATACCGATTCTACAAAGTTTCATTCTACAATAACCAATTCTACAAAGACCGATTCTACAAAGACCGATTCTACAAAGTCCGATTCTACAAATACCAATTCTACAAAGACCGATTCTACAAAGACCGATTCTACAAAGACCGATTCTACAAAAACCGATTCTACAAAGACCGATTCTACAAAAACCGATTCTACAAATACCGATTTTACAAAGACCGATTCTACAAAGACCGATTCTACAAAAACCGATTCTACAAAGTCCGATTCTACAAATACTGATTCTACAAAGACCGATTCTACAAAGATCGATTGTACAAAGACCGATTCTACAAAGACCGATTCTACAAAAACCGATTCTACAAAGTCCGATTCTACAAAGACCGATTCTACAAAGACCGATTCTACAAAAACCGATTCTACAAAGACCGATTCTACAAACACCGATTCTACAAAGTCCGATTCTACAAAAACCGATTCTACAAAAACCGATTCTACAAAGTCCGATTCTACAAATACCGATTCTACAAAGTCCGATTCTACAAAGACCGATTCTACAAAGTCCGATTCTACAAATACCGATTCTACAAATACCGATTCTACAAAAACCGATTCTACAAAGTCCGATTCTACAAATACCGATTCTACAAAGACCGATTCTACAAAAACCGATTCTACAAAGTCCGATTCTACAAAGACTGATTCTACAAAGACCGATTCTACAAAAACCGATTCTACAAAAACCGATTCTACAAAAACCGATTCTACAAAGTCCGATTCTACAAATACCGATTCTACAAAGTTTGATTCTACAAATACCAATTCTACAAAGACCGATTCTACAAAAACCGATTCTACAAAGTCCGATTCTACAAAAACCGATTCTACAAATACCGATTTTACAAAGACCGATTCTACAAAGACCGATTCTACAAAAACCGATTCTACAAAGTCCGATTCTACAAATACTGATTCTACAAAGACCGATTCTACAAAGATCGATTGTACAAAGACCGATTCTACAAAGTCCGATTCTACAAATACCGATTCTACAAAGACCGATTCTACAAAAACCGATTCTACAAAGTCCGATTCTACAAAGACCGATTCTACAAAGACCGATTCTACAAAAACCGATTCTACAAAGTCCGATTCTACAAATACTGATTCTACAAAGACCGATTCTACAAAGATCGATTGTACAAAGACCGATTGTACAAAGACCGATTCTACAAAGTCCGATTCTACAAAGACCGATTCTACAAAGTCCGATTCTACAAATACCGATTCTACAAAGACCGATTCTACAAAAACCGATTCTACAAAGTCCGATTCTACAAAGACTGATTCTACAAAGACCGATTCTACAAAAACCGATTCTACAAAAACCGATTCTACAAAAACCGATTCTACAAAGTCCGATTCTACAAATACCGATTCTACAAAGTTTGATTCTACAAATACCAATTCTACAAAGACCGATTCTACAAAAACCGATTCTACAAAGTCCGATTCTACAAAAACCGATTCTACAAATACCGATTTTACAAAGACCGATTCTACAAAGACCGATTCTACAAAAACCGATTCTACAAAGTCCGATTCTACAAATACTGATTCTACAAAGACCGATTCTACAAAGATCGATTGTACAAAGACCGATTCTACAAAGTCCGATTCTACAAATACCGATTCTACAAAGACCGATTCTACAAAAACCGATTCTACAAAGTCCGATTCTACAAATACCGATTCTACAAAGTTTGATTCTACAAATACCAATTCTACAAAGACCGATTCTACAAAAACCGATTCTACAAAGTCCGATTCTACAAAAACCGATTCTACAAATACCGATTTTACAAAGACCGATTCTACAAAGACCGATTCTACAAAAACCGATTCTACAAAGTCCGATTCCACAAATACTGATTCTACAAAGACCGATTCTACAAAGATCGATTGTACAAAGACCGATTCTACAAAGTCCGATTCTACAAATACCGATTCTACAAAGACCGATTCTACAAAAACCGATTCTACAAAGTCCGATTCTACAAAGACCGATTCTACAAAGACCGATTCTACAAAAACCGATTCTACAAAGTCCGATTCTACAAATACTGATTCTAAAAAGACCGATTCTACAAAGACCGATTCTACAAAAACCGATTCTACAAAGTCCGATTCTACAAATACTGATTCTACAAAGACCGATTCTACAAAGATCGATTGTACATAGACCGATTCTACAAAGTCCGATTCTACAAATACCGATTCTACAAAGACCGATTCTACAAAAACCGATTCTACAAAGTCCGATTCTACAAAGACTGATTCTACAAAGACCGATTCTACAAAAACCGATTCTACAAAGACCGATTCTACAAAAACCGATTCTACAAAGTACGATTCTACAAAAACCGATTCTACAAAGTCCGATTCTACAAATACCGATTCTACAAAGTCCGATTCTACAAAGACCGATTCTACAAAAACCGATTCTACAAAAACCGATTCTACAAAGTCCGATTCTACAAATACCGATTCTACAAAGTCCGATTCTACAAATACCGATTCGACAAAGACCGATTCTACAAAGACCGATTCTACAAAGACCGATTCTACAAAAACCGATTCTACAAAGTCCGATTCTACAAATACCGATTCTACAAAGTCCGATTCTACAAAAACCGATTCTACAAAAACCGATGCTACAAAGACCGATTCTACAAAGACCGATTCTACAAAAACCGATTCTACAACTGCCGATTCTACAAAGACCGATTCTACAAAGTCCGATTCTACAAATACCGATTCGACAAAGACCGATTCTACAAAAACCGATTCTACAAAGTCCGATTCTACAAATACCGATTCGACAAAGACCGATTCTACAAAGACCGATTCTACAAAGACCGATTCTACAAAGACCGATTCTACAAAGTCCGATTCTACAAAAACCGATTCTACAAATACCGATT
This sequence comes from Ganaspis brasiliensis, assembly GCA_037103525.1. Lineage (NCBI taxonomy): Eukaryota > Metazoa > Arthropoda > Insecta > Hymenoptera > Figitidae > Ganaspis > Ganaspis brasiliensis. Next base: position 849,179 of record JAZKLR010000475.1, read on the forward strand.
CTACAAAGACCGATTCTACAAAAACCGATTCTACAAAGTCTGATTCTACAAATACCGATTCTACAAAGACCGATTCTACAAAAACCGATTCTACAAATACCGATTCTACAAATACTGATTCTACAAAGACCGATTCTACAAAGACCGATTCTACAAAAACCGATTCTACAAAGTCCGATTCTACAAAGACCGATTCTACAAAAACCGATCCTACAAAGTCTGATTCTACAAATACCGAATCTACAAAGACCGATTCTACAAAAACCGATTCTACAAAGACCGATTCTACAAAAACCGATTCTACAAAGTCCGATTCTACAAAGATCGATTGTACAAAGACCGATTCTACAAAGTCCGATTCTACAAATACCGATTCTACAAAAACCGATTCTATAAAAACCGATTCTACAAAGTCCGATTCTACAAATACCGATTCTACAAAGTCCGATTCTACAAATACCGATTTGACAAAGACCGATTCTACAAATACCGATTCTACAAAGTTTCATTCTACAAATACCAATTCTACAAAGACCGATTCTACAAAGACCGATTCTACAAAGTCCGATTCTACAAATACCAATTCTACAAAGACCGATTCTACAAAGACCGATTCCACAAAGACCGATTCTACAAAGACCGATTCTACAAAGTCCGATTCTACAAATACCGATTCGACAAAGTCCGATTCTACAAAGACCGATTCTACAAAGTCCGATTCTACAAATACTGATTCTACAAAGTCCGATTCTACAAATACCGATTCTACAAATACCGATTCTACAAAGTTTCATTCTACAAATACCAATTCTACAAAGACCGATTCTACAAAGACCGATTCTACAAAGTCCGATTCTACAAATACCAATTCTACAAAGACCGATTCTACAAAGACCGATTCCACAAAGACCGATTCTACAAAGACCGATTCTACAAAGTCCGATTCTACAAATACCGATTCGACAAAGTCCGATTCTACAAAGACCGATTCTACAAAGTCCGATTCTACAAATACTGATTCTACAAAGTCCGATTCTACAAATACCGATTCTACAAATACCGATTCTACAAATACCGATTCTACAAAGACCGATTCTACAATGACCGATTCTACAAAAACCGATTCTACAAAAACCGATTCTACAAAGTCCGATTCTACAAATACCGATTCTACAAAGTCCGATTCTACAAAGACCGATTCTACAAAGTCCGATTCTACAAATACCGATTCTACAAAGTCCGATTCTACAAATACCAATTCTACAAAGACCGATTCCACAAAGACCGATTCTACAAAGACCGATTCTACAAAGTCCGATTCTACAAAGACCGATTCTACAAAAACAGATTCTACAAATACCGATTCTACAAAGACCGATTCTACAAAAACCGATTCTACAAAGTCCGATTCTACAAAGACCGATTCTACAAAGACCGATTCTACAAAAACCGATTCTACAAAGACCGATTCTACAAAAACCGATTCTACAAATACCGATTTTACAAAGACCGATTCTACAAAGACCGATTCTACAAAAACCGATTCTACAAACACCGATTCTACAAAGACCGATTCTACAAAAACCGATTCTACAAAGTCCGATTCTACAAAGACCGATTCTACAAAGACCGATTCTACAAAAACCGATTCTACAAAGACCGATTCTACAAACACCGATTCTACAAAGTCCGATTCTACAAAAACCGATTCTACAAAAACCGATTCTACAAAGTCCGATTCTACAAATACCGATTCTACAAAGTCCGATTCTACAAAGACCGATTCTACAAAGTCCGATTCTACAAATACCGATTCTACAAATACCGATTCTACAAAGACCGATTCTACAAATACCGATTCTACAAAGTCCGATTCTACAAATACCGATTTGACAAAGACCGATTCTACAAATACCGATTCTACAAAGTTTCATTCTACAAATACCAATTCTACAAAGACCGATTCTACAAAGACCGATTCTACAAAGTCCGATTCTACAAATACCAATTCTACAAAGACCGATTCTACAAAGACCGATTCCACAAAGACCGATTCTACAAAGACCGATTCTACAAAGTCCGATTCTACAAATACCGATTCGACAAAGTCCGATTCTACAAAGACCGATTCTACAAAGTCCGATTCTACAAATACTGATTCTACAAAGTCCGATTCTACAAAGACCGATTCTACAAAAACCGATTCTACAACTGCCGATTCTACAAAGACCGATTCTACAAAGTCCGATTCTACAAATACTGATTCGACAAAGACCGATTCTACAAAAACCGATTCTACAAAGTCCGATTCTACAAATACCGATTCGACAAAGACCGATTCTACAAAGACCGATTCTACAAAGACCGATTCTACAAAGACCGATTCTACAAAGTCCGATTCTACAAAAACCGATTCTACAAATACCGATTCTACAAAGACCGATTCTACAAAAACCGATTCTACAAAGTCTGATTCTACAAATACCGATTCTACAAAGACCGATTCTACAAAAACCGATTCTACAAATACCGATTCTACAAATACCGATTCTACAAAAACCGATTCTACAAAGTCCGATTCTACAAATACCGATTCGACAAAGTCCGATTCTACAAAGACCGATTCTACAAAAACCGATCCTACAAAGTCTGATTCTACAAATACCGAATCTACAAAGACCGATTCTACAAAAACCGATTCTACAAATACCGATTCTACAAATACCGATTCTACAAAGTCCGATTCTACAAAGATCGATTGTACAAAGACCGATTCTACAAAGTCCGATTCTACAAATACCGATTCTACAAAAACCGATTCCACAAAGACCGATTCTACAAAGACCGATTCTACAAAGTCCGATTCTACAAATACCGATTCGACAAAGTCCGATTCTACAAAGACCGATTCTACAAAGTCCGATTCTACAAATACTGATTCTACAAAGTCCGATTCTACAAATACCGATTCTACAAATACCGATTCTACAAATACCGATTCTACAAAGACCGATTCTACAATGACCGATTCTACAAAAACCGATTCTACAAAAACCGATTCTACAAAGTCCGATTCTACAAATACCGATTCTACAAAGTCCGATTCTACAAAGACCGATTCTACAAAGTCCGATTCTACAAATACCGATTCTACAAAGTCCGATTCTACAAATACCAATTCTACAAAGACCGATTCCACAAAGACCGATTCTACAAAGACCGATTCTACAAAGTCCGATTCTACAAAGACCGATTCTACAAAAACAGATTCTACAAATACCGATTCTACAAAGACCGATTCTACAAAAACCGATTCTACAAAGTCCGATTCTACAAAGACCGATTCTACAAAGACCGATTCTACAAAAACCGATTCTACAAAGACCGATTCTACAAAAACCGATTCTACAAATACCGATTTTACAAAGACCGATTCTACAAAGACCGATTCTACAAAAACCGATTCTACAAAGTCCGATTCTACAAATACTGATTCTACAAAGACCGATTCTACAAAGATCGATTGTACAAAGACCGATTCTACAAAGACCGATTCTACAAAAACCGATTCTACAAAGTCCGATTCTACAAAGACCGATTCTACAAAGACCGATTCTACAAAAACCGATTCTACAAAGACCGATTCTACAAACACCGATTCTACAAAGTCCGATTCTACAAAAACCGATTCTACAAAAACCGATTCTACAAAGTCCGATTCTACAAATACCGATTCTACAAAGTCCGATTCTACAAAGACCGATTCTACAAAGTCCGATTCTACAAATACCGATTCTACAAATACCGATTCTACAAAAACCGATTCTACAAAGTCCGATTCTACAAATACCGATTCTACAAAGACCGATTCTACAAAAACCGATTCTACAAAGTCCGATTCTACAAAGACTGATTCTACAAAGACCGATTTTACAAAAACCGATTCTACAAAAACCGATTCTACAAAAACCGATTCTACAAAGTCCGATTCTACAAATACCGATTCTACAAAGTTTGATTCTACAAATACCAATTCTACAAAGACCGATTCTACAAAAACCGATTCTACAAAGTCCGATTCTACAAAAACCGATTCTACAAATACCGATTCTACAAATACCGATTCTACAAAAACCGATTCTACAAAGTCCGATTCTACAAATACCGATTCGACAAAGTCCGATTCTACAAAGACCGATTCTACAAAAACCGATCCTACAAAGTCTGATTCTACAATTACCGAATCTAAAAAGACCGATTCTACAAAAACCGATTCTACAAATACCGATTCTACAAATACCGATTCTACAAAGTCCGATTCTACAAAGATCGATTGTACAAAGACCGATTCTACAAAGTCCGATTCTACAAATACCGATTCTACAAAAACCGATTCCACAAAGACCGATTCTACAAAGACCGATTCTACAAAGTCCGATTCTACAAATACCGATTCGACAAAGTCCGATTCTACAAAGACCGATTCTACAAAGTCCGATTCTACAAATACTGATTCTACAAAGTCCGATTCTACAAATACCGATTCTACAAATACCGATTCTACAAATACCGATTCTACAAAGACCGATTCTACAATGACCGATTCTACAAAAACCGATTCTACAAAAACCGATTCTACAAAGTCCGATTCTACAAATACCGATTCTACAAAGTCCGAATCTACAAAGACCGATTCTAAAAAGTCCGATTCTACAAATACCGATTCTACAAAGTCCGATTCTACAAATACCAATTCTACAAAGACCGATTCCACAAAGACCGATTCTACAAAGACCGATTCTACAAAGTCCGATTCTACAAAGACCGATTCTACAAAAACAGATTCTACAAATACCGATTCTACAAAGACCGATTCTACAAAAACCGATTCTACAAAGTCCGATTCTACAAAGACCGATTCTACAAAGACCGATTCTACAAAAACCGATTCTACAAAGACCGATTCTACAAAAACCGATTCTACAAATACCGATTTTACAAAGACCGATTCTACAAAGACCGATTCTACAAAAACCGATTCTACAAAGTCCGATTCTACAAATACTGATTCTACAAAGACCGATTCTACAAAGATCGATTGTACAAAGACCGATTCTACAAAGACCGATTCTACAAAAACCGATTCTACAAAGTCCGATTCTACAAAGACCGATTCTACAAAGACCGATTCTACAAAAACCGATTCTACAAAGACCGATTCTACAAACACCGATTCTACAAAGTCCGATTCTACAAAAACCGATTCTACAAAAACCGATTCTACAAAGTCCGATTCTACAAATACCGATTCTACAAAGTCCGATTCTACAAAGACCGATTCTACAAAGTCCGATTCTACAAATACCGATTCTACAAATACCGATTCTACAAAAACCGATTCTACAAAGTCCGATTCTACAAATACCGATTCTACAAAGACCGATTCTACAAAAACCGATTCTACAAAGTCCGATTCTACAAAGACTGATTCTACAAAGACCGATTTTACAAAAACCGATTCTACAAAAACCGATTCTACAAAAACCGATTCTACAAAGTCCGATTCTACAAATACCGATTCTACAAAGTTTGATTCTACAAATACCAATTCTACAAAGACCGATTCTACAAAAACCGATTCTACAAAGTCCGATTCTACAAAAACCGATTCTACAAATACCGATTTTACAAAGACCGATTCTACAAAGACCGATTCTACAAAAACCGATTCTACAAAGTCCGATTCTACAAATACTGATTCTACAAAGACCGATTCTACAAAGATCGATTGTACAAAGACCGATTCTACAAAGTCCGATTCTACAAATACCGATTCTACAAAGACTGATTCTACAAAAACCGATTCTACAAAGTCCGATTCTACAAAGACCGATTCTACAAAGACCGATTCTACAAAAACCGATTCTACAAAGTCCGATTCTACAAATACTGATTCTACAAAGACCGATTCTACAAAGATCGATTGTACAAAGACCGATTGTACAAAGACCGATTCTACAAAGTCCGATTCTACAAAGACCGATTCTACAAAGTCCGATTCTACAAATACCGATTCTACAAAGACCGATTCTACAAAAACCGATTCTACAAAGTCCGATTCTACAAAGACTGATTCTACAAAGACGGATTCTACAAAAACCGATTCTACAAAAACCGATTCTACAAAAACCGATTCTACAAAGTCCGATTCTACAAATACCGATTCTACAAAGTTTGATTCTACAAATACCAATTCTACAAAGACCGATTCTACAAAAACCGATTCTACAAAGTCCGATTCTACAAAAACCGATTTTACAAATACCGATTTTACAAAGACCGATTCTACAAAGTCCGATTCTACAAAGACCGATTCTACAAATACCGATTCTACAAAGTTTGATTCTACAAATACCAATTCTACAAAGACCGATTCTACAAAAACCGATTCTACAAAAACCGATTCTACAAAAACCGATTCTACAAAGTCCGATTCTACAAATACCGATTCTACAAAGTCCGATTCTACAAAGACCGATTCTACAAAGTCCGATTCTACAAATACCGATTCTACAAATACCGATTCTACAAAAACCGATTCTACAAAGTCCGATTCTACAAATACCGATTCTACAAAGACCGATTCTACAAAAACCGATTCTACAAAGTCCGATTCTACAAAGACTGATTCTACAAAGACCGATTTTACAAAAACCGATTCTACAAAAACCGATTCTACAAAAACCGATTCTACAAAGTCCGATTCTACAAATACCGATTCTACAAAGTTTGATTCTACAAATACCAATTCTACAAAGACCGATTCTACAAAAACCGATTCTACAAAGTCCGATTCTACAAAAACCGATTCTACAAATACCGATTCTACAAATACCGATTCTACAAAAACCGATTCTACAAAGTCCGATTCTACAAATACCGATTCGACAAAGTCCGATTCTACAAAGACCGATTCTACAAAAACCGATCCTACAAAGTCTGATTCTACAATTACCGAATCTAAAAAGACCGATTCTACAAAAACCGATTCTACAAATACCGATTCTACAAATACCGATTCTACAAAGTCCGATTCTACAAAGATCGATTGTACAAAGACCGATTCTACAAAGTCCGATTCTACAAATACCGATTCTACAAAAACCGATTCCACAAAGACCGATTCTACAAAGACCGATTCTACAAAGTCCGATTCTACAAATACCGATTCGACAAAGTCCGATTCTACAAAGACCGATTCTACAAAGTCCGATTCTACAAATACTGATTCTACAAAGTCCGATTCTACAAATACCGATTCTACAAATACCGATTCTACAAATACCGATTCTACAAAGACCGATTCTACAATGACCGATTCTACAAAAACCGATTCTACAAAAACCGATTCTACAAAGTCCGATTCTACAAATACCGATTCTACAAAGTCCGAATCTACAAAGACCGATTCTAAAAAGTCCGATTCTACAAATACCGATTCTACAAAGTCCGATTCTACAAATACCAATTCTACAAAGACCGATTCCACAAAGACCGATTCTACAAAGACCGATTCTACAAAGTCCGATTCTACAAAGACCGATTCTACAAAAACAGATTCTACAAATACCGATTCTACAAAGACCGATTCTACAAAAACCGATTCTACAAAGTCCGATTCTACAAAGACCGATTCTACAAAGACCGATTCTACAAAAACCGATTCTACAAAGACCGATTCTACAAAAACCGATTCTACAAATACCGATTTTACAAAGACCGATTCTACAAAGACCGATTCTACAAAAACCGATTCTACAAAGTCCGATTCTACAAATACTGATTCTACAAAGACCGATTCTACAAAGATCGATTGTACAAAGACCGATTCTACAAAGACCGATTCTACAAAAACCGATTCTACAAAGTCCGATTCTACAAAGACCGATTCTACAAAGACCGATTCTACAAAAACCGATTCTACAAAAACCGATTCTACAAAAACCGATTCTACAAAGTCCGATTCTACAAATACCGATTCTACAAAGTTTGATTCTACAAATACCAATTCTACAAAGACCGATTCTACAAAAACCGATTCTACAAAAACCGATTCTACAAAGTCCGATTCTACAAATACCGATTCTACAAAGTTTGATTCTACAAATACCAATTCTACAAAGACCGATTCTACAAAAACCGATTCTACAAAGTCCGATTCTACAAAAACCGATTCTACAAATACCGATTCTACAAATACCGATTCTACAAAAACCGATTCTACAAAGTCCGATTCTACAAATACCGATTCGACAAAGTCCGATTCTACAAAGACCGATTCTACAAAAACCGATCCTACAAAGTCTGATTCTACAATTACCGAATCTAAAAAGACCGATTCTACAAAAACCGATTCTACAAATACCGATTCTACAAATACCGATTCTACAAAGTCCGATTCTACAAAGATCGATTGTACAAAGACCGATTCTACAAAGTCCGATTCTACAAATACCGATTCTACAAAAACCGATTCCACAAAGACCGATTCTACAAAGTCCGATTCTACAAATACCGATTCTACAAAGACCGATTCTACAAAAACCGATTCTACAAAGTCCGATTCTACAAAGACTGATTCTACAAAGACCGATTTTACAAAAACCGATTCTACAAAAACCGATTCTACAAAAACCGATTCTACAAAGTCCGATTCTACAAATACCGATTCTACAAAGTTTGATTCTACAAATACCAATTCTACAAAGACCGATTCTACAAAAACCGATTCTACAAAGTCCGATTCTACAAAAACCGATTCTACAAATACCGATTTTACAAAGACCGATTCTACAAAGACCGATTCTACAAAAACCGATTCTACAAAGTCCGATTCTACAAATACTGATTCTACAAAGACCGATTCTACAAAGATCGATTGTACAAAGACCGATTCTACAAAGTCCGATTCTACAAATACCGATTCTACAAAGACCGATTCTACAAAAACCGATTCTACAAAGTCCGATTCTACAAAGACCGATTCTACAAAGACCGATTCTACAAAAACCGATTCTACAAAGTCCGATTCTACAAATACTGATTCTACAAAGACCGATTCTACAAAGATCGATTGTACAAAGACCGATTGTACAAAGACCGATTCTACAAAGTCCGATTCTACAAAGACCGATTCTACAAAGTCCGATTCTACAAATACCGATTCTACAAAGACCGATTCTACAAAAACCGATTCTACAAAGTCCGATTCTACAAAGACTGATTCTACAAAGACGGATTCTACAAAAACCGATTCTACAAAAACCGATTCTACAAAAACCGATTCTACAAAGTCCGATTCTACAAATACCGATTCTACAAAGTTTGATTCTACAAATACCAATTCTACAAAGACCGATTCTACAAAAACCGATTCTACAAAGTCCGATTCTACAAAAACCGATTCTACAAATACCGATTTTACAAAGACCGATTCTACAAAGTCCGATTCTACAAAGACCGATTCTACAAATACCGATTCTACAAAGTTTGATTCTACAAATACCAATTCTACAAAGACCGATTCTACAAAAACCGATTCTACAAAAACCGATTCTACAAAAACCGATTCTACAAAGTCCGATTCTACAAATACCGATTCTACAAAGTCCGATTCTACAAAGACCGATTCTACAAAGTCCGATTCTACAAATACCGATTCTACAAATACCGATTCTACAAAAACCGATTCTACAAAGTCCGATTCTACAAATACCGATTCTACAAAGACCGATTCTACAAAAACCGATTCTACAAAGTCCGATTCTACAAAGACTGATTCTACAAAGACCGATTTTACAAAAACCGATTCTACAAAAACCGATTCTACAAAAACCGATTCTACAAAGTCCGATTCTACAAATACCGATTCTACAAAGTTTGATTCTACAAATACCAATTCTACAAAGACCGATTCTACAAAAACCGATTCTACAAAGTCCGATTCTACAAAAACCGATTCTACAAATACCGATTCTACAAATACCGATTCTACAAAAACCGATTCTACAAAGTCCGATTCTACAAATACCGATTCGACAAAGTCCGATTCTACAAAGACCGATTCTACAAAAACCGATCCTACAAAGTCTGATTCTACAATTACCGAATCTAAAAAGACCGATTCTACAAAAACCGATTCTACAAATACCGATTCTACAAATACCGATTCTACAAAGTCCGATTCTACAAAGATCGATTGTACAAAGACCGATTCTACAAAGTCCGATTCTACAAATACCGATTCTACAAAAACCGATTCCACAAAGACCGATTCTACAAAGACCGATTCTACAAAGTCCGATTCTACAAATACCGATTCGACAAAGTCCGATTCTACAAAGACCGATTCTACAAAGTCCGATTCTACAAATACTGATTCTACAAAGTCCGATTCTACAAATACCGATTCTACAAATACCGATTCTACAAATACCGATTCTACAAAGACCGATTCTACAATGACCGATTCTACAAAAACCGATTCTACAAAAACCGATTCTACAAAGTCCGATTCTACAAATACCGATTCTACAAAGTCCGAATCTACAAAGACCGATTCTAAAAAGTCCGATTCTACAAATACCGATTCTACAAAGTCCGATTCTACAAATACCAATTCTACAAAGACCGATTCCACAAAGACCGATTCTACAAAGACCGATTCTACAAAGTCCGATTCTACAAAGACCGATTCTACAAAAACAGATTCTACAAATACCGATTCTACAAAGACCGATTCTACAAAAACCGATTCTACAAAGTCCGATTCTACAAAGACCGATTCTACAAAGACCGATTCTACAAAAACCGATTCTACAAAGACCGATTCTACAAAAACCGATTCTACAAATACCGATTTTACAAAGACCGATTCTACAAAGACCGATTCTACAAAAACCGATTCTACAAAGTCCGATTCTACAAATACTGATTCTACAAAGACCGATTCTACAAAGATCGATTGTACAAAGACCGATTCTACAAAGACCGATTCTACAAAAACCGATTCTACAAAGTCCGATTCTACAAAGACCGATTCTACAAAGACCGATTCTACAAAAACCGATTCTACAAAGACCGATTCTACAAACACCGATTCTACAAAGTCCGATTCTACAAAAACCGATTCTACAAAAACCGATTCTACAAAGTCCGATTCTACAAATACCGATTCTACAAAGTCCGATTCTACAAAGACCGATTCTACAAAGTCCGATTCTACAAATACCGATTCTACAAATACCGATTCTACAAAAACCGATTCTACAAAGTCCGATTCTACAAATACCGATTCTACAAAGACCGATTCTACAAAAACCGATTCTACAAAGTCCGATTCTACAAAGACTGATTCTACAAAGACCGATTTTACAAAAACCGATTCTACAAAAACCGATTCTACAAAAACCGATTCTACAAAGTCCGATTCTACAAATACCGATTCTACAAAGTTTGATTCTACAAATACCAATTCTACAAAGACCGATTCTACAAAAACCGATTCTACAAAGTCCGATTCTACAAAAACCGATTCTACAAATACCGATTTTACAAAGACCGATTCTACAAAGACCGATTCTACAAAAACCGATTCTACAAAGTCCGATTCTACAAATACTGATTCTACAAAGACCGATTCTACAAAGATCGATTGTACAAAGACCGATTCTACAAAGTCCGATTCTACAAATACCGATTCTACAAAGACCGATTCTACAAAAACCGATTCTACAAAGTCCGATTCTACAAAGACCGATTCTACAAAGACCGATTCTACAAAAACCGATTCTACAAAGTCCGATTCTACAAATACTGATTCTACAAAGACCGATTCTACAAAGATCGATTGTACAAAGACCGATTGTACAAAGACCGATTCTACAAAGTCCGATTCTACAAAGACCGATTCTACAAAGTCCGATTCTACAAATACCGATTCTACAAAGACCGATTCTACAAAAACCGATTCTACAAAGTCCGATTCTACAAAGACTGATTCTACAAAGACGGATTCTACAAAAACCGATTCTACAAAAACCGATTCTACAAAAACCGATTCTACAAAGTCCGATTCTACAAATACCGATTCTACAAAGTTTGATTCTACAAATACCAATTCTACAAAGACCGATTCTACAAAAACCGATTCTACAAAGTCCGATTCTACAAAAACCGATTCTACAAATACCGATTTTACAAAGACCGATTCTACAAAGACCGATTCTACAAAAACCGATTCTACAAAGTCCGATTCTACAAATACTGATTCTACAAAGACCGATTCTACAAAGATCGATTGTACAAAGACCGATTCTACAAAGTCCGATTCTACAAATACCGATTCTACAAAGACCGATTCTACAAAAACCGATTCTACAAAGTCCGATTCTACAAATACCGATTCTACAAAGTTTGATTCTACAAATACCAATTCTACAAAGACCGATTCTACAAAAACCGATTCTACAAAGTCCGATTCTACAAAAACCGATTCTACAAATACCGATTTTACAAAGACCGATTCTACAAAGACCGATTCTACAAAAACCGATTCTACAAAGTCCGATTCTACAAATACTGATTCTACAAAGACCGATTCTACAAAGATCGATTGTACAAAGACCGATTCTACAAAGTCCGATTCTACAAATACCGATTCTACAAAGACCGATTCTACAAAAACCGATTCTACAAAGTCCGATTCTACAAAGACCGATTCTACAAAGACCGATTCTACAAAAACCGATTCTACAAAGTCGGATTCTACAAATACTGATTCTACAAAGACCGATTCTACAAAGACTGATTCTACAAAAACCGATTCTACAAAGTCCGATTCTACAAATACTGAATCTACAAAGACCGATTCTACAAAGATCGATTGTACAAAGACCGATTCTACAAAGTCCGATTCTACAAATACCGATTCTACAAAGACCGATTCTACAAAAACCGATTCTACAAAGTCCGATTCTACAAATACCGATTCGACAAAGACCGATTCTACAAAAACCGATTCTACAAAGTCCGATTCTACAAATACCGATTCGACAAAGACCGATTCTACAAAGACCGATTCTACAAAGACCGATTCTACAAAGACCGATTCTACAAAGTCCGATTCTACAAAAACCGATTCTACAAATACCGATTCTACAAAGACCGATTCTACAAAAACCGATTCTACAAAGTCTGATTCTACAAATACCGATTCTACAAAGACCGATTCTACAAAAACCGATTCTACAAATACCGATTCTACAAATACCGATTCTACAAAAAACGATTCTACAAAGTCCGATTCTACAAATACCGATTCGACAAAGTCCGATTCTACAAAGACCGATTCTACAAAAACCGATCCTACAAAGTCTGATTCTACAAATACCGAATCTACAAAGACCGATTCTACAAAAACCGATTCTACAAATACCGATTCTACAAATACCGATTCTACAAAGTCCGATTCTACAAAGATCGATTGTACAAAGACCGATTCTACAAAGTCCGATTCTACAAATACCGATTCTACAAAAACCGATTCTATAAAAACCGATTCTACAAAGTCCGATTCTACAAAGACCGATTCTACAAAGTCCGATTCTACAAATACCAATTCTACAAAGTCCGATTCTACAAATACCAATTCTACAAAGACCGATTCCACAAAGACCGATTCTACAAAGACCGATTCTACAAAGTCCGATTCTACAAAGACCGATTCTACAAAAACCGATTCTACAAAAACCGATGCTACAAAGACCGATTCTACAAAGACCGATTCTACAAAAACCGATTCTACAACTGCCGATTCTACAAAGACCGATTCTACAAAGTCCGATTCTACAAATACCGATTCGACAAAGACCGATTCTACAAAAACCGATTCTACAAAGTCCGATTCTACAAATACCGATTCGACAAAGACCGATTCTACAAAGACCGATTCTACAAAGACCGATTCTACAAAGACCGATTCTACAAAGTCCGATTCTACAAAAACCGATTCTACAAATACCGATTCTACAAAGACCGATTCTACAAAAACCGATTCTACAAAGTCTGATTCTACAAATACCGATTCTACAAAGACCGATTCTACAAAAACCGATTCTACAAATACCGATTCTACAAATACCGATTCTACAAAAAACGATTCTACAAAGTCCGATTCTACAAATACCGATTCGACAAAGTCCGATTCTACAAAGACCGATTCTACAAAAACCGATCCTACAAAGTCTGATTCTACAAATACCGAATCTACAAAGACCGATTCTACAAAAACCGATTCTACAAATACCGATTCTACAAATACCGATTCTACAAAGTCCGATTCTACAAAGATCGATTGTACAAAGACCGATTCTACAAAGTCCGATTCTACAAATACCGATTCTACAAAAACCGATTCTATAAAAACCGATTCTACAAAGTCCGATTCTACAAAGACCGATTCTACAAAGTCCGATTCTACAAATACCGATTCTACAAAGTCCGATTCTACAAATACCAATTCTACAAAGACCGATTCCACAAAGACCGATTCTACAAAGACCGATTCTACAAAGTCCGATTCTACAAAGACCGATTCTACAAAAACAGATTCTACAAATACCGATTCTACAAAGACCGATTCTACAAAAACCGATTCTACAAAGTCCGATTCTACAAAGACCGATTCTACAAAGACCGATTCTACAAAAACCGATTCTACAAAGACCGATTCTACAAAAACCGATTCTACAAATACCGATTTTACAAAGACCGATTCTACAAAGACCGATTCTACAAAAACCGATTCTACAAAGTCCGATTCTACAAATACTGATTCTACAAAGACCGATTCTACAAAGATCGATTGTACAAAGACCGATTCTACAAAGACCGATTCTACAAAAACCGATTCTACAAAGTCCGATTCTACAAAGACCGATTCTACAAAGACCGATTCTACAAAAACCGATTCTACAAAGACCGATTCTACAAACACCGATTCTACAAAGTCCGATTCTACAAAAACCGATTCTACAAAAACCGATTCTACAAAGTCCGATTCTACAAATACCGATTCTACAAAGTCCGATTCTACAAAGACCGATTCTACAAAGTCCGATTCTACAAATACCGATTCTACAAATACCGATTCTACAAAGACCGATTCTACAAATACCGATTCTACAAAGTCCGATTCTACAAATACCGATTTGACAAAGACCGATTCTACAAATACCGATTCTACAAAGTTTCATTCTACAAATACCAATTCTACAAAGACCGATTCTACACAGACCGATTCTACAAAGTCCGATTCTACAAATACCAATTCTACAAAGACCGATTCTACAAAGACCGATTCCACAAAGACCGATTCTACAAAGACCGATTCTACAAAGTCCGATTCTACAAATACCGATTCGACAAAGTCCGATTCTACAAAGACCGATTCTACAAAGTCCGATTCTACAAATACTGATTCTACAAAGTCCGATTCTACAAAGACCGATTCTACAAAAACCGATTCTACAACTGCCGATTCTACAAAGACCGATTCTACAAAGTCCGATTCTACAAATACCGATTCGACAAAGACCGATTCTACAAAAACCGATTCTACAAAGTCCGATTCTACAAATACCGATTCGACAAAGACCGATTCTACAAAGACCGATTCTACAAAGACCGATTCTACAAAGACCGATTCTACAAAGTCCGATTCTACAAAAACCGATTCTACAAATACCGATTCTACAAAGACCGATTCTACAAAAACCGATTCTACAAAGTCTGATTCTACAAATACCGATTCTACAAAGACCGATTCTACAAAAACCGATTCTACAAATACGATTCTACAAATACCGATTCTACAAAAACCGATTCTACAAAGTCCGATTCTACAAATACCGATTCGACAAAGTCCGATTCTACAAAGACCGATTCTACAAAAACCGATCCTACAAAGTCTGATTCTACAAATACCGAATCTACAAAGACCGATTCTACAAAAACCGATTCTACAAATACCGATTCTAAAAATACCGATTCTACAAAGTCCGATTCTACAAAGATCGATTGTACAAAGACCGATTCTACAAAGTCCGATTCTACAAATACCGATTCTACAAAAACCGATTCCACAAAGACCGATTCTACAAAGACCGATTCTACAAAGTCCGATTCTACAAATACCGATTCGACAAAGTCCGATTCTACAAAAACCGATTCTACAAAGTCCGATTCTACAAAGACCGATTCTACAAAGACCGATTCTACAAAAACCGATTCTACAAAGTCCGATTCTACAAATACTGATTCTACAAAGACCGATTCTACAAAGATCGATTGTACAAAGACCGATTGTACAAAGACCGATTCTACAAAGTCCGATTCTACAAATACCGATTCTACAAAGACCGATTCTACAAAAACCGATTCTACAAAGTCCGATTCTACAAAGACCGATTCTACAAAGACCGATTCTACAAAAACCGATTCTACAAAGTCCGATTCTACAAATACTGATTCTACAAAGACCGATTCTACAAAGATCGATTGTACAAAGACCGATTGTACAAAGACCGATTCTACAAAGTCCGATTCTACAAAGACCGATTCTACAAAGTCCGATTCTACAAATACCGATTCTACAAAGACCGATTCTACAAAAACCGATTCTACAAAGTCCGATTCTACAAAGACTGATTCTACAAAGACGGATTCTACAAAAACCGATTCTACAAAAACCGATTCTACAAAAACCGATTCTACAAAGTCCGATTCTACAAATACCGATTCTACAAAGTTTGATTCTACAAATACCAATTCTACAAAGACCGATTCTACAAAAACCGATTCTACAAAGTCCGATTCTACAAAAACCGATTCTACAAATACCGATTTTACAAAGACCGATTCTACAAAGACCGATTCTACAAAAACCGATTCTACAAAGTCCGATTCTACAAATACTGATTCTACAAAGACCGATTCTACAAAGATCGATTGTACAAAGACCGATTCTACAAAGTCCGATTCTACAAATACCGATTCTACAAAGACCGATTCTACAAAAACCGATTCTACAAAGTCCGATTCTACAAATACCGATTCTACAAAGTTTGATTCTACAAATACCAATTCTACAAAGACCGATTCTACAAAAACCGATTCTACAAAGTCCGATTCTACAAAAACCGATTCTACAAATACCGATTTTACAAAGACCGATTCTACAAAGACCGATTCTACAAAAACCGATTCTACAAAGTCCGATTCTACAAATACTGATTCTACAAAGACCGATTCTACAAAGATCGATTGTACAAAGACCGATTCTACAAAGTCCGATTCTACAAATACCGATTCTACAAAGACCGATTCTACAAAAACCGATTCTACAAAGTCCGATTCTACAAAGACCGATTCTACAAAGACCGATTCTACAAAAACCGATTCTACAAAGTCCGATTCTACAAATACTGATTCTACAAAGACCGATTCTACAAAGACTGATTCTACAAAAACCGATTCTACAAAGTCCGATTCTACAAATACTGATTCTACAAAGACCGATTCTACAAAGATCGATTGTACAAAGACCGATTCTACAAAGTCCGATTCTACAAATACCGATTCTACAAAGACCGATTCTACAAAAACCGATTCTACAAAGTCCGATTCTACAAAGACTGATTCTACAAAGACCGATTCCACAAAAACCGATTCTACAAAGACCGATTCTACAAAAACCGATTCTACAAAGTCCGATTCTACAAAAACCGATTCTACAAAGTCCGATTCTACAAATACCGATTCTACAAAGTCCGATTCTACAAAGACCGATTCTACAAAAACCGATTCTACAAAAACCGATTCTACAAAGTCCGATTCTACAAATACCGATTCTACAAAGTCCGATTCTACAAATACCGATTCGACAAAGACCGATTCTACAAAGACCGATTCTACAAAGACCGATTCTACAAAAACCGATTCTACAAAGTCCGATTCTACAAATACCGATTCTACAAAGTCCGATTCTACAAAAACCGATTCTACAAAAACCGATGCTACAAAGACCGATTCTACAAAGACCGATTCTACAAAAACCGATTCTACAACTGCCGATTCTACAAAGACCGATTCTACAAAGTCCGATTCTACAAATACCGATTCGACAAAGACCGATTCTACAAAAACCGATTCTACAAAGTCCGATTCTACAAATACCGATTCGACAAAGACCGATTTTACAAAGACCGATTCTACAAAGACCGATTCTACAAAGACCGATTCTACAAAGTCCGATTCTACAAAAACCGATTCTACAAATACCGATTCTACAAAGACCGATTCTACAAAAACCGATTCTACAAAGTCTGATTCTACAAATACCGATTCTACAAAGACCGATTCTACAAAAACCGATTCTACAAAGTCCGATTCTACAAAAACCGATTCTACAAAGTCCGATTCTACAAATACCGATTCTACAAAGTCCGATTCTACAAAGACCGATTCTACAAAAACCGATTCTACAAAAACCGATTCTACAAAGTCCGATTCTACAAATACCGATTCTACAAAGTCCGATTCTACAAATACCGATTCGACAAAGACCGATTCTACAAAGACCGATTCTACAAAGACCGATTCTACAAAAACCGATTCTACAAAGTCCGATTCTACAAATACCGATTCTACAAAGTCCGATTCTACAAAAACCGATTCTACAAAAACCGATGCTACAAAGACCGATTCTACAAAGACCGATTCTACAAAAACCGATTCTACAACTGCCGATTCTACAAAGACCGATTCTACAAAGTCCGATTCTACAAATACCGATTCGACAAAGACCGATTCTACAAAAACCGATTCTACAAAGTCCGATTCTACAAATACCGATTCGACAAAGACCGATTTTACAAAGACCGATTCTACAAAGACCGATTCTACAAAGACCGATTCTACAAAGTCCGATTCTACAAAAACCGATTCTACAAATACCGATTCTACAAAGACCGATTCTACAAAAACCGATTCTACAAAGTCTGATTCTACAAATACCGATTCTACAAAGACCGATTCTACAAAAACCGATTCTACAAATACCGATTCTACAAATATCGAATCTACAAAAAACGATTCTACAAAGTCCGATTCTACAAATACCGATTCGACAAAGTCCGATTCTACAAAGACCGATTCTACAAAAACCGATCCTACAAAGTCTGATTCTACAAATACCGAATCTACAAAGACCGATTCTACAAAAACCGATTCTACAAATACCGATTCTACAAATACCGATTCTACAAAGTCCGATTCTACAAAGATCGATTGTACAAAGACCGATTCTACAAAGTCCGATTCTACAAATACCGATTCTACAAAAACCGATTCTATAAAAACCGATTCTACAAAGTCCGATTCTACAAAGACCGATTCTACAAAGTCCGATTCTACAAATACCGATTCTACAAAGTCCGATTCTACAAATACCAATTCTACAAAGACCGATTCCACAAAGACCGATTCTAGAAAGACCGATTCTACAAAGTCCGATTCTACAAAGACCGATTCTACAAAAACAGATTCTACAAATACCGATTCTACAAAGACCGATTCTACAAAAACCGATTCTACAAAGTCCGATTCTACAAAGACCGATTCTACAAAGACCGATTCTACAAAAACCGATTCTACAAAGACCGATTCTACAAAAACCGATTCTACAAATACCGATTTTACAAAGACCGATTCTACAAAGACCGATTCTACAAAAACCGATTCTACAAAGTCCGATTCTACAAATACTGATTCTACAAAGACCGATTCTACAAAGATCGATTGTACAAAGACCGATTCTACAAAGACCGATTCTACAAAAACCGATTCTACAAAGTCCGATTCTACAAAGACCGATTCTACAAAGACCGATTCTACAAAAACCGATTCTACAAAGACCGATTCTACAAACACCGATTCTACAAAGTCCGATTCTACAAAAACCGATTCTACAAAAACCGATTCTACAAAGTCCGATTCTACAAATACCGATTCTACAAAGTCCGATTCTACAAAGACCGATTCTACAAAGTCCGATTCTACAAATACCGATTCTACAAATACCGATTCTACAAAGACCGATTCTACAAATACCGATTCTACAAAGTCCGATTCTACAAATACCGATTTGACAAAGACCGATTCTACAAATACCGATTCTACAAAGTTTCATTCTACAAATACCAATTCTACAAAGACCGATTCTACAAAGACCGATTCTACAAAGTCCGATTCTACAAATACCAATTCTACAAAGACCGATTCTACAAAGACCGATTCCACAAAGACCGATTCTACAAAGACCGATTCTACAAAGTCCGATTCTACAAATACCGATTCGACAAAGTCCGATTCTACAAAGACCGATTCTACAAAGTCCGATTCTACAAATACTGATTCTACAAAGTCCGATTCTACAAAGACCGATTCTACAAAAACCGATTCTACAACTGCCGATTCTACAAAGACCGATTCTACAAAGTCCGATTCTACAAATACCGATTCGACAAAGACCGATTCTACAAAAACTGATTCTACAAAGTCCGATTCTACAAATACCGATTCGACAAAGACCGATTCTACAAAGACCGATTCTACAAAGACCGATTCTACAAAGACCGATTCTACAAAGTCCGATTCTACAAAAACCGATTCTACAAATACCGATTCTACAAAGACCGATTCTACAAAAACCGATTCTACAAAGTCTGATTCTACAAATACCGATTCTACAAAGACCGATTCTACAAAAACCGATTCTACAAATACCGATTCTACAAATACCGATTCTACAAAAACCGATTCTACAAAGTCCGATTCTACAAATACCGATTCGACAAAGTCCGATTCTACAAAGACCGATTCTACAAAAACCGATCCTACAAAGTCTGATTCTACAAATACCGAATCTACAAAGACCGATTCTACAAAAACCGATTCTACAAATACCGATTCTACAAATACCGATTCTACAAAGTCCGATTCTACAAAGATCGATTGTACAAAGACCGATTCTACAAAGTCCGATTCTACAAATACCGATTCTACAAAAACCGATTCCACAAAGACCGATTCTACAAAGACCGATTCTACAAAGTCCGATTCTACAAATACCGATTCGACAAAGTCCGATTCTACAAAGACCGATTCTACAAAGTCCGATTCTACAAATACTGATTCTACAAAGTCCGATTCTACAAATACCGATTCTACAAATACCGATTCTACAAATACCGATTCTACAAAGACCGATTCTACAATGACCGATTCTACAAAAACCGATTCTACAAAAACCGATTCTACAAAGTCCGATTCTACAAATACCGATTCTACAAAGTCCGATTCTACAAAGACCGATTCTACAAAGTCCGATTCTACAAATACCGATTCTACAAAGTCCGATTCTACAAATACCAATTCTACAAAGACCGATTCCACAAAGACCGATTCTGCAAAGACCGATTCTACAAAGTCCGATTCTACAAAGACCGATTCTACAAAAACAGATTCTACAAATACCGATTCTACAAAGACCGATTCTACAAAAACCGATTCTACAAAGTCCGATTCTACAAAGACCGATTCTACAAAGACCGATTCTACAAAAACCGATTCTACAAAGACCGATTCTACAAAAACCGATTCTACAAATACCGATTTTACAAAGACCGATTCTACAAAGACCGATTCTACAAAAACCGATTCTACAAAGTCCGATTCTACAAATACTGATTCTACAAAGACCGATTCTACAAAGATCGATTGTACAAAGACCGATTCTACAAAGACCGATTCTACAAAAACCGATTCTACAAAGTCCGATTCTACAAAGACCGATTCTACAAAGACCGATTCTACAAAAACCGATTCTACAAAGACCGATTCTACAAACACCGATTCTACAAAGTCCGATTCTACAAAAACCGATTCTACAAAAACCGATTCTACAAAGTCCGATTCTACAAATACCGATTCGACAAAGTCCGATTCTACAAAGACCGATTCTACAAAGTCCGATTCTACAAATACCGATTCTACAAATACCGATTCTACAAAAACCGATTCTACAAAGTCCGATTCTACAAATACCGATTCTACAAAGACCGATTCTACAAAAACCGATTCTACAAAGTCCGATTCTACAAAGACTGATTCTACAAAGACCGATTTTACAAAAACCGATTCTACAAAAACCGATTCTACAAAAACCGATTCTACAAAGTCCGATTCTACAAATACCGATTCTACAAAGTTTGATTCTACAAATACCAATTCTACAAAGACCGATTCTACAAAAACCGATTCTACAAAGTCCGATTCTACAAAAACCGATTCTACAAATACCGATTTTACAAAGACCGATTCTACAAAGACCGATTCTACAAAAACCGATTCTACAAAGTCCGATTCTACAAATACTGATTCTACAAAGACCGATTCTACAAAGATCGATTGTACAAAGACCGATTCTACAAAGTCCGATTCTACAAATACCGATTCTACAAAGACCGATTCTACAAAAACCGATTCTACAAAGTCCGATTCTACAAAGACCGATTCTACAAAGACCGATTCTACAAAAACCGATTCTACAAAGTCCGATTCTACAAATACTGATTCTACAAAGACCGATTCTACAAAGATCGATTGTACAAAGACCGATTGTACAAAGACCGATTCTACAAAGTCCGATTCTACAAAGACCGATTCTACAAAGTCCGATTCTACAAATACCGATTCTACAAAGACCGATTCTACAAAAACCGATTCTACAAAGTCCGATTCTACAAAGACTGATTCTACAAAGACGGATTCTACAAAAACCGATTCTACAAAAACCGATTCTACAAAAACCGATTCTACAAAGTCCGATTCTACAAATACCGATTCTACAAAGTTTGATTCTACAAATACCAATTCTACAAAGACCGATTCTACAAAAACCGATTCTACAAAGTCCGATTCTACAAAAACCGATTCTACAAATACCGATTTTACAAAGACCGATTCTACAAAGACCGATTCTACAAAAACCGATTCTACAAAGTCCGATTCTACAAATACTGATTCTACAAAGACCGATTCTACAAAGATCGATTGTACAAAGACCGATTCTACAAAGTCCGATTCTACAAATACCGATTCTACAAAGACCGATTCTACAAAAACCGATTCTACAAAGTCCGATTCTACAAATACCGATTCTACAAAGTTTGATTCTACAAATACCAATTCTACAAAGACCGATTCTACAAAAACCGATTCTACAAAGTCCGATTCTACAAAAACCGATTCTACAAATACCGATTTTACAAAGACCGATTCTACAAAGACCGATTCTACAAAAACCGATTCTACAAAGTCCGATTCTACAAATACTGATTCTACAAAGACCGATTCTACAAAGATCGATTGTACAAAGACCGATTCTACAAAGTCCGATTCTACAAATACCGATTCTACAAAGACCGATTCTACAAAAACCGATTCTACAAAGTCCGATTCTACAAAGACCGATTCTACAAAGACCGATTCTACAAAAACCGATTCTACAAAGTCCGATTCTACAAATACTGATTCTACAAAGACCGATTCTACAAAGACTGATTCTACAAAAACCGATTCTACAAAGTCCGATTCTACAAATTCTGATTCTACAAAGACCGATTCTACAAAGATCGATTGTACAAAGACCGATTCTACAAAGTCCGATTCTACAAATACCGATTCTACAAAGACCGATTCTACAAAAACCGATTCTACAAAGTCCGATTCTACAAAGACTGATTCTACAAAGACCGATTCCACAAAAACCGATTCTACAAAGACCGATTCTACAAAAACCGATTCTACAAAGTCCGATTCTACAAAAACCGATTCTACAAAGTCCGATTCTACAAATACCGATTCTACAAAGTCCGATTCTACAAAGACCGATTCTACAAAAACCGATTCTACAAAAACCGATTCTACAAAGTCCGATTCTACAAATACCGATTCTACAAAGTCCGATTCTACAAATACCGATTCGACAAAGACCGATTCTACAAAGACCGATTCTACAAAGACCGATTCTACAAAAACCGATTCTACAAAGTCCGATTCTACAAATACCGATTCTACAAAGTCCGATTCTACAAAAACCGATTCTACAAAAACCGATGCTACAAAGACCGATTCTACAAAGACCGATTCTACAAAAACCGATTCTACAACTGCCGATTCTACAAAGACCGATTCTACAAAGTCCGATTCTACAAATACCGATTCGACAAAGACCGATTCTACAAAAACCGATTCTACAAAGTCCGATTCTACAAATACCGATTCGACAAAGACCGATTCTACAAAGACCGATTCTACAAAGACCGATTCTACAAAGACCGATTCTACAAAGTCCGATTCTACAAAAACCGATTCTACAAATACCGATTCTACAAAGACCGATTCTACAAAAACCGATTCTACAAAGTCTGATTCTACAAATACCGATTCTACAAAGACCGATTCTACAAAAACCGATTCTACAAATACCGATTCTACAAATACCGATTCTACAAAAAACGATTCTACAAAGTCCGATTCTACAAATACCGATTCGACAAAGTCCGATTCTACAAAGACCGATTCTACAAAAACCGATCCTACAAAGTCTGATTCTACAAATACCGAATCTACAAAGACCGATTCTACAAAAACCGATTCTACAAATACCGATTCTACAAATACCGATTCTACAAAGTCCGATTCTACAAAGATCGATTGTACAAAGACCGATTCTACAAAGTCCGATTCTACAAATACCGATTCTACAAAAACCGATTCTATAAAAACCGATTCTACAAAGTCCGATTCTACAAATACCGATTCTACAAAGTCCGATTCTACAAATACCGATTTGACAAAGACCGATTCTACAAAGACCGATTCAACAAAGACCGATTCTACAAAGACCGATTCTACAAAGTCCGATTCTTTAAATACCGATTCTACAAAGTCCGATTCTACAAAAACCGATTCTACAAAAACCGATTCTACAAAAACCGATTCTAAAAAGTCCGATTCTACAAAAACCGATTCTACAAAAACCGATTCTACAAAGTCCGATTCTACAAATACCGATTCTACAAATACCGATTCTACAAATACCGATTCTACAAAGACCGATTCTACAAAAACCGATTATACAAAGTCCAATTCTACAAATACCAATTCTACAAAGTCCGATTCTACAAAGACCGATTCTACAAAGTCCGATTCTACAAATACCGATTCTACAAAGTCCGATTCTACAAATACCAATTCTACAAAGACCGATTCTACAAAGACCGATTCCACAAAGACCGATTCTACAAAGACCGATTCTACAAAGTCCGATTCTACAAATACCGATTCGACAAAGTCCGATTCTACAAAGACCGATTCTACAAAGTCCGATTCTACAAATACTGATTCTACAAAGTCCGATTCTACAAATACCGATTCTACAAAGTCCGATTCTACAAATACTGATTCTACAAAGACCGATTCTACAAAGATCGATTGTACAAAGACCAATTCTACAAAAACCGATTCTACAAAGTCCGATTCTACAAATACTGATTCTACAAAGTCCGATTCTACAAATACCGATTCTACAAAGTCCGATTCTACAAATACTGATTCTACAAAGACCGATTCTACAAAGATCGACTGTACAAAGACCGATTCTACAAAAACTGATTCTACAAAGTCCGATTCTACAAATACCGATTCTACAAAGTTTGATTCTACAAATACCAATTCTACAAAGACCGATTCTACAAAGACCGATTCTACAAAGTCCGATTCTACAAATACCAATTCTACAAAGACCGATTCTACAAAGACCGATTCCACAAAGACCGATTCTACAAAGACCGATTCTACAAAGTCCGATTCTACAAATACCGATTCGACAAAGTCCGATTCTACAAAGACCGATTCTACAAAGTCCGATTCTACAAATACTGATTCTACAAAGTCCGATTCTACAAATACCGATTCTACAAATACCGATTCTACAAATACCGATTCTACAAAGTCCGATTCTGCAAATACCGATTCTACAAAGACCGATTCTACAAAGTCCGATTCTACAAAAACCGATTCTACAAATACCGATTCTACAAAGACCGATTCTACAAAAACCGATTCTCCAAAGTCTGATTCTAGAAATACCGATTCTACAAAGACCGATTCTACAAATACCGATTCTACAAAGTCCGATTCTACAAATACTGATTCTACAAAGACCGATTCCACAAAGATCGATTGTACAAAGACCGATTCTACAAAAAGCGATTCTACAAAGTCCGATTCTACAAATACCGATTCTACAAAGTTTGATTCTACAAAGTCCGATTCTACAAATACCGATTCTACAAAGACCGATTCTACAAAGACCGATTCTACAAAGTCCGATTCTACAAAAACCGATTCTACAAAGACCGATTCTACAAAGTCCGATTCTACAAATACTGATTCTACAAAGTCCGATTCTACAAATACCGATTCTACAAAGTCCGATTCTACAAATACTGACTCTACAAAGACCGATTCTACAAAGATCGATTGTACAAAGACCGATTCTACAAAAACCGATTCTACAAAGTCCGATTCTACAAATACCGATTCTACAAAGTTTGATTCTACAAATACCAATTCTACAAAGACCGATTCTACAAAGACCGATTCCACAAAGACCGATTCTACAAAGACCGATTCTACAAAGTCCGTTTCTACAAAGACCGATTCTACAAAAAAAGATTCTACAAGTACCGATTCTACAAAGACCGATTCTACAAAAACCGATTCTACAAAGTCCGATTCTACAAAGACCGATTCTACAAAGACCGATTCTACAAAAACCGATTCTACAAAGACCGATTCTACAAAAACCGATTCTAAAAAGTCCGATTCTACAAAAACCGATTCTACAAAAACCGATTCTACAAAGTCCGATTCTACAAATACCGATTCTACAAATACCGATTCTACAAATACCGATTCTACAAAGACCGATTCTACAAAAACCGATTCTACAAAGTTCAATTCTACAAATACCAATTCTACAAAGACCGATTCTACAATGACCGATTCTACAAAAACCGATTCTACAAAAACCGATTCTACAAAGTCCGTTTCTACAAATACCGATTCTACAAAGTCCGATTCTACAAAGACCGATTCTACAAAGTCCGATTCTACAAAGACCGATTCTACAAAGTCCGATTCTACAAATACCGATTCGACAAAGTCCGATTCTACAAAGACCGATTCTACAAAGTCCGATTCTACAAATACTGATTCTACAAAGTCCGATTCTACAAATACCGATTCTACAAAGTCCGATTCTACAAATACTGATTCTACAAAGACCGATTCTACAAAGATCGATTGTACAAAGACCAATTCTACAAAAACCGATTCTACAAAGTCCGATTCTACAAATACTGATTCTACAAAGTCCGATTCTACAAAGTCCGATTCTACAAATACCGATTCTACAAAGTCCGATTCTACAAATACTGATTCTACAAAGACCGATTCTACAAAGTCCGATTCTACAAATACCGATTCTACAAAGTCCGATTCTACAAAGACCGATTCTACAAAAACCGATTCTACAAAAACCGATTCTACAAAGTCCGATTCTACAAATACCGATTCTACAAAGTCCGATTCTACAAATACCGATTCGACAAAGACCGATTCTACAAAGACCGATTCTACAAAGACCGATTCTACAAAAACCGATTCTACAAAGTCCGATTCTACAAATACCGATTCTACAAAGTCCGATTCTACAAAAACCGATTCTACAAAAACCGATGCTACAAAGACCGATTCTACAAAGACCGATTCTACAAAAACCGATTCTACAACTGCCGATTCTACAAAGACCGATTCTACAAAGTCCGATTCTACAAATACCGATTCGACAAAGACCGATTCTACAAAAACCGATTCTACAAAGTCCGATTCTACAAATACCGATTCGACAAAGACCGATTCTACAAAGACCGATTCTACAAAGACCGATTCTACAAAGACCGATTCTACAAAGTCCGATTCTACAAAAACCGATTCTACAAATACCGATTCTACAAAGACCGATTCTACAAAAACCGATTCTACAAAGTCTGATTCTACAAATACCGATTCTACAAAGACCGATTCTACAAAAACCGATTCTACAAATACCGATTCTACAAATACCGATTCTACAAAAAACGATTCTACAAAGTCCGATTCTACAAATACCGATTCGACAAAGTCCGATTCTACAAAGACCGATTCTACAAAAACCGATCCTACAAAGTCTGATTCTACAAATACCGAATCTACAAAGACCGATTCTACAAAAACCGATTCTACAAATACCGATTCTACAAATACCGATTCTACAAAGTCCGATTCTACAAAGATCGATTGTACAAAGACCGATTCTACAAAGTCCGATTCTACAAATACCGATTCTACAAAAACCGATTCTATAAAAACCGATTCTACAAAGTCCGATTCTACAAATACCGATTCTACAAAGTCCGATTCTACAAATACCGATTTGACAAAGACCGATTCTACAAAGACCGATTCAACAAAGACCGATTCTACAAAGACCGATTCTACAAAGTCCGATTCTTTAAATACCGATTCTACAAAGTCCGATTCTACAAAAACCGATTCTACAAAAACCGATTCTACAAAAACCGATTCTAAAAAGTCCGATTCTACAAAAACCGATTCTACAAAAACCGATTCTACAAAGTCCGATTCTACAAATACCGATTCTACAAATACCGATTCTACAAATACCGATTCTACAAAGACCGATTCTACAAAAACCGATTCTACAAAGTCCAATTCTACAAATACCAATTCTACAAAGTCCGATTCTACAAAGACCGATTCTACAAAGTCCGATTCTACAAATACCGATTCTACAAAGTCCGATTCTACAAATACCAATTCTACAAAGACCGATTCTACAAAGACCGATTCCACAAAGACCGATTCTACAAAGACCGATTCTACAAAGTCCGATTCTACAAATACCGATTCGACAAAGTCCGATTCTACAAAGACCGATTCTACAAAGTCCGATTCTACAAATACTGATTCTACAAAGTCCGATTCTACAAATACCGATTCTACAAAGTCCGATTCTACAAATACTGATTCTACAAAGACCGATTCTACAAAGATCGATTGTACAAAGACCAATTCTACAAAAACCGATTCTACAAAGTCCGATTCTACAAATACTGATTCTACAAAGTCCGATTCTACAAATACCGATTCTACAAAGTCCGATTCTACAAATACTGATTCTACAAAGACCGATTCTACAAAGATCGACTGTACAAAGACCGATTCTACAAAAACTGATTCTACAAAGTCCGATTCTACAAATACCGATTCTACAAAGTTTGATTCTACAAATACCAATTCTACAAAGACCGATTCTACAAAGACCGATTCTACAAAGTCCGATTCTACAAATACCAATTCTACAAAGACCGATTCTACAAAGACCGATTCCACAAAGACCGATTCTACAAAGACCGATTCTACAAAGTCCGATTCTACAAATACCGATTCGACAAAGTCCGATTCTACAAAGACCGATTCTACAAAGTCCGATTCTACAAATACTGATTCTACAAAGTCCGATTCTACAAATACCGATTCTACAAATACCGATTCTACAAATACCGATTCTACAAAGTCCGATTCTACAAATACCGATTCTACAAAGACCGATTCTACAAAGTCCGATTCTACAAAAACCGATTCTACAAATACCGATTCTACAAAGACCGATTCTACAAAAACCGATTCTCCAAAGTCTGATTCTAGAAATACCGATTCTACAAAGACCGATTCTACAAATACCGATTCTACAAAGTCCGATTCTACAAATACTGATTCTACAAAGACCGATTCCACAAAGATCGATTGTACAAAGACCGATTCTACAAAAAGCGATTCTACAAAGTCCGATTCTACAAATACCGATTCTACAAAGTTTGATTCTACAAAGTCCGATTCTACAAATACCGATTCTACAAAGACCGATTCTACAAAGACCGATTCTACAAAGTCCGATTCTACAAAAACCGATTCTACAAAGACCGATTCTACAAAGTCCGATTCTACAAATACTGATTCTACAAAGTCCGATTCTACAAATACCGATTCTACAAAGTCCGATTCTACAAATACTGACTCTACAAAGACCGATTCTACAAAGATCGATTGTACAAAGACCGATTCTACAAAAACCGATTCTACAAAGTCCGATTCTACAAATACCGATTCTACAAAGTTTGATTCTACAAATACCAATTCTACAAAGACCGATTCTACAAAGACCGATTCCACAAAGACCGATTCTACAAAGACCGATTCTACAAAGTCCGTTTCTACAAAGACCGATTCTACAAAAAAAGATTCTACAAGTACCGATTCTACAAAGACCGATTCTACAAAAACCGATTCTACAAAGTCCGATTCTACAAAGACCGATTCTACAAAGACCGATTCTACAAAAACCGATTCTACAAAGACCGATTCTACAAAAACCGATTCTAAAAAGTCCGATTCTACAAAAACCGATTCTACAAAAACCGATTCTACAAAGTCCGATTCTACAAATACCGATTCTACAAATACCGATTCTACAAATACCGATTCTACAAAGACCGATTCTACAAAAACCGATTCTACAAAGTTCAATTCTACAAATACCAATTCTACAAAGACCGATTCTACAATGACCGATTCTACAAAAACCGATTCTACAAAAACCGATTCTACAAAGTCCGTTTCTACAAATACCGATTCTACAAAGTCCGATTCTACAAAGACCGATTCTACAAAGTCCGATTCTACAAAGACCGATTCTACAAAGTCCGATTCTACAAATACCGATTCGACAAAGTCCGATTCTACAAAGACCGATTCTACAAAGTCCGATTCTACAAATACTGATTCTACAAAGTCCGATTCTACAAATACCGATTCTACAAAGTCCGATTCTACAAATACTGATTCTACAAAGACCGATTCTACAAAGATCGATTGTACAAAGACCAATTCTACAAAAACCGATTCTACAAAGTCCGATTCTACAAATACTGATTCTACAAAGTCCGATTCTACAAAGTCCGATTCTACAAATACCGATTCTACAAAGTCCGATTCTACAAATACTGATTCTACAAAGACCGATTCTACAAAGTCCGATTCTACAAAGACCGATTCTACAAAGACCGATTCTACAAAAACCGATTCTACAAAGTCCGATTCTACAAAGATCGACTGTACAAAGACCGATTCTACAAAGACCGATTCTACAAAAACCGATTCTACAAAGTCCGATTCTACAAAGACCGATTCTACAAAGACCGATTCTACAAAAACCGATTCTACAAAGACCGATTCCACAAAGACCGATTCTACAAAGTCCGATTCTACAAAAACCGATTCTACAAATACCGATTCTACAAAGACCGATTCTACAAAAACCGATTCTACAAAATCTGATTCTAGAAATACCGATTCTACAAAGACCGATTCTACAAATACCGATTCTACAAAGTCCGATTCTACAAATACTGATTCTACAAAGACCGATTCTACAAAGATCGATTGTACAAAGACCGATTCTACAAAAACCGATTCTACAAAGTCCGATTCTACAAATACCGATTCTACAAAGTTTGATTCTACAAAGTCCGATTCTACAAATACCGATTCTACAAAGACCGATTCTACAAAGACCGATTCTACAAAGTCCGATTCTACAAAAACCGATTCTACAAAGACCGATTCTACAAAGACCGATTCTACAAAGTCCGATTCTACAAATACCGATTCGACAAAGTTCGATTCTACAAAGACCGATTCTACAAAGTCCGATTCTACAAATACTGATTCTACAAAGTCCGATTCTACAAATACCGATTCTACAAATACCGATTCTACAAAGACCGATTCTACAAAGTCCGATTCTACAAAAACCGATTCTACAAAGACCGATTCTGCAAAGACCGATTCTACAAAGTCCGATTCTACAAATACCGATTCGACAAAGTTCGATTCTACAAAGACCGATTCTACAAAGTCCGATTCTACAAATACTGATTCTACAAAGACCGATTCTACAAAGTCCGATTCTACAAATACCGATTCTACAAAGTTTGATTCTACAAATACCAATTCTACAAAGACCGATTCTACAAAGACCGATTCTACAAAGTCCGATTCTACAAATACCAATTCTACAAAGACCGATTCTACAAAGACCGATTCCACAAAGACCGATTCTACAAAGACCGATTCTACAAAGTCCGATTCTACAAATACCGATTCGACAAAGTCCGATTCTACAAAGACCGATTCTACAAAGTCCGATTCTACAAATACTGATTCTACAAAGTCCAATTCTACAAAGACCGATTCTACAAAGACCGATTCTACAAAGTCCGATTCTACAAATACCAATTCTACAAAGACCGATTCTACAAAGACCGATTCCACAAAGACCGATTCTACAAAGACCGATTCTACAAAGTCCGATTCTACAAATACCGATTCGACAAAGTCCGATTCTACAAAGACCGATTCTACAAAGTCCGATTCTACAAATACTGATTCTACAAAGTCCGATTCTACAAATACTGATTCTACAAAGACCGATTCTACAAAGATAGATTGTACAAAGACCGATTCTACAAAGACCGATTCTACAAAAACCGATTCTACAAAGTCCGATTCTACAAAGACCGATTCTACATAGACCGATTCTACAAAAACCGATTCTACAAAGACCGATTCTACAATGACCGATTCTACAAAAACCGATTCTACAAAAACCGATTCTACAAAGTCCGTTTCTACAAATACCGATTCTACAAAGTCCGATTCTACAAAGACCGATTCTACAAAGTCCGATTCTACAAATACCGATTCTACAAAGTCCGATTCTACAAATACCAATTCTACAAAGACCGATTCTACAAAGACCGATTCCACAAAGACCGATTCTACAAAGACCGATTCTACAAAGTCCGATTCTACAAATACCGATTCGACAAAGTCCGATTCTACAAAGACCGATTCTACAAAGTCCGATTCTACAAATACTGATTCTACAAAGTCCGATTCTACAAATACCGATTCTACAAAGTCCGATTCTACAAATACTGATTCTACAAAGACCGATTCTACAAAGATCGATTGTACAAAGACCAATTCTACAAAAACCGATTCTACAAAGTCCGATTCTACAAATACTGATTCTACAAAGTCCGATTCTACAAATACCGATTCTACAAAGTCCGATTCTACAAATACTGATTCTACAAAGACCGATTCTACAAAGATCGATTGTACAAAGACCGATTCTACAAAAACCGATTCTACAAAGTCCGATTCTACAAATACCGATTCTACAAAGTTTGATTCTACAAATACCAATTCTACAAAGACCGATTTTACAAAGACCGATTCTACAAAGTCCGATTCTACAAATACCAATTCTACAAAGACCGATTCTACAAAGACCGATTCCACAAAGACCGATTCTACAAAGACCGATTCTACAAAGTCCGATTCTACAAATACCGATTCGACAAAGTCCGATTCTACAAAGACCGATTCTACAAAGTCCGATTCTACAAATACTGATTCTACAAAGTCCGATTCTACAAATACCGATTCTACAAATACCGATTCTACAAATACCGATTCTACAAAGTCCGATTCTACAAATACCGATTCTACAAATACCGATTCTACAAAGTCCGATTCTACAAATACTGATTCTACAAAGACCGATTCTACAAAGTCCGATTCTACAAAGACCGATTCTACAAAGACCGATTCTACAAAAACCGATTCTACAAAGTCCGATTCTACAAAGATCGACTGTACAAAGACCGATTCTACAAAGTCCGATTCTACAAATACCAATTCTACAAAGACCGATTCTACAAAGACCGATTCCACAAAGACCGATTCTACAAAGACCGATTCTACAAAGTCCGATTCTACAAATACCGATTCGACAAAGTCCGATTCTACAAAGACCGATTCTACAAAGTCCGATTCTACAAATACTGATTCTACAAAGTCCGATTCTACAAATACCGGTTCTACAATTCCGATTCTACAAATACTGATTCTACAAAGACCGATTCTACAAAGATCGATTGTACAAAGACCAATTCTACAAAAACCGATTCTACAAAGTCCGATTCTACAAATACTGATTCTACAAAGTCCGATTCTACAAATACCGATTCTACAAAGTCCGATTCTACAAATACTGATTCTACAAAGACCGATTCTACAAAGATCGATTGTACAAAGACCGATTCTACAAAAACCGATTCTACAAAGTCCGATTCTACAAATACCGATTCTACAAAGTTTGATTCTACAAATACCAATTCTACAAAGACCGATTCTACAAAGACCGATTCTACAAAAACCGATTCTACAAATACCGATTCTACAAAGACCGATTCTACAAAAACCGATTCTACAAAGTCTGATTCTAGAAATACCGATTCTACAAAGACCGATTCTACAAATACCGATTCTACAAAGTCCGATTCTACAAATACTGATTCTACAAAGACCGATTCCACAAAGATCGATTGTACAAAGACCGATTCTACAAAAAGCGATTCTACAAAGTCCGATTCTACAAATACCGATTCTACAAAGTTTGATTTTACAAAGTCCGATTCTACAAATACCGATTCTACAAAGACCGATTCTACAAAGACCGATTCTACAAAGTCCGATTCTACAAATACTGATTCTACAAAGTCCGATTCTACAAATACCGATTCTACAAAGTCCGATTCTACAAATACTGACTCTACAAAGACCGATTCTACAAAGATCGATTGTACAAAAACCGATTCTACAAAAACCGATTCTACAAAGTCCGATTCTACAAATACCGATTCTACAAAGTTTGATTCTACAAATACCAATTCTACAAAGACCGATTCTACAAAGACCGATTCTACAAAGTCCGATTCTACAAATACCAATTCTACAAAGACCGATTCTACAAAGCCCGATTCCACAAAGACCGATTCTACAAAGACCGATTCTACAAAGTCCGATTCTACAAATACTGATTCGACAAAGTCCGATTCTACAAAGACCGATTCTACAAAGTCCGATTCTACAAATACTGATTCTACAAAGTCCGATTCTACAAATACCGATTCCACAAATACCGATTCTACAAATACCGATTCTACAAAGTCCGATTCTACAAATACCGATTCTACAAAGACCGATTCTACAAAGATCGATTGTACAAAGACCGATTCTACAAAGACCGATTCTACAAAAACCGATTCTACAAAGTCCGATTCTACAAAGACCGATTCTACAAAGACCGATTCTACAAAAACCGATTCTACAAAGACCGATTCTACAAAGACCGATTCTACAAAGTCCGATTCTACAAAAACCGATTCTACAAATACCGATTCTACAAAGACTGATTCTACAAAAACCGATTCTACAAAGTCTGATTCTAGAAATACCGATTCTACAAAGTCCGATTCTACAAATACCAATTCTACAAAGACCGATTCTACAAAGACCGATTCTACAAAGACCGATTCTACAAAGTCCGATTCTACAAATACTGATTCTACAAAGTCCGATTCTACAAATACCGATTCTACAAAGTCCGATTCTACAAATACTGACTCTACAAAGACCGATTCTACAAAGATCGATTGTACAAAGACCGATTCTACAAAAACCGATTCTACAAAGTCCGATTCTACAAATACCGATTCTACAAAGTTTGATTCTACAAATACCAATTCTACAAAGACCGATTCTACAAAGACCGATTCTACAAAGTCCGATTCTACAAAGTCCGATTCTACAAATACCAATTCTACAAAGACCGATTCTACAAAGACCGATTCCACAAAGACCGATTCTACAAAGACCGATTCTACAAAGTCCGATTCTACAAATACCGATTCGACAAAGTCCGATTCTACAAAGACCGATTCTACAAAGTCCGATTCTACAAATACTGATTCTACAAAGTCCGATTCTACAAATACCGATTCTACAAATACCGATTCTACAAATACCGATTCTACAAAGTCCGATTCTACAAATACCGATTCTACAAATACCGATTCTACAAAAACCGATTCTACAAAGTCCGATTCTACAAATACTGATTCTACAAAGACCGATTCTACAAAGACCGAATCTACAAAGTCCGATTATACAAAAACCGATTCTACAAATACCGATTCTACAAAGTCCGATTCTACAAAGACCGATTCTACAAAGACCGATTCCACAAAGACCGATTCTACAAAGACCGATTCTACAAAGTCCGATTCTACAAATACCGATTCGACAAAGTCCGATTCTACAAAGACCGATTCTACAAAGTCCGATTCTACAAATACTGATTCTACAAAGTCCGATTCTACAAATACCGATTCTACAAATACCGATTCTACAAATACCGATTCTACAAAGTCCGATTCTACAAATACCGATTCTACAAATACCGATTCTACAAAAACCGATTCTACAAAGTCCGATTCTACAAATACCGATTCTACAAAGTCCGATTCTACAAATACTGATTCTACAAAGACCGATTCTACAAAGATCGATTGTACAAAGACCAATTCTACAAAAACCGATTCTACAAAGTCCGATTCTACAAATACTGATTCTACAAAGTCCGATTCTACAAATACCGATTCTACAAAGTCCGATTCTACAAATACTGATTCTACAAAGACCGATTCTACAAAGATCGATTGTACAAAGACCGATTCTACAAAAACCGATTCTACAAAGACCGATTCCACAAAGACCGATTCTACAAAGACCGATTCTACAAAGTCCGATTCTACAAATACCGATTCTACAAAGTCCGATTCTACAAATACTGATTCTACAAAGACCGATTCTACAAAGATCGATTGTACAAAGACCAATTCTACAAAAACCGATTCTACAAAGTCCGATTCTACAAATACTGATTCTACAAAGTCCGATTCTACAAATACCGATTCTACAAAGTCCGATTCTACAAAGACCGATTTTACAAAGACCGATTCTACAAAGTCCGATTCTACAAATACCAATTCTACAAAGACCGATTCTACAAAGACCGATTCCACAAAGACCGATTCTACAAAGACCGATTCTACAAAGTCCGATTCTACAAATACCGATTCGACAAAGTCCGATTCTACAAAGACCGATTCTACAAAGTCCGATTCTACAAATACTGATTCTACAAAGTCCGATTCTACAAATACCGATTCTACAAATACCGATTCTACAAATACCGATTCTACAAAGTCCGATTCTACAAATACCGATTCTACAAATACCGATTCTACAAAGTCCGATTCTGCAAATACTGATTCTACAAAGACCGATTCTACAAAGTCCGATTCTACAAAGACCGATTCTACAAAGACCGATTCTACAAAAACCGATTCTACAAAGTCCGATTCTACAAAGATCGACTGTACAAAGACCGATTCTACAAAGTCCGATTCTACAAATACCAATTCTACAAAGACCGATTCTACAAAGACCGATTCCACAAAGACCGATTCTACAAAGACCGATTCTACAAAGTCCGATTCTACAAATACCGATTCGACAAAGTCCGATTCTACAAAGACCGATTCTACAAAGTCCGATTCTACAAATACTGATTCTACAAAGTCCGATTCTACAAATACCGGTTCTACAATTCCGATTCTACAAATACTGATTCTACAAAGACCGATTCTACAAAGATCGATTGTACAAAGACCAATTCTACAAAAACCGATTCTACAAAGTCCGATTCTACAAATACTGATTCTACAAAGTCCGATTCTACAAATACCGATTCTACAAAGTCCGATTCTACAAATACTGATTCTACAAAGTCCGATTCTACAAATACCGATTCTACAAATACCGATTCTACAAATACCGATTCTACAAAGTCCGATTCTACAAATACCGATTCTACAAAGACCGATTCTACAAAGTCCGATTCTGCAAATACTGATTCTACAAAGACCGATTCTACAAAGTCCGATTCTACAAAGACCGATTCTACAAAGACCGATTCTACAAAAACCGATTCTACAAAGACCGATTCTACAAATACCGATTCTACAAAGTCCGATTCTACAAATACTGATTCTACAAAGACCGATTCCACAAAGATCGATTGTACAAAGACCGATTCTACAAAAAGCGATTCTACAAAGTCCGATTCTACAAATACCGATTCTACAAAGTTTGATTTTACAAAGTCCGATTCTACAAATACCGATTCTACAAAGACCGATTCTACAAAGACCGATTCTACAAAGTCCGATTCTACAAATACTGATTCTACAAAGTCCGATTCTACAAATACCGATTCTACAAAGTCCGATTCTACAAATACTGATTCTACAAAGACCGATTCTACAAAGATCGATTGTACAAAGACCGATTCTACAAAAACCGATTCTACAAAGTCCGATTCTACAAATACCGATTCTACAAAGTTTGATTCTACAAATACCAATTCTACAAAGACCGATTCTACAAAGACCGATTCTACAAAGTCCGATTCTACAAATACCAATTCTACAAAGACCGATTCTACAAAGACCGATTCCACAAAGACCGATTCTACAAAGACCGATTCTACAAAGTCCGATTCTACAAATACCGATTCGACAAAGTCCGATTCTACAAAGACCGATTCTACAAAGTCCGATTCTACAAATACTGATTCTACAAAGTCCGATTCTACAAATACCGATTCTACAAATACCGATTCTACAAATACCGATTCTACAAAGTCCGATTCTACAAATACCGATTCTACAAAGACCGATTCTACAAAGTCCGATTCTACAAAAACCGATTCTACAAATACCGATTCTACAAAGACCGATTCTACAAAAACCGATTCTACAAAGTCTGATTCTAGAAATACCGATTCTACAAAGACCGATTCTACAAATACCGATTCTACAAAGTCCGATTCTACAAATACTGATTCTACAAAGACCGATTCCACAAAGATCGATTGTACAAAGACCGATTCTACAAAAAGCGATTCTACAAAGTCCGATTCTACAAATACCGATTCTACAAAGTTTGATTTTACAAAGTCCGATTCTACAAATACCGATTCTACAAAGACCGATTCTACAAAGACCGATTCTACAAAGTCCGATTCTACAAATACTGATTCTACAAAGTCCGATTCTACAAATACCGATTCTACAAAGTCCGATTCTACAAATACTGACTCTACAAAGACCGATTCTACAAAGATCGATTGTACAAAGACCGATTCTACAAAAACCGATTCTACAAAGTCCGATTCTACAAATACCGATTCTACAAAGTTTGATTCTACAAATACCAATTCTACAAAGACCGATTCTACAAAGACCGATTCTACAAAGTCCGATTCTACAAATACCAATTCTACAAAGACCGATTCTACAAAGCCCGATTCCACAAAGACCGATTCTACAAAGACCGATTCTACAAAGTCCGATTCTACAAATACTGATTCGACAAAGTCCGATTCTACAAAGACCGATTCTACAAAGTCCGATTCTACAAATACTGATTCTACAAAGTCCGATTCTACAAATACCGATTCCACAAATACCGATTCTACAAATACCGATTCTACAAAGTCCGATTCTACAAATACCGATTCTACAAAGACCGATTCTACAAAGATCGATTGTACAAAGACCGATTCTACAAAGACCGATTCTACAAAAACCGATTCTACAAAGTCCGATTCTACAAAGACCGATTCTACAAAGACCGATTCTACAAAAACCGATTCTACAAAGACCGATTCTACAAAGACCGATTCTACAAAGTCCGATTCTACAAAAACCGATTCTACAAATACCGATTCTACAAAGACTGATTCTACAAAAACCGATTCTACAAAGTCTGATTCTAGAAATACCGATTCTACAAAGTCCGATTCTACAAATACCAATTCTACAAAGACCGATTCTACAAAGACCGATTCTACAAAGACCGATTCTACAAAGTCCGATTCTACAAATACTGATTCTACAAAGTCCGATTCTACAAATACCGATTCTACAAAGTCCGATTCTACAAATACTGACTCTACAAAGACCGATTCTACAAAGATCGATTGTACAAAGACCGATTCTACAAAAACCGATTCTACAAAGTCCGATTCTACAAATACCGATTCTACAAAGTTTGATTCTACAAATACCAATTCTACAAAGACCGATTCTACAAAGACCGATTCTACAAAGTCCGATTCTACAAAGTCAGATTCTACAAATACCAATTCTACAAAGACCGATTCTACAAAGACCGATTCCACAAAGACCGATTCTACAAAGACCGATTCTACAAAGTCCGATTCTACAAATACCGATTCGACAAAGTCCGATTCTACAAAGACCGATTCTACAAAGTCCGATTCTACAAATACTGATTCTACAAAGTCCGATTCTACAAATACCGATTCTACAAATACCGATTCTACAAATACCGATTCTACAAAGTCCGATTCTACAAATACCGATTCTACAAATACCGATTCTACAAAAACCGATTCTACAAAGTCCGATTCTACAAATACTGATTCTACAAAGACCGATTCTACAAAGACCGAATCTACAAAGTCCGATTATACAAAAACCGATTCTACAAATACCGATTCTACAAAGTCCGATTCTACAAAGACCGATTCTACAAAGTCCGATTCTACAAATACTGATTCTACAAAGTCCGATTCTACAAATACTGATTCTACAAAGACCGATTCTACAAAGTCCGATTCTACAAAGACCGATTCTACAAAGACCGATTCTACAAAAACCGATTCTACAAAGTCCGATTCTACAAAGATCGACTGTACAAAGACCGATTCTACAAAGACCGATTCTACAAAAACCGATTCTACAAAGTCCGATTCTACAAAGACCGATTCTACAAAGACCGATTCTACAAAAACCGATTCTACAAAGACCGATTCTACAAAGACCGATTCTACAAAGTCCGATTCTACAAAAACCGATTCTACAAATACCGATTCTACAAAGACCGATTCTACAAAAACCGATTCTACAAAATCTGATTCTAGAAATACCGATTCTACAAAGACCGATTCTACAAATACCGATTCTACAAAGTCCGATTCTACAAATACTGATTCTACAAAGACCGATTCTACAAAGATCGATTGTACAAAGACCGATTCTACAAAAACCGATTCTACAAAGTCCGATTCTACAAATACCGATTCTACAAAGTTTGATTCTACAAAGTCCGATTCCACAAAGACCGATTCTACAAAGACCGATTCTACAAAGTCCGATTCTACAAATACCGATTCGACAAAGTCCGATTCTACAAAGACCGATTCTACAAAGTCCGATTCTACAAATACTGATTCTACAAAGTCCGATTCTACAAATACCGATTCTACAAATACCGATTCTACAAATACCGATTCTACAAAGTCCGATTCTACAAATACCGATTCTACAAAGACCGATTCTACAAAGTCCGATTCTACAAAAACCGATTCTACAAATACCGATTCTACAAAGACCGATTCTACAAAAACCGATTCTACAAAGTCTGATTCTAGAAATACCGATTCTACAAAGACCGATTCTACAAATACCGATTCTACAAAGTCCGATTCTACAAATACTGATTCTACAAAGACCGATTCCACAAAGATCGATTGTACAAAGACCGATACTACAAAAAGCGATTCTACAAAGTCCGATTCTACAAATACCGATTCTACAAAGTTTGATTCTACAAAGTCCGATTCTACAAATACCGATTCTACAAAGACCGATTCTACAAAGACCGATTCTACAAAGTCCGATTCTACAAATACTGATTCTAGAAAGTCCGATTCTACAAATACCGATTCTACAAAGTCCGATTCTACAAATACTGACTCTACAAAGACCGATTCTACAAAGATCGATTGTACAAAGACCGATTCTACAAAAACCGATTCTACAAAGTCCGATTCTACAAATACCGATTCTACAAAGTTTGATTCTACAAATACCAATTCTACAAAGACCGATTCTACAAAGACCGATTCTACAAAGTCCGATTCTACAAATACCAATTCTACAAAGACCGATTCTACAAAGCCCGATTCCACAAAGACCGATTCTACAAAGACCGATTCTACAAAGTCCGATTCTACAAATACTGATTCGACAAAGTCCGATTCTACAAAGACCGATTCTACAAAGTCCGATTCTACAAATACTGATTCTACAAAGTCCGATTCTACAAATACCGATTCCACAAATACCGATTCTACAAATACCGATTCTACAAAGTCCGATTCTACAAATACCGATTCTACAAATACCGATTCTACAAAAACCGATTCTACAAAGTCCGATTCTACAAATACTGATTCTACAAAGACCGATTCTACAAAGATCGATTGTACAAAGACCGATTCTACAAAGACCGATTCTACAAAAACCGATTCTACAAAGTCCGATTCTACAAAGACCGATTCTACAAAGACCGATTCTACAAAAACCGATTCTACAAAGACCGATTCTACAAAGTCCGATTCTACAAAAACCGATTCTACAAATACCGATTCTACAAAGACTGATTCTACAAAAACCGATTCTACAAAGTCTGATTCTAGAAATACCGATTCTACAAAGACCGATTCTACAAATACTGATTCTACAAAGTCCGATTCTACAAATACTGATTCCACAAAGACCGATTCTACAAAGATCGATTGTACAAAGACCGATTCTACAAAAACCGATTCTACAAAGTCCGATTCTACAAATACCGATTCTACAAAGTTTGATTCTACAAAGTCCGATTCTACAAATACCGATTCTACAAAGTCCGATTCTACAAATACTGATTCTACAAAGACCGATTCTACAAAGTCCGATTCTACAAAGACCGATTCTACAAAGACCGATTCTACAAAAACCGATTCTACAAAGTCCGATTCTACAAAGATCGACTGTACAAAGACCGATTCTACAAAGACCGATTCTACAAAAACCGATTCTACAAAGTCCGATTCTACAAAGACCGATTCTACAAAGACCGATTCTACAAAAACCGATTCTACAAAGACCGATTCTACAAAAACCGATTCTACAAAGTCCGATTCTACAAAAACCGATTCTACAAATACCGATTCTACAAAGACCGATTCTACAAAAACCGATTCTACAAAGTCTGATTCTAGAAATACCGATTCTACAAAGACCGATTCTACAAATACCGATTCTACAAAGTCCGATTCTACAAATACTGATTCTACAAAGACCGATTCTACAAAGATCGATTGTACAAAGACCGATTCTACAAAAACCGATTCTACAAAGTCCGATTCTACAAATACCGATTCTACAAAGTTTGATTCTACAAAGTCCGATTCTACAAATACCGATTCTACAAAGACCGATTCTACAAAGACCGATTCTACAAAGTCCGATTCTACAGAAACCGATTCTACAAATACCGATTCTACAAAGTCCGATTCTACAAAGACCGATTCTACAAAGTCCGATTCTACAAATACTGATTCTACAAAGTCCGATTCTACAAATACCGAATCTACAAAGTCCGATTCTACAAATACTGACTCTACAAAGACCGATTCTACAAAGATCGATTGTACAAAGACCGATTCTACAAAAACCGATTCTACAAAGTCCGATTCTACAAATACCGATTCTACAAAGTTTGATTCTACAAAGACCGATTCTACAAAAACCGATTCTACAAATACCGATTTTACAAAGACCGATTCTACAAAGACCGATTCTACAAAGTCCGATTCTACAAATACCGATTCTACAAAAACCGATTTTACAAAGTCCGATTCTACAAAGACCGATTCTACAAAGTCCGATTCTACAAATACTGATTCTACAAAGTCCGATTCTACAAATACCGATTCTACAAATACCGATTCTACAAATACCGATTCTACAAAGTCCGATTCTACAAATACCGATTCTACAAAAACCGATTCTACAAAGTCCGATTCTACAAAGACCGATTCTACAAAGACCGATTCTACAAAAACCGATTCTACAAAGACCGATTCTACAAAGACCGATTCTACAAAGTCCGATTCTACAAAAACCGATTCTACAAATACCGATTCTACAAAGACCGATTCTACAAAAACCGATTCTACAAAATCTGATTCTAGAAATACCGATTCTACAAAGACCGATTCTACAAATACCGATTCTACAAAGTCCGATTCTACAAATACTGATTCTACAAAGACCGATTCTACAAAGATCGATTGTACAAAGACCGATTCTACAAAAACCGATTCTACAAAGTCCGATTCTACAAATACCGATTCTACAAAGTTTGATTCTACAAAGTCCGATTCCACAAAGACCGATTCTACAAAGACCGATTCTACAAAGTCCGATTCTACAAATACCGATTCGACAAAGTCCGATTCTACAAAGACCGATTCTACAAAGTCCGATTCTACAAAGACCGATTCTACAAAGTCCGATTCTACAAATACCGATTCTACAAATACCGATTCTACAAATACCGATTCTACAAAGTCCGATTCTACAAATACCGATTCTACAAAGACCGATTCTACAAAGTCCGATTCTACAAAAACCGATTCT
The DNA here is from genome assembly GCA_037103525.1 of Ganaspis brasiliensis. NCBI lineage: Eukaryota > Metazoa > Arthropoda > Insecta > Hymenoptera > Figitidae > Ganaspis > Ganaspis brasiliensis. Next base: position 894,088 of record JAZKLR010000475.1, read on the forward strand.
ACAAATACCGATTCTACAAAGACCGATTCTACAAAAACCGATTCTACAAAGTCTGATTCTAGAAATACCGATTCTACAAAGACCGATTCTACAAATACCGATTCTACAAAGTCCGATTCTACAAATACTGATTCTACAAAGACCGATTCCACAAAGATCGATTGTACAAAGACCGATTCTACAAAAAGCGATTCTACAAAGTCCGATTCTACAAATACCGATTCTACAAAGTTTGATTCTACAAAGTCCGATTCTACAAATACCGATTCTACAAAGACCGATTCTACAAAGACCGATTCTACAAAGTCCGATTCTACAAATACTGATTCTAGAAAGTCCGATTCTACAAATACCGATTCTACAAAGTCCGATTCTACAAATACTGACTCTACAAAGACCGATTCTACAAAGATCGATTGTACAAAGACCGATTCTACAAAAACCGATTCTACAAAGTCCGATTCTACAAATACCGATTCTACAAAGTTTGATTCTACAAATACCAATTCTACAAAGACCGATTCTACAAAGACCGATTCTACAAAGTCCGATTCTACAAATACCAATTCTACAAAGACCGATTCTACAAAGCCCGATTCCACAAAGACCGATTCTACAAAGACCGATTCTACAAAGTCCGATTCTACAAATACTGATTCGACAAAGTCCGATTCTACAAAGACCGATTCTACAAAGTCCGATTCTACAAATACTGATTCTACAAAGTCCGATTCTACAAATACCGATTCCACAAATACCGATTCTACAAATACCGATTCTACAAAGTCCGATTCTACAAATACCGATTCTACAAATACCGATTCTACAAAAACCGATTCTACAAAGTCCGATTCTACAAATACTGATTCTACAAAGACCGATTCTACAAAGATCGATTGTACAAAGACCGATTCTACAAAGACCGATTCTACAAAAACCGATTCTACAAAGTCCGATTCTACAAAGACCGATTCTACAAAGACCGATTCTACAAAAACCGATTCTACAAAGACCGATTCTACAAAGACCGATTCTACAAAGTCCGATTCTACAAAAACCGATTCTACAAATACCGATTCTACAAAGACTGATTCTACAAAAACCGATTCTACAAAGTCTGATTCTAGAAATACCGATTCTACAAAGACCGATTCTACAAATACCGATTCTACAAAGTCCGATTCTACAAATACTGATTCCACAAAGACCGATTCTACAAAGATCGATTGTACAAAGACCGATTCTACAAAAACCGATTCTACAAAGTCCGATTCTACAAATACCGATTCTACAAAGTTTGATTCTACAAAGTCCGATTCTACAAATACCGATTCTACAAAGTCCGATTCTACAAATACTGATTCTACAAAGACCGATTCTACAAAGTCCGATTCTACAAAGACCGATTCTACAAAGACCGATTCTACAAAAACCGATTCTACAAAGTCCGATTCTACAAAGATCGACTGTACAAAGACCGATTCTACAAAGACCGATTCTACAAAAACCGATTCTACAAAGTCCGATTCTACAAAGACCGATTCTACAAAGACCGATTCTACAAAAACCGATTCTACAAAGACCGATTCTACAAAAACCGATTCTACAAAGTCCGATTCTACAAAAACCGATTCTACAAATACCGATTCTACAAAGACCGATTCTACAAAAACCGATTCTACAAAGTCTGATTCTAGAAATACCGATTCTACAAAGACCGATTCTACAAATACCGATTCTACAAAGTCCGATTCTACAAATACTGATTCTACAAAGACAGATTCTACAAAGATCGATTGTACAAAGACCGATTCTACAAAAACCGATTCTACAAAGTCCGATTCTACAAATACCGATTCTACAAAGTTTGATTCTACAAAGTCCGATTCTACAAATACCGATTCTACAAAGACCGATTCTACAAAGACCGATTCTACAAAGTCCGATTCTACAGAAACCGATTCTACAAATACCGATTCTACAAAGTCCGATTCTACAAAGACCGATTCTACAAAGTCCGATTCTACAAATACTGATTCTACAAAGTCCGATTCTACAAATACCGAATCTACAAAGTCCGATTCTACAAATACTGACTCTACAAAGACCGATTCTACAAAGATCGATTGTACAAAGACCGATTCTACAAAAACCGATTCTACAAAGTCCGATTCTACAAATACCGATTCTACAAAGTTTGATTCTACAAATACCAATTCTACAAAGACCGATTCTACAAAGACCGATTCTACAAAGTCCGATTCTACAAATACCAATTCTACAAAGACCGATTCTACAAAGACCGATTCCACAAAGACCGATTCTACAAAGACCGATTCTACAAAGTCCGATTCTACAAATACCGATTCGACAAAGTCCGATTCTACAAAGACCGATTCTACAAAGTCCGATTCTACAAATACTGATTCTACAAAGTCCGATTCTACAAATACCGATTCTACAAATACCGATTCTACAAATACCGATTCTACAAAGTCCGATTCTACAAATACCGATTCTACAAATACCGATTCTACAAAAACCGATTCTACAAAGTCCGATTCTACAAATACTGATTCTACAAAGACCGATTCTACAAAGACCGATTCTACAAAGTCCGATTATACAAAAACCGATTCTACAAATACCGATTCTACAAAGTCCGATTCTACAAAGACCGATTCTACAAAGTCCGATTCTACAAATACTGATTCTACAAAGTCCGATTCTACAAATACCGATTCTACAAAGTCCGATTCTACAAATACTGACTCTACAAAGACCGATTCTACAAAGATCGATTGTACAAAGACCGATTCTACAAAAACCGATTCTACAAAGTCCGATTCTACAAATACCGATTCTACAAAGTTTGATTCTACAAATACCAATTCTACAAAGACCGATTCTACAAAGACCGATTCTACAAAGTCCGATTCTACAAATACCAATTCTACAAAGACCGATTCTACAAAGCCCGATTCCACAAAGACCGATTCTACAAAGACCGATTCTACAAAGTCCGATTCTACAAATACTGATTCGACAAAGTCCGATTCTACAAAGACCGATTCTACAAAGTCCGATTCTACAAATACTGATTCTACAAAGTCCGATTCTACAAATACCGATTCCACAAATACCGATTCTACAAATACCGATTCTACAAAGTCCGATTCTACAAATACCGATTCTACAAATACCGATTCTGCAAAAACCGATTCTACAAAGTCCGATTCTACAAATACTGATTCTACAAAGACCGATTCTACAAAGATCGATTGTACAAAGACCGATTCTACAAAGACCGATTCTACAAAAACCGATTCTACAAAGTCCGATTCTACAAAGACCGATTCTACAAAGACCGATTCTACAAAAACCGATTCTACAAAGACCGATTCTACAAAGACCGATTCTACAAAGTCCGATTCTACAAAGTCCGATTCTACAAATACTGATTCTACAAAGTCCGATTCTACAAATACCGATTCTACAAATACCGATTCTACAAATACCGATTCTACAAAGTCCGATTCTACAAATACCGATTCTACAAATACCGATTCTACAAAGTCCGATTCTACAAATACTGATTCTACAAAGACCGATTCTACAAAGTCCGATTCTACAAAGACCGATTCTACAAAGACCGATTCTACAAAAACCGATTCTACAAAGTCCGATTCTACAAAGATCGACTGTACAAAGACCGATTCTACAAAGTCCGATTCTACAAATACCAATTCTACAAAGACCGATTCTACAAAGACCGATTCCACAAAGACCGATTCTACAAAGACCGATTCTACAAAGTCCGATTCTACAAATACCGATTCGACAAAGTCCGATTCTACAAAGACCGATTCTACAAAGTCCGATTCTACAAATACTGATTCTACAAAGTCCGATTCTACAAATACCGATTCTACAATTCCGATTCTACAAATACTGATTCTACAAAGACCGATTCTACAAAGATCGATTGTACAAAGACCAATTCTACAAAAACCGATTCTACAAAGTCCGATTCTACAAATACTGATTCTACAAAGTCCGATTCTACAAATACCGATTCTACAAAGTCCGATTCTACAAATACTGATTCTACAAAGACCGATTCTACAAAGATCGATTGTACAAAGACCGATTCTACAAAAACCGATTCTACAAAGTCCGATTCTACAAATACCGATTCTACAAAGTTTGATTCTACAAATACCAATTCTACAAAGACCGATTCTACAAAGACCGATTCTACAAAGTCCGATTCTACAAATACCAATTCTACAAAGACCGATTCTACAAAGACCGATTCCACAAAGACCGATTCTACAAAGACCGATTCTACAAAGTCCGATTCTACAAATACCGATTCGACAAAGTCCGATTCTACAAAGACCGATTCTACAAAGTCCGATTCTACAAATACTGATTCTACAAAGTCCGATTCTACAAATACCGATTCTACAAATACCGATTCTACAAATACCGATTCTACAAAGTCCGATTCTACAAATACCGATTCTACAAATACCGATTCTACAAAAACCGATTCTACAAAGTCCGATTCTACAAATACTGATTCTACAAAGACCGATTCTACAAAGATCGATTGTACAAAGACCGATTCTACAAAGACCGATTCTACAAAAACCGATTCTACAAAGTCCGATTCTACAAAGACCGATTCTACAAAGACCGATTCTACAAAGTCCGATTCTACAAATACCGATTCGACAAAGTCCGATTCTACAAAGACCGATTCTACAATGTCCGATTCTACAAATACTGATTCTACAAAGTCCGATTCTACAAATACCGATTCTACAAATACCGATTCTACAAATACCGATTCTACAAAGTCCGATTCTACAAATACCGATTCTACAAATACCGATTCTACAAAGTCCGATTCTACAAATACTGATTCTACAAAGACCGATTCTACAAAGTCCGATTCTACAAAGACCGATTCTACAAAGACCGATTCTACAAAAACCGATTCTACAAAGTCCGATTCTACAAAGATCGACTGTACAAAGACCGATTCTACAAAGTCCGATTCTACAAATACCAATTCTACAAAGACCGATTCTACAAAGACCGATTCCACAAAGACCGATTCTACAAAGACCGATTCTACAAAGTCCGATTCTACAAATACCGATTCGAAAAAGTCCGATTCTACAAAGACCGATTCTACAAAGTCCGATTCTACAAATACTGATTCTACAAAGTCCGATTCTACAAATACCGATTCTACAATTCCGATTCTACAAATACTGATTCTACAAAGACCGATTCTACAAAGATCGATTGTACAAAGACCAATTCTACAAAAACCGATTCTACAAAGTCCGATTCTACAAATACTGATTCTACAAAGTCCGATTCTACAAATACCGATTCTACAAAGTCCGATTCTACAAATACTGATTCTACAAAGACCGATTCTACAAAGATCGATTGTACAAAGACCGATTCTACAAAAACCGATTCTACAAAGTCCGATTCTACAAATACCGATTCTACAAAGTTTGATTCTACAAATACCAATTCTACAAAGACCGATTCTACAAAGACCGATTCTACAAAGTCCGATTCTACAAATACCAATTCTACAAAGACCGATTCTACAAAGACCGATTCCACAAAGACCGATTCTACAAAGACCAATTCTACAAAGTCCGATTCTACAAATACCGATTCGACAAAGTCCGATTCTACAAAGACCGATTCTACAAAGTCCGATTCTACAAATACTGATTCTACAAAGTCCGATTCTACAAATACCGATTCTACAAATACCGATTCTACAAAGTCCGATTCTACAAATACCGATTCTACAAAGACCGATTCTACAAAGTCCGATTCTACAAAAACCGATTCTACAAATACCGATTCTACAAAGACCGATTCTACAAAAACCGATTCTACAAAGTCTGATTCTAGAAATACCGATTCTACAAAGACCGATTCTACAAATACCGATTCTACAAAGTCCGATTCTACAAATACTGATTCTACAAAGACCGATTCCACAAAGATCGATTGTACAAAGACCGATTCTACAAAAAGCGATTCTACAAAGTCCGATTCTACAAATACCGATTCTACAAAGTTTGATTCTACAAAGTCCGATTCTACAAATACCGATTCTACAAAGACCGATTCTACAAAGACCGATTCTACAAAGTCCGATTATACAAAAACCGATTCTACAAATACCGATTCTACAAAGTCCGATTCTACAAAGACCGATTCTACAAAGTCCGATTCTACAAATACTGATTCTACAAAGTCCGATTCTACAAATACCGATTCTACAAAGTCCGATTCTACAAATACTGACTCTACAAAGACCGATTCTACAAAGATCGATTGTACAAAGACCGATTCTACAAAAACCGATTCTACAAAGTCCGATTCTACAAATACCGATTCTACAAAGTTTGATTCTACAAATACCAATTCTACAAAGACCGATTCTACAAAGACCGATTCTACAAAGTCCGATTCTACAAATACCAATTCTACAAAGACCGATTCTACAAAGCCCGATTCCACAAAGACCGATTCTACAAAGACCGATTCTACAAAGTCCGATTCTACAAATACTGATTCGACAAAGTCCGATTCTACAAAGACCGATTCTACAAAGTCCGATTCTACAAATACTGATTCTACAAAGTCCGATTCTACAAATACCGATTCCACAAATACCGATTCTACAAATACCGATTCTACAAAGTCCGATTCTACAAATACCGATTCTACAAATACCGATTCTACAAAAACCGATTCTACAAAGTCCGATTCTACAAATACTGATTCTACAAAGACCGATTCTACAAAGATCGATTGTACAAAGACCGATTCTACAAAGACCGATTCTACAAAAACCGATTCTACAAAGTCCGATTCTACAAAGACCGATTCTACAAAGACCGATTCTACAAAAACCGATTCTACAAAGACCGATTCTACAAAGACCGATTCTACAAAGTCCGATTCTACAAAAACCGATTCTACAAATACCGATTCTACAAAGACTGATTCTACAAAAACCGATTCTACAAAGTCTGATTCTAGAAATACCGATTCTACAAATACCGATTCTACAAAGTCCGATTCTACAAATACCGATTCTACAAATACCGATTCTACAAAAACCGATTCTACAAAGTCCGATTCTACAAATACTGATTCTACAAAGACTGATTCTACAAAAACCGATTCTACAAAGTCTGATTCTAGAAATACCGATTTTACAAAGACCGATTCTACAAATACCGATTCTACAAAGTCCGATTCTACAAATACTGATTCTACAAAGACCGATTCTACAAAGTCCGATTCTACAAAGACCGATTCTACAAAGACCGATTCTACAAAAACCGATTCTACAAAGTCTGATTCTAGAAATACCGATTCTACAAAGACCGATTCTACAAATACCGATTCTACAAAGTCCAATTCTACAAATACTGATTCTACAAAGACCGATTCTACAAAGATCGATTGTACAAAGACCGATTCTACAAAAACCGATTCTACAAAGTCCGATTCTACAAATACCGATTCTACAAAGTTTGATTCTACAAAGTCCGATTCTACAAATACCGATTCTACAAAGACCGATTCTACAAAGACCGATTCTACAAAGTCCGATTCTACAAAAACCGATTCTACAAATACCGATTCTACAAAGTCCGATTCTACAAAGACCGATTCTACAAAGTCCGATTCTACAAATACTGATTCTACAAAGTCCGATTCTACAAATACCGATTCTACAAAGTCCGATTCTACAAATACTGACTCTACAAAGACCGATTCTACAAAGATCGATTGTACAAAGACCGATTCTACAAAAACCGATTCTACAAAGTCCGATTCTACAAATACCGATTCTACAAAGTTTGATTCTACAAATACCAATTCTACAAAGACCGATTCTACAAAGACCGATTCTACAAAGTCCGATTCTACAAATACCAATTCTACAAAGACCGATTCTACAAAGACCGATTCCACAAAGACCGATTCTACAAAGACCGATTCTACAAAGTCCGATTCTACAAATACCGATTCGACAAAGTCCGATTCTACAAAGACCGATTCTACAAAGTCCGATTCTACAAATACTGATTCTACAAAGTCCGATTCTACAAATACCGATTCTACAAATACCGATTCTACAAATACCGATTCTACAAAGTCCGATTCTACAAATACCGATTCTACAAATACCGATTCTACAAAAACCGATTCTACAAAGTCCGATTCTACAAATACTGATTCTACAAAGACCGATTCTACAAAGACCGATTCTACAAAGTCCGATTATACAAAAACCGATTCTACAAATACCGATTCTACAAAGTCCGATTCTACAAAGACCGATTCTACAAAGTCCGATTCTACAAATACTGATTCTACAAAGTCCGATTCTACAAATACCGATTCTACAAAGTCCGATTCTACAAATACTGACTCTACAAAGACCGATTCTACAAAGATCGATTGTACAAAGACCGATTCTACAAAAACCGATTCTACAAAGTCCGATTCTACAAATACCGATTCTACAAAGTTTGATTCTACAAATACCAATTCTACAAAGACCGATTCTACAAAGACCGATTCTACAAAGTCCGATTCTACAAATACCGATTCTACAAAGACCGATTCTACAAAGACCGATTCTACAAAGTCCGATTATACAAAAACCGATTCTACAAATACCGATTCTACAAAGTCCGATTCTACAAAGACCGATTCTACAAAGTCCGATTCTACAAATACTGATTCTACAAAGTCCGATTCTACAAATACCGATTCTACAAAGTCCGATTCTACAAATACTGACTCTACAAAGACCGATTCTACAAAGATCGATTGTACAAAGACCGATTCTACAAAAACCGATTCTACAAAGTCCGATTCTACAAATACCGATTCTACAAAGTCCGATTCTACAAATACTGACTCTACAAAGACCGATTCTACAAAGATCGATTGTACAAAGACCGATTCTACAAAAACCGATTCTACAAAGTCCGATTCTACAAATACCGATTCTACAAAGTTTGATTCTACAAATACCAATTCTACAAAGACCGATTCTACAAAGACCGATTCTACAAAGTCCGATTCTACAAATACCAATTCTACAAAGACCGATTCTACAAAGCCCGATTCCACAAAGACCGATTCTACAAAGACCGATTCTACAAAGTCCGATTCTACAAATACTGATTCGACAAAGTCCGATTCTACAAAGACCGATTCTACAAAGTCCGATTCTACAAATACTGATTCTACAAAGACCGATTCTACAAAGATCGATTGTACAAAGACCGATTCTACAAAAACCGATTCTACAAAGTCCGATTCTACAAATACCGATTCTACAAAGTTTGATTCTACAAAGTCCGATTCTACAAATACCGATTCTACAAAGACCGATTCTACAAAGACCGATTCTACAAAGTCCGATTCTACAAAAACCGATTCTACAAATACCGATTCTACAAAGTCCGATTCTACAAAGACCGATTCTACAAAGTCCGATTCTACAAATACTGATTCTACAAAGTCCGATTCTACAAATACCGATTCTACAAAGTCCGATTCTACAAATACTGACTCTACAAAGACCGATTCTACAAAGATCGATTGTACAAAGACCGATTCTACAAAAACCGATTCTACAAAGTCCGATTCTACAAATACCGATTCTACAAAGTTTGATTCTACAAATACCAATTCTACAAAGACCGATTCTACAAAGACCGATTCTACAAAGTCCGATTCTACAAATACCAATTCTACAAAGACCGATTCTACAAAGACCGATTCCACAAAGACCGATTCTACAAAGACCGATTCTACAAAGTCCGATTCTACAAATACCGATTCGACAAAGTCCGATTCTACAAAGACCGATTCTACAAAGTCCGATTCTACAAATACTGATTCTACAAAGTCCGATTCTACAAATACCGATTCTACAAATACCGATTCTACAAATACCGATTCTACAAAGTCCGATTCTACAAATACCGATTCTACAAATACCGATTCTACAAAAACCGATTCTACAAAGTCCGATTCTACAAATACTGATTCTACAAAGACCGATTCTACAAAGACCGATTCTACAAAGTCCGATTATACAAAAACCGATTCTACAAATACCGATTCTACAAAGTCCGATTCTACAAAGACCGATTCTACAAAGTCCGATTCTACAAATACTGATTCTACAAAGTCCGATTCTACAAATACCGATTCTACAAAGTCCGATTCTACAAATACTGACTCTACAAAGACCGATTCTACAAAGATCGATTGTACAAAGACCGATTCTACAAAAACCGATTCTACAAAGTCCGATTCTACAAATACCGATTCTACAAAGTTTGATTCTACAAATACCAATTCTACAAAGACCGATTCTACAAAGACCGATTCTACAAAGTCCGATTCTACAAATACCAATTCTACAAAGACCGATTCTACAAAGCCCGATTCCACAAAGACCGATTCTACAAAGACCGATTCTACAAAGTCCGATTCTACAAATACTGATTCGACAAAGTCCGATTCTACAAAGACCGATTCTACAAAGTCCGATTCTACAAATACTGATTCTACAAAGTCCGATTCTACAAATACCGATTCCACAAATACCGATTCTACAAATACCGATTCTACAAAGTCCGATTCTACAAATACCGATTCTACAAATACCGATTCTACAAAAACCGATTCTACAAAGTCCGATTCTACAAATACTGATTCTACAAAGACCGATTCTACAAAGATCGATTGTACAAAGACCGATTCTACAAAGACCGATTCTACAAAAACCGATTCTACAAAGTCCGATTCTACAAAGACCGATTCTACAAAGACCGATTCTACAAAAACCGATTCTACAAAGACCGATTCTACAAAGACCGATTCTACAAAGTCCGATTCTACAAAGTCCGATTCTACAAATACTGATTCTACAAAGTCCGATTCTACAAATACCGATTCTACAAATACCGATTCTACAAATACCGATTCTACAAAGTCCGATTCTACAAATACCGATTCTACAAATACCGATTCTACAAAGTCCGATTCTACAAATACTGATTCTACAAAGACCGATTCTACAAAGTCCGATTCTACAAAGACCGATTCTACAAAGACCGATTCTACAAAAACCGATTCTACAAAGTCCGATTCTACAAAGATCGACTGTACAAAGACCGATTCTACAAAGTCCGATTCTACAAATACCAATTCTACAAAGACCGATTCTACAAAGAACGATTCCACAAAGACCGATTCTACAAAGACCGATTCTACAAAGTCCGATTCTACAAATACCGATTCGACAAAGTCCGATTCTACAAAGACCGATTCTACAAAGTCCGATTCTACAAATACTGATTCTACAAAGTCCGATTCTACAAATACCGATTCTACAATTCCGATTCTACAAATACTGATTCTACAAAGACCGTTTCTACAAAGATCGATTGTACAAAGACCAATTCTACAAAAACCGATTCTACAAAGTCCGATTCTACAAATACTGATTCTACAAAGTCCGATTCTACAAATACCGATTCTACAAAGTCCGATTCTACAAATACTGATTCTACAAAGAACGATTCTACAAAGATCGATTGTACAAAGACCGATTCTACAAAAACCGATTCTACAAAGTCCGATTCTACAAATACCGATTCTACAAAGTTTGATTCTACAAATACCAATTCTACAAAGACCGATTCTACAAAGACCGATTCTACAAAGTCCGATTCTACAAATACCAATTTTACAAAGACCGATTCTACAAAGACCGATTCCACAAAGACCGATTCTACAAAGACCGATTCTACAAAGTCCGATTCTACAAATACCGATTCGACAAAGTCCGATTCTACAAAGACCGATTCTACAAAGTCCGATTCTACAAATACTGATTCTACAAAGTCCGATTCTACAAATACCGATTCTACAAATACCGATTCTACAAATACCGATTCTACAAAGTCCGATTCTACAAATACCGATTCTACAAATACCGATTCTACAAAAACCGATTCTACAAAGTCCGATTCTACAAATACTGATTCTACAAAGACCGATTCTACAAAGATCGATTGTACAAAGACCGATTCTACAAAGACCGATTCTACAAAAACCGATTCTACAAAGTCCGATTCTACAAAGACCGATTCTACAAAGACCGATTCTACAAAGTCCGATTCTACAAATACCGATTCGACAAAGTCCGATTCTACAAAGACCGATTCTACAAAGTCCGATTCTACAAATACTGATTCTACAAAGTCCGATTCTACAAATACCGATTCTACAAATACCGATTCTACAAATACCGATTCTACAAAGTCCGATTCTACAAATACCGATTCTACAAATACCGATTCTACAAAGTCCGATTCTACAAATACTGATTCTACAAAGACCGATTCTACAAAGTCCGATTCTACAAAGACCGATTCTACAAAGACCGATTCTACAAAAACCGATTCTACAAAGTCCGATTCTACAAAGATCGACTGTACAAAGACCGATTCTACAAAGTCCGATTCTACAAATACCAATTCTACAAAGACCGATTCTACAAAGACCGATTCCACAAAGACCGATTCTACAAAGACCGATTCTACAAAGTCCGATTCTACAAATACCGATTCGACAAAGTCCGATTCTACAAAGACCGATTCTACAAAGTCCGATTCTACAAATACTGATTCTACAAAGTCCGATTCTACAAATACCGATTCTACAATTCCGATTCTACAAATACTGATTCTACAAAGACCGATTCTACAAAGATCGATTGTACAAAGACCAATTCTACAAAAACCGATTCTACAAAGTCCGATTCTACAAATACTGATTCTACAAAGTCCGATTCTACAAATACCGATTCTACAAAGTCCGATTCTACAAATACTGATTCTACAAAGACCGATTCTACAAAGATCGATTGTACAAAGACCGATTCTACAAAAACCGATTCTACAAAGTCCGATTCTACAAATACCGATTCTACAAAGTTTGATTCTACAAATACCAATTCTACAAAGACCGATTCTACAAAGACCGATTCTACAAAGTCCGATTCTACAAATACCAATTCTACAAAGACCGATTCTACAAAGACCGATTCCACAAAGACCGATTCTACAAAGACCGATTCTACAAAGTCCGATTCTACAAATACCGATTCGACAAAGTCCGATTCTACAAAGACCGATTCTACAAAGTCCGATTCTACAAATACTGATTCTACAAAGTCCGATTCTACAAATACCGATTCTACAAATACCGATTCTACAAATACCGATTCTACAAAGTCCGATTTTACAAATACCGATTCTACAAAGACCGATTCTACAAAGTCCGATTCTACAAAAACCGATTCTACAAATACCGATTCTACAAAGACCGATTCTACAAAAACCGATTCTACAAAGTCTGATTCTAGAAATACCGATTCTACAAAGACCGATTCTACAAATACCGATTCTACAAAGTCCGATTCTACAAATACTGATTCTACAAAGACCGATTCCACAAAGATCGATTGTACAAAGACCGATTCTACAAAAAGCGATTCTACAAAGTCCGATTCTACAAATACCGATTCTACAAAGTTTGATTCTACAAAGTCCGATTCTACAAATACCGATTCTACAAAGACCGATTCTACAAAGACCGATTCTACAAAGTCCGATTATACAAAAACCGATTCTACAAATACCGATTCTACAAAGTCCGATTCTACAAAGACCGATTCTACAAAGTCCGATTCTACAAAGACCGATTCTACAAAGTCCGATTCTACAAAAACCGATTCTACAAATACCGATTCTACAAAGACCGATTCTACAAAAACCGATTCTACAAAGTCTGATTCTAGAAATACCGATTCTACAAAGACCGATTCTACAAATACCGATTCTACAAAGTCCGATTCTACAAATACCGATTCTACAAAGTCCGATTCTACAAATACCGATTCTACAAAGACCGATTCTACAAAGTCCGATTCCACAAAGACCGATTCTACAAAGACCGATTCTACAAAGTCCGATTCTACAAATACCGATTCGACAAAGACCGATTCTACAAAGTCCGATTCTACAAAAACCGATTCTACAAATACCGATTCTACAAAGACCGATTCTACAAAAACCGATTCTACAAAGTCTGATTCTAGAAATACCGATTCTACAAAGACCGATTCTACAAATACCGATTCTACAAAGTTTGATTCTACAAATACCAATTCTACAAAGACCGATTCTACAAAGACCGATTCTACAAAGTCCGATTCTACAAATACCAATTCTACAAAGACCGATTCTACAAAGACCGATTCCACAAAGACCGATTCTACAAAGACCGATTCTACAAAGTCCGATTCTACAAATACCGATTCGACAAAGTCCGATTCTACAAAGACCGATTCTACAAAGTCCGATTCTACAAATACTGATTCTACAAAGTCCGATTCTACAAATACCGATTCTACAAATACCGATTCTACAAATACCGATTCTACAAAGTCCGATTCTACAAATACCGATTCTACAAAGACCGATTCTACAAAGTCCGATTCTACAAAAACCGATTCTACAAATACCGATTCTACAAAGACCGATTCTACAAAAACCGATTCTACAAAGTCTGATTCTAGAAATACCGATTCTACAAAGACCGATTCTACAAATACCGATTCTACAAAGTCCGATTCTACAAATACTGATTCTACAAAGACCGATTCCACAAAGATCGATTGTACAAAGACCGATTCTACAAAAAGCGATTCTACAAAGTCCGATTCTACAAATACCGATTCTACAAAGTTTGATTCTACAAAGTCCGATTCTACAAATACCGATTCTACAAAGACCGATTCTACAAAGACCGATTCTACAAAGTCCGATTATACAAAAACCGATTCTACAAATACCGATTCTACAAAGTCCGATTCTACAAAGACCGATTCTACAAAGTCCGATTCTACAAATACTGATTCTACAAAGTCCGATTCTACAAATACCGATTCTACAAAGTCCGATTCTACAAATACTGACTCTACAAAGACCGATTCTACAAAGATCGATTGTACAAAGACCGATTCTACAAAAACCGATTCTACAAAGTCCGATTCTACAAATACCGATTCTACAAAGTTTGATTCTACAAATACCAATTCTACAAAGACCGATTCTACAAAGACCGATTCTACAAAGTCCGATTCTACAAATACCAATTCTACAAAGACCGATTCTACAAAGCCCGATTCCACAAAGACCGATTCTACAAAGACCGATTCTACAAAGTCCGATTCTACAAATACTGATTCGACAAAGTCCGATTCTACAAAGACCGATTCTACAAAGTCCGATTCTACAAATACTGATTCTACAAAGTCCGATTCTACAAATACCGATTCCACAAATACCGATTCTACAAATACCGATTCTACAAAGTCCGATTCTACAAATACCGATTCTACAAATACCGATTCTACAAAAACCGATTCTACAAAGTCCGATTCTACAAATACTGATTCTACAAAGACCGATTCTACAAAGATCGATTGTACAAAGACCGATTCTACAAAGACCGATTCTACAAAAACCGATTCTACAAAGTCCGATTCTACAAAGACCGATTCTACAAAGACCGATTCTACAAAAACCGATTCTACAAAGACCGATTCTACAAAGACCGATTCTACAAAGTCCGATTCTACAAAAACCGATTCTACAAATACCGATTCTACAAAGACTGATTCTACAAAAACCGATTCTACAAAGTCTGATTCTAGAAATACCGATTTTACAAAGACCGATTCTACAAATACCGATTCTACAAAGTCCGATTCTACAAATACTGATTCTACAAAGACCGATTCTACAAAGATCGATTGTACAAAGACCGATTCTACAAAAACCGATTCTACAAAGTCCGATTCTACAAATACCGATTCTACAAAGTTTGATTCTACAAAGTCCGATTCTACAAATACCGATTCTACAAAGTCCGATTCTACAAATACTGATTCTACAAAGACCGATTCTACAAAGTCCGATTCTACAAAGACCGATTCTACAAAGACCGATTCTACAAAAACCGATTCTACAAAGTCCGATTCTACAAAGATCGACTGTACAAAGACCGATTCTACAAAGACCGATTCTACAAAAACCGATTCTACAAAGTCCGATTCTACAAAGACCGATTCTACAAAGACCGATTCTACAAAAACCGATTCTACAAAGACCGATTCTACAAAGACCGATTCTACAAAGTCCGATTCTACAAAAACCGATTCTACAAATACCGATTCTACAAAGACCGATTCTACAAAAACCGATTCTACAAAGTCTGATTCTAGAAATACCGATTCTACAAAGACCGATTCTACAAATACCGATTCTACAAAGTCCAATTCTACAAATACTGATTCTACAAAGACCGATTCTACAAAGATCGATTGTACAAAGACCGATTCTACAAAAACCGATTCTACAAAGTCCGATTCTACAAATACCGATTCTACAAAGTTTGATTCTACAAAGTCCGATTCTACAAATACCGATTCTACAAAGACCGATTCTACAAAGACCGATTCTACAAAGTCCGATTCTACAAAAACCGATTCTACAAATACCGATTCTACAAAGTCCGATTCTACAAAGACCGATTCTACAAAGTCCGATTCTACAAATACTGATTCTACAAAGTCCGATTCTACAAATACCGATTCTACAAAGTCCGATTCTACAAATACTGACTCTACAAAGACCGATTCTACAAAGATCGATTGTACAAAGACCGATTCTACAAAAACCGATTCTACAAAGTCCGATTCTACAAATACCGATTCTACAAAGTTTGATTCTACAAATACCAATTCTACAAAGACCGATTCTACAAAGACCGATTCTACAAAGTCCGATTCTACAAATACCAATTCTACAAAGACCGATTCTACAAAGACCGATTCCACAAAGACCGATTCTACAAAGACCGATTCTACAAAGTCCGATTCTACAAATACCGATTTGACAAAGTCCGATTCTACAAAGACCGATTCTACAAAGTCCGATTCTACAAATACTGATTCTACAAAGTCCGATTCTACAAATACCGATTCTACAAATACCGATTCTACAAATACCGATTCTACAAAGTCCGATTCTACAAATACCGATTCTACAAATACCGATTCTACAAAAACCGATTCTACAAAGTCCGATTCTACAAATACTGATTCTACAAAGACCGATTCTACAAAGACCGATTCTACAAAGTCCGATTATACAAAAACCGATTCTACAAATACCGATTCTACAAAGTCCGATTCTACAAAGACCGATTCTACAAAGTCCGATTCTACAAATACTGATTCTACAAAGTCCGATTCTACAAATACCGATTCTACAAAGTCCGATTCTACAAATACTGACTCTACAAAGACCGATTCTACAAAGATCGATTGTACAAAGACCGATTCTACAAAAACCGATTCTACAAAGTCCGATTCTACAAATACCGATTCTACAAAGTTTGATTCTACAAATACCAATTCTACAAAGACCGATTCTACAAAGACCGATTCTACAAAGTCCGATTCTACAAATACCGATTCTACAAAGACCGATTCTACAAAGACCGATTCTACAAAGTCCGATTATACAAAAACCGATTCTACAAATACCGATTCTACAAAGTCCGATTCTACAAAGACCGATTCTACAAAGTCCGATTCTACAAATACTGATTCTACAAAGTCCGATTCTACAAATACCGATTCTACAAAGTCCAATTCTACAAATACTGATTCTACAAAGACCGATTCTACAAAGATCGATTGTACAAAGACCGATTCTACAAAAACCGATTCTACAAAGTCCGATTCTACAAATACCGATTCTACAAAGTTTGATTCTACAAAGTCCGATTCTACAAATACCGATTCTACAAAGACCGATTCTACAAAGACCGATTCTACAAAGTCCGATTCTACAAAAACCGATTCTACAAATACCGATTCTACAAAGTCCGATTCTACAAAGACCGATTCTACAAAGTCCGATTCTACAAATACTGATTCTACAAAGTCCGATTCTACAAATACCGATTCTACAAAGTCCGATTCTACAAATACTGACTCTACAAAGACCGATTCTACAAAGATCGATTGTACAAAGACCGATTCTACAAAAACCGATTCTACAAAGTCCGATTCTACAAATACCGATTCTACAAAGTTTGATTCTACAAATACCAATTCTACAAAGACCGATTCTACAAAGACCGATTCTACAAAGTCCGATTCTACAAATACCAATTCTACAAAGACCGATTCTACAAAGACCGATTCCACAAAGACCGATTCTACAAAGACCGATTCTACAAAGTCCGATTCTACAAATACCGATTTGACAAAGTCCGATTCTACAAAGACCGATTCTACAAAGTCCGATTCTACAAATACTGATTCTACAAAGTCCGATTCTACAAATACCGATTCTACAAATACCGATTCTACAAATACCGATTCTACAAAGTCCGATTCTACAAATACCGATTCTACAAATACCGATTCTACAAAAACCGATTCTACAAAGTCCGATTCTACAAATACTGATTCTACAAAGACCGATTCTACAAAGACCGATTCTACAAAGTCCGATTATACAAAAACCGATTCTACAAATACCGATTCTACAAAGTCCGATTCTACAAAGACCGATTCTACAAAGTCCGATTCTACAAATACTGATTCTACAAAGTCCGATTCTACAAATACCGATTCTACAAAGTCCGATTCTACAAATACTGACTCTACAAAGACCGATTCTACAAAGATCGATTGTACAAAGACCGATTCTACAAAAACCGATTCTACAAAGTCCGATTCTACAAATACCGATTCTACAAAGTTTGATTCTACAAATACCAATTCTACAAAGACCGATTCTACAAAGACCGATTCTACAAAGTCCGATTCTACAAATACCGATTCTACAAAGACCGATTCTACAAAGACCGATTCTACAAAGTCCGATTATACAAAAACCGATTCTACAAATACCGATTCTACAAAGTCCGATTCTACAAAGACCGATTCTACAAAGTCCGATTCTACAAATACTGATTCTACAAAGTCCGATTCTACAAATACCGATTCTACAAAGTCCGATTCTACAAATACTGACTCTACAAAGACCGATTCTACAAAGATCGATTGTACAAAGACCGATTCTACAAAAACCGATTCTACAAAGTCCGATTCTACAAATACCGATTCTACAAAGTTTGATTCTACAAATACCAATTCTACAAAGACCGATTCTACAAAGACCGATTCTACAAAGTCCGATTCTACAAATACCAATTCTACAAAGACCGATTCTACAAAGCCCGATTCTACAAAGTCCGATTCTACAAATACCAATTCTACAAAGTCCGATTCTACAAAGACCGATTCTACAAAGTCCGATTCTACAAATACTGATTCTACAAAGTCCGATTCTACAAATACCGATTCTACAAAGTCCGATTCTACAAATACTGATTCTACAAAGACCGATTCTACAAAGATCGATTGTACAAAGACCAATTCTACAAATACCGATTCTACAAAGTTTGATTCTACAAATACCAATTCTACAAAGACCGATTCTACAAAGACCGATTCTACAAAGTCCGATTCTACAAATACCAATTCTACAAAGACCGATTCTACAAAGACCGATTCCACAAAGACCGATTCTACAAAGACCGATTCTACAAAGTCCGATTCTACAAATACCGATTCGACAAAGTCCGATTCTACAAAGACCGATTCTACAAAGTCCGATTCTACAAATACTGATTCTACAAAGTCCGATTCTACAAATACCGATTCTACAAATACCGATTCTACAAATACCGATTCTACAAAGTCCGATTCTACAAATACCGATTCTACAAAGACCGATTCTACAAAGTCCGATTCTACAAAAACCGATTCTACAAATACCGATTCTACAAAGACCGATTCTACAAAAACCGATTCTACAAAGTCTGATTCTAGAAATACCGATTCTACAAAGACCGATTCTACAAATACCGATTCTACAAAGTCCGATTCTACAAATACTGATTCTACAAAGACCAATTCTACAAAGACCGATTCCACAAAGACCGATTCTACAAAGACCGATTCTACAAAGTCCGATTCTACAAATACTGATTCGACAAAGTCCGATTCTACAAAGACCGATTCTACAAAGTCCGATTCTACAAATACTGATTCTACAAAGTCCGATTCTACAAATACCGATTCCACAAATACCGATTCTACAAATACCGATTCTACAAAGTCCGATTCTACAAATACCGATTCTACAAATACCGATTCTACAAAAACCGATTCTACAAAGTCCGATTCTACAAATACTGATTCTACAAAGACCGATTCTACAAAGATCGATTGTACAAAGACCGATTCTACAAAGACCGATTCTACAAAAACCGATTCTACAAAAACCGATTCTACAAAGACCGATTCTACAAAGACCGATTCTACAAAAACCGATTCTACAAAGACCGATTCTACAAAGACCGATTCTACAAAGTCCGATTCTACAAAAACCGATTCTACAAATACCGATTCTACAAAGACTGATTCTACAAAAACCGATTCTACAAAGTCTGATTCTAGAAATACCGATTCTACAAAGACCGATTCTACAAATACCGATTCTACAAAGTCCGATTCTACAAATACTGATTCTACAAAGACCGATTCTACAAAGATCGATTGTACAAAGACCGATTCTACAAAAACCGATTCTACAAAGTCCGATTCTACAAATACCGATTCTACAAAGTTTGATTCTACAAAGTCCGATTCTACAAATACCGATTCTACAAAGTCCGATTCTACAAATACTGATTCTACAAAGACCGATTCTA
Organism: Ganaspis brasiliensis; assembly: GCA_037103525.1. Taxonomy (NCBI): domain Eukaryota; kingdom Metazoa; phylum Arthropoda; class Insecta; order Hymenoptera; family Figitidae; genus Ganaspis; species Ganaspis brasiliensis. The sequence goes on from JAZKLR010000475.1 coordinate 915,115, forward strand.
CAAAGTCCGATTCTACAAAGACCGATTCTACAAAGACCGATTCTACAAAAACCGATTCTACAAAGTCCGATTCTACAAAGATCGACTGTACAAAGACCGATTCTACAAAGACCGATTCTACAAAAACCGATTCTACAAAGTCCGATTCTACAAAGACCGATTCTACAAAGACCGATTCTACAAAAACCGATTCTACAAAGACCGATTCTACAAAGACCGATTCTACAAAGTCCGATTCTACAAAAACCAATTCTACAAATACCGATTCTACAAAGACCGATTCTACAAAAACCGATTCTACAAAGTCTGATTCTAGAAATACCGATTCTACAAAGACCGATTCTACAAATACCGATTCTACAAAGTCCGATTCTACAAATACTGATTCTACAAAGACCGATTCTACAAAGATCGATTGTACAAAGACCGATTCTACAAAAACCGATTCTACAAAGTCCGATTCTACAAATACCGATTCTACAAAGTTTGATTCTACAAAGTCCGATTCTACAAATACCGATTCTACAAAGACCGATTCTACAAAGACCGATTCTACAAAGTCCGATTCTACAAAAACCGATTCTACAAATACCGATTCTACAAAGTCCGATTCTACAAAGACCGATTCTACAAAGTCCGATTCTACAAATACTGATTCTACAAAGTCCGATTCTACAAATACCGATTCTACAAAGTCCGATTCTACAAATACTGACTCTACAAAGACCGATTCTACAAAGATCGATTGTACAAAGACCGATTCTACAAAAACCGATTCTACAAAGTCCGATTCTACAAATACCGATTCTACAAAGTTTGATTCTACAAATACCAATTCTACAAAGACCGATTCTACAAAGACCGATTCTACAAAGTCCGATTCTACAAATACCAATTCTACAAAGACCGATTCTACAAAGACCGATTCCACAAAGACCGATTCTACAAAGACCGATTCTACAAAGTCCGATTCTACAAATACCGATTCGACAAAGTCCGATTCTACAAAGACCGATTCTACAAAGTCCGATTCTACAAATACTGATTCTACAAAGTCCGATTCTACAAATACCGATTCTACAAATACCGATTCTACAAATACCGATTCTACAAAGTCCGATTCTACAAATACCGATTCTACAAATACCGATTCTACAAAAACCGATTCTACAAAGTCCGATTCTACAAATACTGATTCTACAAAGACCGATTCTACAAAGACCGATTCTACAAAAACCGATTCTACAAAGTCCGATTCTACAAAGACCGATTCTACATAGACCGATTCTACAAAAACCGATTCTACAAAGTCCGATTCTACAAATACCGATTCTACAAAGTTTGATTCTACAAAGTCCGATTCTACAAATACCGATTCTACAAAGTCCGATTCTACAAATACTGATTCTACAAAGACCGATTCTACAAAGATCGATTGTACAAAGACCGATTCTACAAAAACCGATTCTACAAAGTCCGATTCTACAAATACCGATTCTACAAAGTCCGATTCTACAAAGATCGATTGTACAAAGACCGATTCTACAAAAACCGATTCTACAAAGTCCGATTCTACAAATACCGATTCTACAAAGTTTGATTCTACAAAGTCCGATTCTACAAATACCGATTCTACAAAGTCCGATTCTACAAATACTGATTCTACAAAGACCGATTCTACAAAGATCGATTGTACAAAGACCGATTCTACAAAAACCGATTCTACAAAGTCCGATTCTACAAATACCGATTCTACAAAGTCCGATTCTACAAATACCGATTCTACAAATACCGATTCTACAAAGTCCGATTCTACAAAGACCGATTCTACAAAGTCCGATTCTACAAATACTGATTCTACAAAGTCCGATTCTACAAATACCGATTCTACAAAGTCCGATTCTACAAAAACCGATTCTACAAATACCGATTCTACAAAGTCCGATTCTACAAAGACCGATTCTACAAAGTCCGATTCTACAAATACTGATTCTACAAAGTCCGATTCTACAAATACCGATTCTACAAAGTCCGATTCTACAGATACTGATTCTACAAAGACCGATTCTACAAAGATCGATTGTACAAAGACCGATTCTACAAAAACCGATTCTACAAAGTCCGATTCTACAAATACCGATTCTACAAAGTTTGATTCTACAAATACCAATTCTACAAAGACCGATTCTACAAAGACCGATTCTACAAAGTCCGATTCTACAAATACCAATTCTACAAAGACCGATTCTACAAAGACCGATTCCACAAAGACCGATTCTACAAAGACCGATTCTACAAAGTCCGATTCTACAAATACCGATTCTACAAAGTCCGATTCTACAAAGACCGATTCTACAAAGTCCGATTCTACAAATACTGATTCTACAAAGTCTGATTCTACAAATACCGATTCTACAAATACCGATTCTACAAAAACCGATTCTACAAAGTCCGATTCTACAAATACTGATTCTACAAAGACCGATTCTACAAAGATCGATTGTACAAAGACCGATACTACAAAGACCGATTCTACAAAAACCGATTCTACAAAGTCCGATTCTACAAAGACCGATTCTACAAAGACCGATTCTACAAAAACCGATTCTACAAAGACCGATTCTACAAAGACCGATTCTACAAAGTCCGATTCTACAAAAACCGATTCTACAAATACCGATTCTACAAAGACCGATTCTACAAAAACCGATTCTACAAAGTCTGATTCTAGAAATACCGATTCTACAAAGACCGATTCTACAAAAACCGATTCTACAAATACCGATTCTACAAATACCGATTCTACAAAAACCGATTCTACAAAGTCCGATTCTACAAATACCGATTCGACAAAGTCCGATTCTACAAAGACCGATTCTACAAAGTCCGATTCTACAAATACTGATTTTACAAAGTCCGATTCTACAAATACCGATTCTACAAATACCGATTCTACAAATACCGATTCTACAAAGACCGATTCTACAAAAACCGATTCTACAAAGTCCGATTCTACAAATACTGATTCTACAAAGACCGATTCTACAAAGATCGATTGTACAAAGACCGATTCTACAAAGACCGATTCTACAAAAACCGATTCTACAAAGTCCGATTCTACAAAGACCGATTCTACAAAGACCGATTCTACAAAAACCGATTCTACATATACCGATTCTACAAATACCGATTCTACAAAAACCGATTCTACAAAGTCCGATTCTACAAATACCGATTCGACAAAGTCCGATTCTACAAAGACCGATTCTACAAAGTCCGATTCTACAAATACTGATTCTACAAAGTCCAATTCTACAAATACCGATTCTACAAATACCGATTCTACAAATACCGATTCTACAAAGACCGATTCTACAAAAACCGATTCTACAAAGTCCGATTCTACAAATACTGATTCTACAAAGACCGATTCTACAAAGATCGATTGTACAAAGACCGATTCTACGAAGACCGATTCTACAAAAACCGATTCTACAAAGTCCGATTCTACAAAGACCGATTCTACAAAGACCGATTCTACAAAAACCGATTCTACAAAGACCGATTCTACAAAGACCGATTCTACAAAGTCCGATTCTACAAATACCGATTCTACAAAGTCCGATTCTACAAATACCAATTCTACAAAGACCGATTCTACAAAGACCGATTCCACAAAGACCGATTCTACAAAGACCGATTTTACAAAGTCCGATTCTACAAATACCGATTCGACAAAGTCCGATTCTACAAAGACCGATTCTACAAAGTCCGATTCTACAAATACCGATTCGACAAAGTCCGATTCTACAAAGACCGTTTCTACAAAGTCCGATTCTACAAATGCTGATTCTACAAAGTCCGATTCTACAAATACCGATTCTACAAATACCGATTCTACAAATACCGATTCTACAAAGTCCGATTCTACAAATACTGATTCTACAAAGACCGATTCTACAAAGATCGATTGTACAAAGACCGATACTACAAAGACCGATTCTACAAAAACCGATTCTACAAAGTCCGATTCTACAAAGACCGATTCTACAAAGACCGATTCTACAAAAACCGATTCTACAAAGACCGATTCTACAAAGACCGATTCTACAAAGTCCGATTCTACAAAAACCGATTCTACAAATACCGATTCTACAAAGACCGATTCTACAAAAACCGATTCTACAAAGTCTGATTCTAGAAATACCGATTCTACAAAGACCGATTCTACAAAAACCGATTCTACAAATACCGATTCTACACATACCGATTCTACAAAAACCGATTCTACAAAGTCCGATTCTACAAATACCGATTCGACAAAGTCCGATTCTACAAAGACCGATTCTACAAAGTCCGATTCTACAAATACTGATTCTACAAAGTCCGATTCTACAAATACCGATTCTACAAATACCGATTCTACAAATACCGATTCTACAAAGACCGATTCTACAAAAACCGATTCTACAAAGTCCGATTCTACAAATACTGATTCTACAAAGACCGATTCTACAAACATCGATTGTACAAAGACCGATTCTACAAAAACCGATTCTACAAAAACCGATTCTACAAAGTCCGATTCTACAAAGACCGATTCTACAAAAACCGATTCTACAAATACCGATTCTACAAATACCGATTCTACAAAAACCGATTCTACAAAGACCGATTCTACAAAAACCGATTCTACAAAGTCCGAATCTACAAAGACCGATTCTACAAAAATCGATTCTACAAAGTCCGATTCTACAAATACCGATTCTACAAATACCGATTCTACAAATACTGATTCTACAAAGTCCGATTCTACAAATACCGATTCTACAAATACCGATTCTACAAATACCGATTCTACAAAGTCCGATTCTACAAATACTGATTCTACAAAGACCGATTCTACAAAGATCGATTGTACAAAGACCGATACTACAAAGACCGATTCTACAAAAACCGATTCTACAAAGTCCGATTCTACAAAGACCGATTCTACAAAGACCGATTCTACAAAAACCGATTCTACAAAGACCGATTCTACAAAGACCGATTCTACAAAGTCCGATTCTACAAAAACCGATTCTACAAATACCGATTCTACAAAGACCGATTCTACAAAAACCGATTCTACAAAGTCTGATTCTAGAAATACCGATTCTACAAAGACCGATTCTACAAAAACCGATTCTACAAATACCGATTCTACAAATACCGATTCTACAAAAACCGATTCTACAAAGTCCGATTCTACAAATACCGATTCGACAAAGTCCGATTCTACAAAGACCGATTCTACAAAGTCCGATTCTACAAATACTGATTCTACAAAGTCCGATTCTACAAATACCGATTCTACAAAGTCCGATTCTACAAATACTGACTCTACAAAGACCGATTCTACAAAGATCGATTGTACAAAGACCGATTCTACAAAAACCGATTCTACAAAGTCCGATTCTACAAATACCGATTCTACAAAGTTTGATTCTACAAATACCAATTCTACAAAGACCGATTCTACAAAGACCGATTCTACAAAGTCCGATTCTACAAATACCAATTCTACAAAGACCGATTCTACAAAGACCGATTCCACAAAGACCGATTCTACAAAGACCGATTCTACAAAGTCCGATTCTACAAATACCGATTCGACAAAGTCCGATTCTACAAAGACCGATTCTACAAAGTCCGATTCTACAAATACTGATTCTACAAAGTCCGATTCTACAAATACCGATTCTACAAATACCGATTCTACAAATACCGATTCTACAAAGTCCGATTCTACAAATACCGATTCTACAAATACCGATTCTACAAAAACCGATTCTACAAAGTCCGATTCTACAAATACTGATTCTACAAAGACCGATTCTACAAAGATCGATTGTACAAAGACCGATTCTACAAAGACCGATTCTACAAAAACCGATTCTACAAAGTCCGATTCTACAAAGACCGATTCTACATAGACCGATTCTACAAAAACCGATTCTACAAAGACCGATTCTACAAAGACCGATTCTACAAAGTCCGATTCTACAAAAACCGATTCTACAAATACCGATTCTACAAAGACCGATTCTACAAAAACCGATTCTACAAAGTCTGATTCTAAAAAAACCGATTCTACAAAGACCGATTCTACAAATACCGATTCTACAAAGTCCGATTCTACAAATACTGATTCTACAAAGACCGATTCTACAAAGATCGATTGTACAAAGACCGATTCTACAAAAACCGATTCTACAAAGTCCGATTCTACAAATACCGATTCTACAAAGTTTGATTCTACAAAGTCCGATTCTACAAATACCGATTCTACAAAGTCCGATTCTACAAATACTGATTCTACAAAGACCGATTCTACAAAGATCGATTGTACAAAGACCGATTCTACAAAAACCGATTCTACAAAGTCCGATTCTACAAATACCGATTCTACAAAGTCCGATTCTACAAATACCGATTCTACAAATACCGATTCTACAAATACCGATTCTACAAAGACCGATTCTACAAAAACCGATTCTACAAAGTCCGATTCTACAAATACCAATTCTACAAAGACCGATTCTACAATGACCGATTCTACAAAGACCGATTCTACAAAGACCGATTCTACAAAGTCCGATTCTACAAAAACCGATTCTACAAATACCGATTCTACAAAGTCCGATTCTACAAAGACCGATTCTACAAAGTCCGATTCTACAAATACTGATTCTACAAAGTCCGATTCTACAAATACCGATTCTACAAAGTCCGATTCTACAGATACTGATTCTACAAAGACCGATTCTACAAAGATTGATTGTACAAAGACCGATTCTACAAAAACCGATTCTACAAAGTCCGATTCTACAAATACCGATTCTACAAAGTTTGATTCTACAAATACCAATTCTACAAAGACCGATTCTACAAAGACCGATTCTACAAAGTCCGATTCTACAAATACCAATTCTACAAAGACCGATTCTACAAAGACCGATTCCACAAAGACCGATTCTACAAAGACCGATTCTACAAAGTCCGATTCTACAAATACCGATTCTACAAAGTCCGATTCTACAAAGACCGATTCTACAAAGTCCGATTCTACAAATACTGATTCTACAAAGTCTGATTCTACAAATACCGATTCTACAAATACCGATTCTACAAAAACCGATTCTACAAAGTCCGATTCTACAAATACTGATTCTACAAAGACCGATTCTACAAAGATCGATTGTACAAAGACCGATACTACAAAAACCGATTCTACAAAAACCGATTCTACAAAGTCCGATTCTACAAAGACCGATTCTACAAAGACCGATTCTACAAAAACCGATTCTACAAAGACCGATTCTACAAAGACCGATTCTACAAAGTCCGATTCTACAAAAACCGATTCTACAAATACCGATTCTACAAAGACCGATTCTACAAAAACCGATTCTACAAAGTCTGATTCTAGAAATACCGATTCTACAAAGACCGATTCTACAAAAACCGATTCTACAAATACCGATTCTACAAATACCGATTCTACAAAAACCGATTCTACAAAGTCCGATTCTACAAATACCGATTCGACAAAGTCCGATTCTACAAAGACCGATTCTACAAAGTCCGATTCTACAAATACTGATTTTACAAAGTCCGATTTTACAAATACCGATTCTACAAATACCGATTCTACAAATACCGATTCTACAAAGACCGATTCTACAAAAACCGATTCTACAAAGTCCGATTCTACAAATACTGATTCTACAAAGACCGATTCTACAAAGATCGATTGTACAAAGACCGATTCTACAAAGACCGATTCTACAAAAACCGATTCTACAAAGTCCGATTCTACAAAGACCGATTCTACAAAGACCGATTCTACAAAAACCGATTCTACAAAGACCGATTCTACAAAGACCGATTCTACAAAGTCCGATTCTACAAATACCGATTCTACAAAGTCCGATTCTACAAATACCAATTCTACAAAGACCGATTCTACAAAGACCGATTCCACAAAGACCGATTCTACAAAGACCGATTCTACAAAGTCCGATTCTACAAATACCGATTCGACAAAGTCCGATTCTACAAAGACCGATTCTACAAAGTCCGATTCTACAAATACCGATTCGACAAAGTCCGATTCTACAAAGACCGTTTCTACAAAGTCCGATTCTACAAATACTGATTCTACAAAGTCCGATTCTACAAATACCGATTCTACAAATACCGATTCTACAAATACCGATTCTACAAAGTCCGATTCTACAAATACTGATTCTACAAAGACCGATTCTTCAAAGATCGATTGTACAAAGACCGATACTACAAAGACCGATTCTACAAAAACCGATTCTACAAAGTCCGATTCTACAAAGACCGATTCTACAAAGACCGATTCTACAAAAACCGATTCTACAAAGACCGATTCTACAAAGACCGATTCTACAAAGTCCGATTCTACAAAAACCGATTCTACAAATACCGATTCTACAAAGACCGATTCTACAAAAACCGATTCTACAAAGTCTGATTCTAGAAATACCGATTCTACAAAGACCGATTCTACAAAAACCGATTCTACAAATACCGATTCTACAAATACCGATTCTACAAAAACCGATTCTACAAAGTCCGATTCTACAAATACCGATTCGACAAAGTCCGATTCTACAAAGACCGATTCTACAAAGTCCGATTCTACAAATACTGATTCTACAAAGTCCGATTCTACAAATACCGATTCTACAAATACCGATTCTACAAATACCGATTCTACAAAGACCGATTCTACAAAAACCGATTCTACAAAGTCCGATTCTACAAATACTGATTCTACAAAGACCGATTCTACAAAGATCGATTGTACAAAGACCGATTCTACAAAGACCGATTCCACAAAAACCGATTCTACAAAGTCCGATTCTACAAAGACCGATTCTACAAAAACCGATTCTACAAAGTCCGATTCTACAAATACTGATTCTACAAAGACCGATTCTACAAAAACCGATTCTACAAAGTCCGATTCTACAAAGACCGATTCTACAAAGACCGATTCTACAAAAACCGATTCTACAAAGACCGATTCTACAAAGACCGATTCTACAAAGTCCGATTCTACAAAAACCGATTCTACAAATACCGATTCTACAAAGACCGATTCTACAAAAACCGATTCTACAAAGTCTGATTCTAGAAATACCGATTCTACAAAGACCGATTCTACAAAAACTGATTCTACAAATACCGATTCTACAAATACCGATTCTACAAAAACCGATTCTACAAAGTCTGATTCTAGAAATACCGATTCTACAAAGACCGATTCTACAAAAACTGATTCTACAAATACTGATTCTACAAAGACCGATTCTACAAAGTCCGATTCTACAAAAACCGATTCTACAAATACCGATTCTACAAAGTCCGATTCTACAAAGACCGATTCTACAAAGTCCGATTCTACAAATACTGATTCTACAAAGTCCGATTCTACAAATACCGATTCTACAAAGTCCGATTCTACAGATACTGATTCTACAAAGACCGATTCTACAAAGATTGATTGTACAAAGACCGATTCTACAAAAACCGATTCTACAAAGTCCGATTCTACAAATACCGATTCTACAAAGTTTGATTCTACAAATACCAATTCTACAAAGACCGATTCTACAAAGACCGATTCTACAAAGTCCGATTCTACAAATACCAATTCTACAAAGACCGATTCTACAAAGACCGATTCCACAAAGACCGATTCTACAAAGACCGATTCTACAAAGTCCGATTCTACAAATACCGATTCTACAAAGTCCGATTCTACAAAGACCGATTCTACAAAGTCCGATTCTACAAATACTGATTCTACAAAGTCTGATTCTACAAATACCGATTCTACAAATACCGATTCTACAAAAACCGATTCTACAAAGTCCGATTCTACAAATACTGATTCTACAAAGACCGATTCTACAAAGATCGATTGTACAAAGACCGATACTACAAAGACCGATTCTACAAAAACCGATTCTACAAAGTCCGATTCTACAAAGACCGATTCTACAAAGACCGATTCTACAAAAACCGATTCTACAAAGACCGATTCTACAAAGACCGATTCTACAAAGTCCGATTCTACAAAAACCGATTCTACAAATACCGATTCTACAAAGACCGATTCTACAAAAACCGATTCTACAAAGTCTGATTCTAGAAATACCGATTCTACAAAGACCGATTCTACAAAAACCGATTCTACAAATACCGATTCTACAAATACCGATTCTACAAAAACCGATTCTACAAAGTCCGATTCTACAAATACCGATTCGACAAAGTCCGATTCTACAAAGACCGATTCTACAAAGTCCGATTCTACAAATACTGATTTTACAAAGTCCGATTTTACAAATACCGATTCTACAAATACCGATTCTACAAATACCGATTCTACAAAGACCGATTCTACAAAAACCGATTCTACAAAGTCCGATTCTACAAATACTGATTCTACAAAGACCGATTCTACAAAGATCGATTGTACAAAGACCGATTCTACAAAGACCGATTCTACAAAAACCGATTCTACAAAGTCCGATTCTACAAAGACCGATTCTACAAAGACCGATTCTACAAAAACCGATTCTACAAAGACCGATTCTACAAAGACCGATTCTACAAAGTCCGATTCTACAAATACCGATTCTACAAAGTCCGATTCTACAAATACCAATTCTACAAAGACCGATTCTACAAAGACCGATTCCACAAAGACCGATTCTACAAAGACCGATTCTACAAAGTCCGATTCTACAAATACCGATTCGACAAAGTCCGATTCTACAAAGACCGATTCTACAAAGTCCGATTCTACAAATACCGATTCGACAAAGTCCGATTCTACAAAGACCGTTTCTACAAAGTCCGATTCTACAAATACTGATTCTACAAAGTCCGATTCTACAAATACCGATTCTACAAATACCGATTCTACAAATACCGATTCTACAAAGTCCGATTCTACAAATACTGATTCTACAAAGACCGATTCTTCAAAGATCGATTGTACAAAGACCGATACTACAAAGACCGATTCTACAAAAACCGATTCTACAAAGTCCGATTCTACAAAGACCGATTCTACAAAGACCGATTCTACAAAAACCGATTCTACAAAGACCGATTCTACAAAGACCGATTCTACAAAGTCCGATTCTACAAAAACCGATTCTACAAATACCGATTCTACAAAGACCGATTCTACAAAAACCGATTCTACAAAGTCTGATTCTAGAAATACCGATTCTACAAAGACCGATTCTACAAAAACCGATTCTACAAATACCGATTCTACAAATACCGATTCTACAAAAACCGATTCTACAAAGTCCGATTCTACAAATACCGATTCGACAAAGTCCGATTCTACAAAGACCGATTCTACAAAGTCCGATTCTACAAATACTGATTCTACAAAGTCCGATTCTACAAATACCGATTCTACAAATACCGATTCTACAAATACCGATTCTACAAAGACCGATTCTACAAAAACCGATTCTACAAAGTCCGATTCTACAAATACTGATTCTACAAAGACCGATTCTACAAAGATCGATTGTACAAAGACCGATTCTACAAAGACCGATTCCACAAAAACCGATTCTACAAAGTCCGATTCTACAAAGACCGATTCTACAAAAACCGATTCTACAAAGTCCGATTCTACAAATACTGATTCTACAAAGACCGATTCTACAAAAACCGATTCTACAAAGTCCGATTCTACAAAGACCGATTCTACAAAGACCGATTCTACAAAAACCGATTCTACAAAGACCGATTCTACAAAGACCGATTCTACAAAGTCCGATTCTACAAAAACCGATTCTACAAATACCGATTCTACAAAGACCGATTCTACAAAAACCGATTCTACAAAGTCTGATTCTAGAAATACCGATTCTACAAAGACCGATTCTACAAAAACTGATTCTACAAATACCGATTCTACAAATACCGATTCTACAAAAACCGATTCTACAAAGTCCGATTCTACAAATACCGATTCGTCAAAGTCCGATTCTACAAAGACCGTTTCTACAAAGTCCGATTCTACAAATACTGATTCTACAAAGTCCGATTCTACAAATACCGATTCTACAAATACCGATTCTACAAATACCGATTCTACAAAGACCGATTCTACAAAAACCGATTCTACAAAGTCTGATTCTACAAATACCGATTCTACAAAAACCGATTCTACAAAGTCCGATTCTACAAATACCGATTCTACAAATACCGATTCTACAATGACCGATTCTACAAAAACCGATTCTACAAAGACCGATTCTACAAAGTCCGATTCTACAAATACCGATTCTACAAAGTTTAATTTTACAAAGTCCGATTCTACAAATACCGATTCTACAAAGACTGATTCTACAAATACCGATTCTACAAATACCGATTCTACAAATACCAATTCTACAAAGTCCGATTCTACAATGACCGATTCTACAAAAACCGATTCTACAAAAACCGATTCTACAATGACCGATTCTACAAAAACCGATTCTACAAAGACCGATTCTACAAAAACCGATTCTACAAAGACCGATTCTACAAAGACCGATTCTACAAAGTCCGATTCTACAAAAACCGATTCTACAAATACCGATTCTACAAAGACCGATTCTACAAAAACCGATTCTACAAAGTCTGATTCTAGAAATACCGATTCTACAAAGACCGATTCTACAAATACCGATTCTACAAAGTCCGATTCTACAAATACTGATTCTACAAAGACCGATTCTACAAAGATCGATTGTACAAAGACCGATTCTACAAAAACCGATTCTACAAATACCGATTTTACAAAGACCGATTTTACAAAGACCGATTCTACAAAAACCGATTCTACAAAGTCCGATTCTACAAATACCGATTCTACAAAGTTTGATTCTACAAAGTCCGATTCTACAAATACCGATTCTACAAAGTCCGATTCTACAAATACTGATTCTACAAAGACCGATTCTACAAAGTCCGATTCTACAAAGACCGATTCTACAAAGACCGATTCTACAAAAACCGATTCTACAAAGTCGGATTCTACAAAGATCGATTGTACAAAGACCGATTCTACAAAGACCGATTCTACAAAAACCGATTCTACAAAGTCCGATTCTACAAAGACCGATTCTACAAAGACCGATTCTACAAAAACCGATTCTACAAAGACCGATTCTACAAAGACTGATTCTACAAAGTCCGATTCTACAAAAACCGATTCTACAAATACCGATTCTACAAAGACCGATTCTACAAAAACCGATTCTACAAAGTCTGATTCTAGAAATACCGATTCTACAAAGACCGATTCTACAAATACCGATTCTACAAAGTCCGATTCTACAAATACTGATTCTATAAAGACCGATTCTACAAAGATCGATTGTACAAAGACCGATTCTACAAAAACCGATTCTACAAAGTCCGATTCTACAAATACCGATTCTACAAAGTTTAATTTTACAAAGTCCGATTCTACAAATACCGATTCTACAAAGACTGATTCTACAAAGACCGATTCTACAAAGTCCGATTCTACAAAAACCGATTCTACAAATACCGATTCTACAAAGTCCGATTCTACAAAGACCGATTCTACAAAGTCCGATTCTACAAATACTGATTCTGCAAAGTCCGATTCTACAAATACCGATTCTACAAAGTCCGATTCTACAAATACTGACTCTACAAAGACCGATTCTACAAAGATCGATTGTACAAAGACCGCTTCTACAAAAACCGATTCTACAAAGTCCGATTCTACAAATACCGATTCTACAAAGTTTGATTCTACAAATACCAATTCTACAAAGACCGATTCTACAAAGACCGATTCTACAAAGTCCGATTCTACAAATACCAATTCTACAAAGACCGATTCTACAAAGACCGATTCCACAAAGACCGATTCTACAAAGACCGTTTCTACAAAGTCCGATTCTACAAATACCGATTTGACAAAGTCCGATTCTACAAAGTTTGATTCTACAAAGTCCGATTCTACAAATACCGATTCTACAAATACCGATTCTACAAATACCGATTCTACAAAGACCGATTCTACAAAAACCGATTCTACAAAGTCCGATTCTACAAATACTGATTCTACAAAGACCGATTCTACAAAGATCGATTGTACAAAGACCGATTCTACAAAGACCGATTCCACAAAAACCGATTCTACAAAGTCCGATTCTACAAAGACCGATTCTACAAAAACCGATTCTACAAAGTCCGATTCTACAAATACTGATTCTACAAAGACCGATTCTACAAAAACCGATTCTACAAAGTCCGATTCTACAAAGACCGATTCTACAAAGACCGATTCTACAAAAACCGATTCTACAAAGACCGATTCTACAAAGACCGATTCTACAAAGTCCGATTCTACAAAAACCGATTCTACAAATACCGATTCTACAAAGACCGATTCTACAAAAACCGATTCTACAAAGTCTGATTCTAGAAATACCGATTCTACAAAGACCGATTCTACAAAAACTGATTCTACAAATACCGATTCTACAAATACCGATTCTACAAAAACCGATTCTACAAAGTCCGATTCTACAAATACCGATTCGTCAAAGTCCGATTCTACAAAGACCGTTTCTACAAAGTCCGATTCTACAAATACTGATTCTACAAAGTCCGATTCTACAAATACCGATTCTACAAATACCGATTCTACAAATACCGATTCTACAAAGACCGATTCTACAAAAACCGATTCTACAAAGTCTGATTCTACAAATACCGATTCTACAAAAACCGATTCTACAAAGTCCGATTCTACAAATACCGATTCTACAAATACCGATTCTACAAATACCGATTCTACAAAGACCGATTCTACAAAAACCGATTCTACAAAGTCCGATTCTACAAATACCAATTCTACAAAGTCCGATTCTACAATGACCGATTCTACAAAAACCGATTCTACAAAAACCGATTCTACAATGACCGATTCTACAAAAACCGATTCTACAAAGACCGATTCTACAAAAACCGATTCTACAAAGACCGATTCTACAAAGACCGATTCTACAAAGTCCGATTCTACAAAAACCGATTCTACAAATACCGATTCTACAAAGACCGATTCTACAAAAACCGATTCTACAAAGTCTGATTCTAGAAATACCGATTCTACAAAGACCGATTCTACAAATACCGATTCTACAAAGTCCGATTCTACAAATACTGATTCTACAAAGACCGATTCTACAAAGATCGATTGTACAAAGACCGATTCTACAAAAACCGATTCTACAAATACCGATTTTACAAAGACCGATTTTACAAAGACCGATTCTACAAAAACCGATTCTACAAAGTCCGATTCTACAAATACCGATTCTACAAAGTTTGATTCTACAAAGTCCGATTCTACAAATACCGATTCTACAAAGTCCGATTCTACAAATACTGATTCTACAAAGACCGATTCTACAAAGTCCGATTCTACAAAGACCGATTCTACAAAGACCGATTCTACAAAAACCGATTCTACAAAGTCGGATTCTACAAAGATCGATTGTACAAAGACCGATTCTACAAAGACCGATTCTACAAAAACCGATTCTACAAAGTCCGATTCTACAAAGACCGATTCTACAAAGACCGATTCTACAAAAACCGATTCTACAAAGACCGATTCTACAAAGACTGATTCTACAAAGTCCGATTCTACAAAAACCGATTCTACAAATACCGATTCTACAAAGACCGATTCTACAAAAACCGATTCTACAAAGTCTGATTCTAGAAATACCGATTCTACAAAGACCGATTCTACAAATACCGATTCTACAAAGTCCGATTCTACAAATACTGATTCTATAAAGACCGATTCTACAAAGATCGATTGTACAAAGACCGATTCTACAAAAACCGATTCTACAAAGTCCGATTCTACAAATACCGATTCTACAAAGTTTAATTTTACAAAGTCCGATTCTACAAATACCGATTCTACAAAGACTGATTCTACAAAGACCGATTCTACAAAGTCCGATTCTACAAAAACCGATTCTACAAATACCGATTCTACAAAGTCCGATTCTACAAAGACCGATTCTACAAAGTCCGATTCTACAAATACTGATTCTGCAAAGTCCGATTCTACAAATACCGATTCTACAAAGTCCGATTCTACAAATACTGACTCTACAAAGACCGATTCTACAAAGATCGATTGTACAAAGACCGCTTCTACAAAAACCGATTCTACAAAGTCCGATTCTACAAATACCGATTCTACAAAGTTTGATTCTACAAATACCAATTCTACAAAGACCGATTCTACAAAGACCGATTCTACAAAGTCCGATTCTACAAATACCAATTCTACAAAGACCGATTCTACAAAGACCGATTCCACAAAGACCGATTCTACAAAGACCGTTTCTACAAAGTCCGATTCTACAAATACCGATTTGACAAAGTCCGATTCTACAAAGACCGATTCTACAAAGTCCGATTCTACAAATACTGATTCTACAAAGTCCGATTCTACAAATACCGATTCTACAAATACCGATTCTACAAATACCGATTCTACAAAGTCCGATTCTACAAATACCGATTCTACAAATACCGATTCTACAAAAACCGATTCTACAAAGTCCGATTCTACAAATACTGATTCTACAAAGACCGATTCTACAAAGATCGATTGTACAAAGACCGATTCTACAAAGACCGATTCTACAAAAACCGATTCTACAAAGTCCGATTCTACAAAGACCGATTCTACAAAGACCGATTCTACAAAAACCGATTCTACAAAGACCGATTCTACAAAGACCGATTCTACAAAGTCCGATTCTACAAAAACCGATTCTACAAATACCGATTCTACAAAGACCGATTCTACAAAAACCGATTCTACAAAGTCTGATTCTAGAAATACCGATTCTACAAAGACCGATTCTACAAATACCGATTCAACAAAGTCCGATTCTACAAATACTGATTCTACAAAGACCGATTCTACAAAGATCGATTGTACAAAGACCGATTCTACAAAAACCGATTCTACAAAGTCCGATTCTACAAATACCGATTCTACAAAGTTTGATTCTACAAAGTCCGATTCTACAAATACCGATTCTACAAAGTCCGATTCTACAAATACTGATTCTACAAAGACCGATTCTACAAAGATCGATTGTACAAAGAGCGATTCTACAAAAACCGATTCTACAAAGTCCGATTCTACAAATACCGATTCTACAAAGTCCGATTCTACAAATACCGATTCTACAAATACCGATTCTACAAATACCGATTCTACAAAGACCGATTCTACAAAAACCGATTCTACAAAGTCCGATTCTACAAATACCAATTCTACAAAGACCGATTCTACAATGACCGATTCTACAAAGACCGATTCTACAAAGACCGATTCTACAAAGTCCGATTCTACAAAAACCGATTCTACAAATACCGATTCTACAAAGTCCGATTCTACAAAGACCGATTCTACAAAGTCCGATTCTACAAATACCGATTCGACAAAGTCCGATTCTACAAAGACCGATTCTACAAAGTCCGATTCTACAAATACTGATTCTACAAAGTCCGATTCTACAAATACCGATTCTACAAATACCGATTCTACAAATACCGATTCTACAAAGACCGATTCTACAAAAACCGATTCTACAAAGTCCGATTCTACAAATACTGATTCTACAAAGACCGATTCTACAAAGATCGATTGTACAAAGACCGATTCTACAAAGACCGATTCTACAAAAACCGATTCTACAAAGTCCGATTCTACAAAGACCGATTCTACAAAAACCGATTCTACAAAGTCCGATTCTACAAATACTGATTCTACAAAGACCGATTCTACAAAAACCGATTCTACAAAGTCCGATTCTACAAAGACCGATTCTACAAAGACCGATTCTACAAAAACCGATTCTACAAAGACCGATTCTACAAAGACCGATTCTACAAAGTCCGATTCTACAAAAACCGATTCTACAAATACCGATTCTACAAAGACCGATTCTACAAAAACCGATTCTACAAAGTCTGATTCTAGAAATACCGATTCTACAAAGACCGATTCTACAAAAACTGATTCTACAAATACCGATTCTACAAATACCGATTCTACAAAAACCGATTCTACAAAGTCCGATTCTACAAATACCGATTCGACAAAGTCCGATTCTACAAAGACCGTTTCTACAAAGTCCGATTCTACAAATACTGATTCTACAAAGTCCGATTCCACAAATACCGATTCTACAAATACCGATTCTACAAATACCGATTCTACAAAGACCGATTCTACAAAAACCGATTCTACAAAGTCTGATTCTACAAATACCGATTCTACAAAAACCGATTCTACAAAGTCCGATTCTACAAATACCGATTCTACAAATACCGATTCTACAAATACCGATTCTACAAAGACCGATTCTACAAAAACCGATTCTACAAAGTCCGATTCTACAAATACCAATTCTACAAAGTCCGATTCTACAATGACCGATTCTACAAAAACCGATTCTACAAAAACCGATTCTACAATGACCGATTCTACAAAAACCGATTCTACAAAGACCGATTCTACAAAAACCGATTCTACAAAGACCGATTCTACAAAGACCGATTCTACAAAGTCCGATTCTACAAAAACCGATTCTACAAATACCGATTCTACAAAGACCGATTCTACAAAAACCGATTCTACAAAGTCTGATTCTAGAAATACCGATTCTACAAAGACCGATTCTACAAATACCGATTCTACAAAGTCCGATTCTACAAATACTGATTCTACAAAGACCGATTCTACAAAGATCGATTGTACAAAGACCGATTCTACAAAAACCGATTCTACAAATACCGATTTTACAAAGACCGATTTTACAAAGACCGATTCTACAAAAACCGATTCTACAAAGTCCGATTCTACAAATACCGATTCTACAAAGTTTGATTCTACAAAGTCCGATTCTACAAATACCGATTCTACAAAGACCGATTCTACAAATACTGATTCTACAAAGACCGATTCTACAAAGTCCGATTCTACAAAGACCGATTCTACAAAGACCGATTCTACAAAAACCGATTCTACAAAGTCCGATTCTACAAAGATCGATTGTACAAAGACCGATTCTACAAAGACCGATTCTACAAAGTCCGATTCTACAAATACCAATTCTACAAAGACCGATTCTACAAAGACCGATTCCACAAAGACCGATTCTACAAAGACCGATTCTACAAAGTCCGATTCTACAAATACCGATTCTACAAAGTCCGATTCTACAAAGACCGATTCTACAAAGTCCGATTCTACAAATACTGATTCTACAAAGTCTGATTCTACAAATACCGATTCTACAAATACCGATTCTACAAAAACCGATTCTACAAAGTCCGATTCTACAAATACTGATTCTACAAAGACCGATTCTACAAAGATCGATTGTACAAAGACCGATACTACAAAGACCGATTCTACAAAAACCGATTCTACAAAGTCCGATTCTACAAAGACCGATTCTACAAAGACCGATTCTACAAAAACCGATTCTACAAAGACCGATTCTACAAAAACCGATTCTACAAATACCGATTCTACAAATACCGATTCTACAAAAACCGATTCTACAAAGTCCGATTCTACAAATACCGATTCGACAAAGTCCGATTCTACAAAGACCGATTCTACAAAGTCCGATTCTACAAATACTGATTTTACAAAGTCCGATTTTACAAATACCGATTCTACAAATACCGATTCTACAAATACCGATTCTACAAAGACCGATTCTACAAAAACCGATTCTACAAAGTCCGATTCTACAAATACTGATTCTACAAAGACCGATTCTACAAAGATCGATTGTACAAAGACCGATTCTACAAAGACCGATTCTACAAAAACCGATTCTACAAAGTCCGATTCTACAAAGACCGATTCTACAAAGACCGATTCTACAAAAACCGATTCTACAAAGACCGATTCTACAAAGACCGATTCTACAAAGTCCGATTCTACAAATACCGATTCTACAAAGTCCGATTCTACAAATACCAATTCTACAAAGACCGATTCTACAAAGACCGATTCCACAAAGACCGATTCTACAAAGACCGATTCTACAAAGTCCGATTCTACAAATACCGATTCGACAAAGTCCGATACTACAAAGACCGATTCTACAAAGTCCGATTCTACAAATACCGATTCTACAAAGTCCGATTCTACAAATACTGATTCTACAAAGACCGATTCTTCAAAGATCGATTGTACAAAGACCGATACTACAAAGACCGATTCTACAAAAACCGATTCTACAAAGTCCGATTCTACAAAGACCGATTCTACAAAGACCGATTCTACAAAAACCGATTCTACAAAGACCGATTCTACAAAGACCGATTCTACAAAGTCCGATTCTACAAAAACCGATTCTACAAATACCGATTCTACAAAGACCGATTCTACAAAAACCGATTCTACAAAGTCTGATTCTAGAAATACCGATTCTACAAAGACCGATTCTACAAAAACCGATTCTACAAATACCGATTCTACAAATACCGATTCTACAAAAACCGATTCTACAAAGTCCGATTCTACAAATACCGATTCGACAAAGTCCGATTCTACAAAGACCGATTCTACAAAGTCCGATTCTACAAATACTGATTCTACAAAGTCCGATTCTACAAATACCGATTCTACAAATACCGATTCTACAAATACCGATTCTACAAAGACCGATTCTACAAAAACCGATTCTACAAAGTCCGATTCTACAAATACTGATTCTACAAAGACCGATTCTACAAAGATCGATTGTACAAAGACCGATTCTACAAAGACCGATTCCACAAAAACCGATTCTACAAAGTCCGATTCTACAAAGACCGATTCTACAAAAACCGATTCTACAAAGTCCGATTCTACAAATACTGATTCTACAAAGACCGATTCTACAAAAACCGATTCTACAAAGTCCGATTCTACAAAGACCGATTCTACAAAGACCGATTCTACAAAAACCGATTCTACAAAGACCGATTCTACAAAGACCGATTCTACAAAGTCCGATTCTACAAAAACCGATTCTACAAATACCGATTCTACAAAGACCGATTCTACAAAAACCGATTCTACAAAGTCTGATTCTAGAAATACCGATTCTACAAAGACCGATTCTACAAAAACTGATTCTACAAATACCGATTCTACAAATACCGATTCTACAAAAACCGATTCTACAAAGTCCGATTCTACAAATACCGATTCGTCAAAGTCCGATTCTACAAAGACCGTTTCTACAAAGTCCGATTCTACAAATACTGATTCTACAAAGTCCGATTCTACAAATACCGATTCTACAAATACCGATTCTACAAATACCGATTCTACAAAGACCGATTCTACAAAAACCGATTCTACAAAGTCTGATTCTACAAATACCGATTCTACAAAAACCGATTCTACAAAGTCCGATTCTACAAATACCGATTCTACAAATACCGATTCTACAAATACCGATTCTACAAAGACCGATTCTACAAAAACCGATTCTACAAAGTCCGATTCTACAAATACCAATTCTACAAAGTCCGATTCTACAATGACCGATTCTACAAAAACCGATTCTACAAAAACCGATTCTACAATGACCGATTCTACAAAAACCGATTCTACAAAGACCGATTCTACAAAAACCGATTCTACAAAGACCGATTCTACAAAGACCGATTCTACAAAGTCCGATTCTACAAAAACCGATTCTACAAATACCGATTCTACAAAGACCGATTCTACAAAAACCGATTCTACAAAGTCTGATTCTAGAAATACCGATTCTACAAAGACCGATTCTACAAATACCGATTCTACAAAGTCCGATTCTACAAATACTGATTCTACAAAGACCGATTCTACAAAGATCGATTGTACAAAGACCGATTCTACAAAAACCGATTCTACAAATACCGATTTTACAAAGACCGATTTTACAAAGACCGATTCTACAAAAACCGATTCTACAAAGTCCGATTCTACAAATACCGATTCTACAAAGTTTGATTCTACAAAGTCCGATTCTACAAATACCGATTCTACAAAGTCCGATTCTACAAATACTGATTCTACAAAGACCGATTCTACAAAGTCCGATTCTACAAAGACCGATTCTACAAAGACCGATTCTACAAAAACCGATTCTACAAAGTCGGATTCTACAAAGATCGATTGTACAAAGACCGATTCTACAAAGACCGATTCTACAAAAACCGATTCTACAAAGTCCGATTCTACAAAGACCGATTCTACAAAGACCGATTCTACAAAAACCGATTCTACAAAGACCGATTCTACAAAGACTGATTCTACAAAGTCCGATTCTACAAAAACCGATTCTACAAATACCGATTCTACAAAGACCGATTCTACAAAAACCGATTCTACAAAGTCTGATTCTAGAAATACCGATTCTACAAAGACCGATTCTACAAATACCGATTCTACAAAGTCCGATTCTACAAATACTGATTCTATAAAGACCGATTCTACAAAGATCGATTGTACAAAGACCGATTCTACAAAAACCGATTCTACAAAGTCCGATTCTACAAATACCGATTCTACAAAGTTTGATTTTACAAAGTCCGATTCTACAAATACCGATTCTACAAAGACTGATTCTACAAAGAACGATTCTACAAAGTCCGATTCTACAAAAACCGATTCTACAAATACCGATTCTACAAAGTCCGATTCTACAAAGACCGATTCTACAAAGTCCGATTCTACAAATACTGATTCTGCAAAGTCCGATTCTACAAATACCGATTCTACAAAGTCCGATTCTACAAATACTGACTCTACAAAGACCGATTCTACAAAGATCGATTGTACAAAGACCGCTTCTACAAAAACCGATTCTACAAAGTCCGATTCTACAAATACCGATTCTACAAAGTTTGATTCTACAAATACCAATTCTACAAAGACCGATTCTACAAAGACCGATTCTACAAAGTCCGATTCTACAAATACCAATTCTACAAAGACCGATTCTACAAAGACCGATTCCACAAAGACCGATTCTACATAGACCGTTTCTACAAAGTCCGATTCTACAAATACCGATTTGACAAAGTCCGATTCTACAAAGACCGATTCTACAAAGTCCGATTCTACAAATACTGATTCTACAAAGTCCGATTCTACAAATACCGATTCTACAAATACCGATTCTACAAATACCGATTCTACAAAGTCCGATTCTACAAATACCGATTCTACAAATACCGATTCTACAAAAACCGATTCTACAAAGTCCGATTCTACAAATACTGATTCTACAAAGACCGATTCTACAAAGATCGATTGTACAAAGACCGATTCTACAAAGACCGATTCTACAAAAACCGATTCTACAAAGTCCGATTCTACAAAGACCGATTCTACAAAGACCGATTCTACAAAAACCGATTCTACAAAGACCGATTCTACAAAGACCGATTCTACAAAGTCCGATTCTACAAAAACCGATTCTACAAATACCGATTCTACAAAGACCGATTCTACAAAAACCGATTCTACAAAGTCTGATTCTAGAAATACCGATTCTACAAAGACCGATTCTACAAATACCGATTCTACAAAGTCCGATTCTACAAATACTGATTCTACAAAGACCGATTCTACAAAGATCGATTGTACAAAGACCGATTCTACAAAAACCGATTCTACAAAGTCCGATTCTACAAATACCGATTCTACAAAGTTTGATTCTACAAAGTCCGATTCTACAAATACCGATTCTACAAAGTCCGATTCTACAAATACTGATTCTACAAAGACCGATTCTACAAAGATCGATTGTACAAAGACCGATTCTACAAAAACCGATTCTACAAAGTCCGATTCTACAAATACCGATTCTACAAAGTCCGATTCTACAAATACCGATTCTACAAATACCGATTCTACAAATACCGATTCTACAAAGACCGATTCTACAAAAACCGATTCTACAAAGTCCGATTCTACAAATACCAATTCTACAAAGACCGATTCTACAATGACCGATTCTACAAAGACCGATTCTACAAAGACCGATTCTACAAAGTCCGATTCTACAAAAACCGATTCTACAAATACCGATTCTACAAAGTCCGATTCTACAAAGACCGATTCTACAAAGTCCGATTCTACAAATACCGATTCGACAAAGTCCGATTCTACAAAGACCGATTCTACAAAGTCCGATTCTACAAATACTGATTCTACAAAGTCCGATTCTACAAATACCGATTCTACAAATACCGATTCTACAAATACCGATTCTACAAAGACCGATTCTACAAAAACCGATTCTACAAAGTCCGATTCTACAAATACTGACTCTACAAAGACCGATTCTACAAAGATCGATTGTACAAAGACCGATTCTACAAAGACCGATTCTACAAAAACCGATTCTACAAAGTCCGATTCTACAAAGACCGATTCTACAAAAACCGATTCTACAAAGTCCGATTCTACAAATACTGATTCTACAAAGACCGATTCTACAAAAACCGATTCTACAAAGTCCGATTCTACAAAGACCGATTCTACAAAGACCGATTCTACAAAAACCGATTCTACAAAGACCGATTCTACAAAGACCGATTCTACAAAGTCCGATTCTACAAAAACCGATTCTACAAATACCGATTCTACAAAGACCGATTCTACAAAAACCGATTCTACAAAGTCTGATTCTAGAAATACCGATTCTACAAAGACCGATTCTACAAAAACTGATTCTACAAATACCGATTCTACAAATACCGATTCTACAAAAACCGATTCTACAAAGTCCGATTCTACAAATACCGATTCGACAAAGTCCGATTCTACAAAGACCGTTTCTACAAAGTCCGATTCTACAAATACTGATTCTACAAAGTCCGATTCCACAAATACCGATTCTACAAATACCGATTCTACAAATACCGATTCTACAAAGACCGATTCTACAAAAACCGATTCTACAAAGTCTGATTCTACAAATACCGATTCTACAAAAACCGATTCTACAAAGTCCGATTCTACAAATACCGATTCTACAAATACCGATTCTACAAATACCGATTCTACAAAGACCGATTCTACAAAAACCGATTCTACAAAGTCCGATTCTACAAATACCAATTCTACAAAGTCCGATTCTACAATGACCGATTCTACAAAAACCGATTCTACAAAAACCGATTCTACAATGACCGATTCTACAAAAACCGATTCTACAAAGACCGATTCTACAAAAACCGATTCTACAAAGACCGATTCTACAAAGACCGATTCTACAAAGTCCGATTCTACAAAAACCGATTCTACAAATACCGATTCTACAAAGACCGATTCTACAAAAACCGATTCTACAAAGTCTGATTCTAGAAATACCGATTCTACAAAGACCGATTCTACAAATACCGATTCTACAAAGTCCGATTCTACAAATACTGATTCTACAAAGACCGATTCTACAAAGATCGATTGTACAAAGACCGATTCTACAAAAACCGATTCTACAAATACCGATTTTACAAAGACCGATTTTACAAAGACCGATTCTACAAAAACCGATTCTACAAAGTCCGATTCTACAAATACCGATTCTACAAAGTTTGATTCTACAAAGTCCGATTCTACAAATACCGATTCTACAAAGACCGATTCTACAAATACTGATTCTACAAAGACCGATTCTACAAAGTCCGATTCTACAAAGACCGATTCTACAAAGACCGATTCTACAAAAACCGATTCTACAAAGTCCGATTCTACAAAGATCGATTGTACAAAGACCGATTCTACAAAGACCGATTCTACAAAAACCGATTCTACAAAGTCCGATTCTACAAAGACCGATTCTACAAAGACCGATTCTACAAAAACCGATTCTACAAAGACCGATTCTACAAAGACCGATTCTACAAAGTCCGATTCTACAAAAACCGATTCTACAAATACCGATTCTACAAAGACCGATTCTACAAAAACCGATTCTACAAAGTCTGATTTTAGAAATACCGATTCTACAAAGACCGATTCTACAAATACCGATTCTACAAAGTCCGATTCTACAAATACTGATTCTATAAAGACCGATTCTACAAAGATCGATTGTACAAAGACCGATTCTACAAAAACCGATTCTACAAAGTCCGATTCTACAAATACCGATTCTACAAAGTTTGATTCTACAAAGTCCGATTCTACAAATACCGATTCTACAAAGACCGATTCTACAAAGACCGATTCTACAAAGTCCGATTCTACAAAAACCGATTCTACAAATACCGATTCTACAAAGTCCGATTCTACAAAGACCGATTCTACAAAGTCCGATTCTACAAATACCGATTCGACAAAGTCCGATTCTACAAAGACCGTTTCTACAAAGTCCGATTCTACAAATACTGATTCTACAAAGTCCGATTCTACAAATACCGATTCTACAAATACCGATTCTACAAATACCGATTCTACAAAGACCGATTCTACAAAAACCGATTCTACAAAGTCTGATTCTACAAATACCGATTCTACAAAAACCGATTCTACAAAGTCCGATTCTACAAATACCGATGTTACAAATACCGATTCGACAAAGTCCGATTCTACAAAGACCGATTCTACAAAGTCTGATTCTAGAAATACCGATTCTACAAAGACCGATTCTACAAATACCGATTCTACAAAGTCCGATTCTACAAATACTGATTCTACAAAGACCGATTCTACAAAGATCGATTGTACAAAGACCGATTCTACAAAAACCGATTCTACAAATACCGATTTTACAAAGACCGATTTTACAAAGACCGATTCTACAAAAACCGATTCTACAAAGTCCGATTCTACAAATACCGATTCTACAAAGTTTGATTCTACAAAGTCCGATTCTACAAATACCGATTCTACAAAGTCCGATTCTACAAATACTGATTCTACAAAGACCGATTCTACAAAGTCCGATTCTACAAAGACCGATTCTACAAAGACCGATTCTACAAAAACCGATTCTACAAAGTCCGATTCTACAAAGATCGATTGTACAAAGACCGATTCTACAAAGACCGATTCTACAAAAACCGATTCTACAAAGTCCGATTCTATAAAGACCGATTCTACAAAGACCGATTCTACAAAAACCGATTCTACAAAGACCGATTCTACAAAGACCGATTCTACAAAGTCCGATTCTACAAAAACCGATTCTACAAATACCGATTCTACAAAGACCGATTCTACAAAAACCGATTCTACAAAGTCTGATTCTAGAAATACCGATTCTACAAAGACCGATTCTACAAATACTGACTCTACAAAGACCGATTCTACAAAGATCGATTGTACAAAGACCGATTCTACAAAAACCGATTCTACAAAGTCCGATTCTACAAATACCGATTCTACAAAGTTTGATTCTACAAATACCAATTCTACAAAGACCGATTCTACAAAGACCGATTCTACAAAGTCCGATTCTACAAATACCAATTCTACAAAGACCGATTCTACAAAGACCGATTCCACAAAGACCGATTCTACAAAGACCGATTCTACAAAGTCCGATTCTACAAATACCGATTCGACAAAGTCCGATTCTACAAAGACCGATTCTACAAAGTCCGATTCTACAAATACTGATTCTACAAAGTCCGATTCTACAAATACCGATTCTACAAATACCGATTCTACAAATACCGATTCTACAAAGTCCGATTCTACAAATACCGATTCTACAAATACCGATTCTACAAAAACCGATTCTACAAAGTCCGATTCTACAAATACTGATTCTACAAAGACCGATTCTACAAAGATCGATTGTACATAGACCGATTCTACAAAGACCGATTCTACAAAAACCGATTCTACAAAGTCCGATTCTACAAAGACCGATTCTACAAAGACCGATTCTACAAAAACCGATTCTACAAAGACCGATTCTACAAAGACCGATTCTACAAAGTCCGATTCTACAAAAACCGATTCTACAAATACCGATTCTACAAAGACCGATTCTACAAAAACCGATTCTACAAAGTCTGATTCTAGAAATACCGATTCTACAAAGACCGATTCTACAAATACCGATTCTACAAAGTCCGATTCTACAAATACTGATTCTACAAAGACCGATTCTACAAAGATCGATTGTACAAAGACCGATTCTACAAAAACCGATTCTACAAAGTCCGATTCTACAAATACCGATTCTACAAAGTTTGATTCTACAAAGTCCGATTCTACAAATACCGATTCTACAAAGTCCGATTCTACAAATACTGATTCTACAAAGACCGATTCTACAAAGATCGATTGTACAAAGACCGATTCTACAAAAACCGATTCTACAAAGTCCGATTCTACAAATACCGATTCTACAAAGTCCGATTCTACAAATACCGATTCTACAAATACCGATTCTACAAATACCGATTCTATAAAGACCGATTCTACAAAGATCGATTGTACAAAGACCGATTCTACAAAAACCGATTCTACAAAGTCCGATTCTACAAATACCGATTCTACAAAGTTTGATTCTACAAAGTCCGATTCTACAAATACCGATTCTACAAAGACCGATTCTACAAAGACCGATTCTACAAAGTCCGATTCTACAAAGACCGATTCTACAAAGTCCGATTCTACAAATACTGATTCTACAAAGTCCGATTCTACAAATACCGATTCTACAAAGTCCGATTCTACAAATACTGATTCTACAAAGACCGATTCTACAAAGATCGATTGTACAAAGACCGATTCTACAAAAACCGATTCTACAAAGTCCGATTCTACAAATACCGATTCAACAAAGTTTGATTCTACAAATACCAATTCTACAAAGACCGATTCTACAAAGACCGATTCTACAAAGTCCGATTCTACAAATACCAATTCTACAAAGACCGATTCTACAAAGAACGATTCCACAAAGACCGATTCTACAAAGACCGATTCTACAAAGTCCGATTCTACAAATACCGATTCGACAAAGTCCGATTCTACAAAGACCGATTCTACAAAGTCCGATACTACAAATACTGATTCTACAAAGTCCGATTCTACAAATACCGATTCTACAAATACCGATTCTACAAATACCGATTCTACAAAGTCCGATTCTACAAATACCGATTCTACAAATACCGATTCTACAAAAACCGATTCTACAAAGTCCGATTCTACAAATACTGATTCTACAAAGACCGATTCTACAAAGATCGATTGTACAAAGACCGATTCTACAAGGACCGATTCTACAAAAACCGATTCTACAAAGTCCGATTCTACAAATACCAATTCTACAAAGACCGATTCTACAATGACCGATTCTACAAAGACCGATTCTTCAAAGACCGATTCTACAAAGTCCGATTCTACAAAAACCGATTCTACAAATACCGATTCTACAAAGTCCGATTCTACAAAGACCGATTCTACAAAGTCCGATTCTACAAATACTGATTCTACAAAGTCCGATTCTACAAATACCGACTCTACAAAGTCCGATTCTACAAATACTGATTCTACAAAGACCGATTCTACAAAGATCGATTGTACAAAGACCGATTCTACAAAAACCGATTCTACAAAGTCCGATTCTACAAATACCGATTCTACAAAGTTTGATTCTACAAATACCAATTCTACAAAGACCGATTCTACAAAGACCGATTCTACAAAGTCCGATTCTACAAATACCAATTCTACAAAGACCGATTCTACAAAGACCGATTCCACAAAGACCGATTCTACAAAGACCGATTCTACAAAGTCCGATTCTACAAATACCGATTCGACAAAGTCCGATTCTACAAAGACCGATTCTACAAAGTCCGATTCTACAAATACTGATTCTACAAAGTCCGATTCTACAAATACCGATTCTACAAATACCGATTCTACAAATACCGATTCTACAAAGTCCGATTCTACAAATACCGATTCTACAAATACCGATTCTACAAAAACCGATTCTACAAAGTCCGATTCTACAAATACTGATTCTACAAAGACCGATTCTACAAAGATCGATTGTACAAAGACCGATTCTACAAAGACCGATTCTACAAAAACCGATTCTACAAAGTCCGATTCTACAAAGACCGATTCTACAAAGTCCGATTCTACAAATACCGATTCTACAAATACCGATTCTACAAATACCGATTCTACAAAGACCGATTCTACAAAAACCGATTCTACAAAGTCCGATTCTACAAATACCAATTCTACAAAGACCGATTCTACAATGACCGATTCTACAAAGACCGATTCTACAAAGACCGATTCTACAAAGTCCGATTCTACAAAAACCGATTCTACCAATACCGATTCTACAAAGTCCGATTCTACAAAGACCGATTCTACAAAGTCCGATTCTACAAATACTGATTCTACAAAGTCCGATTCTACAAAGACCGATTCTACAAAGACCGATTCTACAAAAACCGATTCTACAAAGACCGATTCTACAAAGACCGATTCTACAAAGTCCGATTCTACAAAAACCGATTCTACAAATACCGATTCTACAAAGACCGATTCTACAAAAACCGATTCTACAAAGTCTGATTCTAGAAATACCGATTCTACAAAGACCGATTCTACAAAAACTGATTCTACAAATACCGATTCTACAAATACCGATTCTACAAAAACCGATTCTACAAAGTCCGATTCTACAAATACCGATTCGACAAAGTCCGATTCTACAAAGACCGTTTCTACAAAGTCCGATTCTACAAATACTGATTCTACAAAGTCCGATTCTACAAATACCGATTCTACAAATACCGATTCTACAAATACCGATTCTACAAAGACCGATTCTACAAAAACCGATTCTCCAAAGTCTGATTCTACAAATACCGATTCTACAAAAACCGATTCTACAAAGTCCGATTCTACAAATACCGATTCTACAAATACCGATTCTACAAATACCGATTCTACAAAGACCGATTCTACAAAAACCGATTCTACAAAGTCCGATTCTACAAATACCAATTCTACAAAGTCCGATTCTACAATGACCGATTCTACAAAAACCGATTCTACAAAAACCGATTCTACAATGACCGATTCTACAAAAACCGATTCTACAAAGACCGATTCTACAAAGACCGATTCTACAAAGTCCGATTCTACAAAAACCGATTCTACAAATACCGATTCTACAAAAACCGATTCTACAAAGTCTGATTCTAGAAATACCGATTCTACAAAGACCGATTCTACAAATACCGATTCTACAAAGTCCGATTCTACAAATACTGATTCTACAAAGACCGATTCTACAAAGATCGATTGTACAAAGACCGATTCTACAAAAACCGATTCTACAAATACCGATTTTACAAAGACCGATTTTACAAAGACCGATTCTACAAAAACCGATTCTACAAAGTCCGATTCTACAAATACCGATTCTACAAAGTTTGATTCTACAAAGTCCGATTCTACAAATACCGATTCTACAAAGTCCGATTCTACAAATACTGATTCTACAAAGACCGATTCTACAAATACCGATTCTACAAAAACCGATTCTACAAAGTCCGATTCTACAAATACCGATTCTACAAATACCGATTCTACAAATACCGATTCTACAAAGACCGATTCTACAAAGTCCGATTCTATAAAGACCGATTCTACAAAGACCGATTCTACAAAAACCGATTCTACAAAGACCGATTCTACAAAGACCGATTCTACAAAGTCCGATTCTACAAAAACCGATTCTACAAATACCGATTCTACAAAGACCGATTCTACAAAAACCGATTCTACAAAGTCTGATTCTAGAAATACCGATTCTACAAAGACCGATTCTACAAATACCGATTCTACAAAGTCCGATTCTACAAATACTGACTCTACAAAGACCGATTCTACAAAGATCGATTGTACAAAGACCGATTCTACAAAAACCGATTCTACAAAGTCCGATTCTACAAATACCGATTCTACAAAGTTTGATTCTACAAATACCAATTCTACAAAGACCGATTCTACAAAGACCGATTCTACAAAGTCCGATTCTACAAATACCAATTCTACAAAGACCGATTCTACAAAGACCGATTCCACAAAGACCGATTCTACAAAGACCGATTCTACAAAGTCCGATTCTACAAATACCGATTCGACAAAGTCCGATTCTACAAAGACCGATTCTACAAAGTCCGATTCTACAAATACTGATTCTACAAAGTCCGATTCTACAAATACCGATTCTACAAATACCGATTCTACAAATACCGATTCTACAAAGTCCGATTCTACAAAATACCGATTCTACAAATACCGATTCTACAAAAACCGATTCTACAAAGTCCGATTCTACAAATACTGATTCTACAAAGACCGATTCTACAAAGATCGATTGTACATAGACCGATTCTACAAAGACCGATTCTACAAAAACCGATTCTACAAAGTCCGATTCTACAAAGACCGATTCTACAAAGACCGATTCTACAAAAACCGATTCTACAAAGACCGATTCTACAAAGACCGATTCTACAAAGTCCGATTCTACAAAAACCGATTCTACAAATACCGATTCTACAAAGACCGATTCTACAAAAACCGATTCTACAAAGTCTGATTCTAGAAATACCGATTCTACAAAGACCGATTCTACAAATACCGATTCTACAAAGTCCGATTCTACAAATACTGATTCTACAAAGACCGATTCTACAAAGATCGATTGTACAAAGACCGATTCTACAAAAACCGATTCTACAAAGTCCGATTCTACAAATACCGATTCTACAAAGTTTGATTCTACAAAGTCCGATTCTACAAATACCGATTCTACAAAGTCCGATTCTACAAATACTGATTCTACAAAGACCGATTCTACAAAGATCGATTGTACAAAGACCGATTCTACAAAAACCGATTCTACAAAGTCCGATTCTACAAATACCGATTCTACAAAGTCCGATTCTACAAATACCGATTCTACAATTACCGATTCTACAAATACCGATTCTACAAAGACCGATTCTACAAAAACCGATTCTACAAAGTCCGATTCTACAAATACCAATTCTACAAAGACCGATTCTACAATGACCGATTCTACAAAGACCGATTCTACAAAGACCGATTCTACAAAGTCCGATTCTACAAAAACCGATTCTACAAATACCGATTCTACAAAGTCCGATTCTACAAAGACCGATTCTACAAAGTCCGATTCTACAAATACTGATTCTACAAAGTCCGATTCTACAAATACCGATTCTACAAAGTCCGATTCTACAAATACTGATTCTACAAAGACCGATTCTACAAAGATCGATTGTACAAAGACCGATTCTACAAAAACCGATTCTACAAAGTCCGATTCTACAAATACCGATTCTACAAAGTTTGATTCTACAAATACCAATTCTACAAAGACCGATTCTACAAAGACCGATTCTACAAAGTCCGATTCTACAAATACCAATTCTACAAAGACCGATTCTACAAAGACCGATTCCACAAAGACCGATTCTACAAAGACCGATTCTACAAAGTCCGATTCTACAAATACCGATTCGACAAAGTCCGATTCTACAAAGACCGATTCTACAAAGTCCGATTCTACAAATACTGATTCTACAAAGTCCGATTCTACAAATACCGATTCTACAAATACCGATTCTACAAATACCGATTCTACAAAGTCCGATTCTACAAATACCGATTCTACAAATACCGATTCTACAAAAACCGATTCTACAAAGTCCGATTCTACAAATACTGATTCTACAAAGACCGATTCTACAAAGATCGATTGTACAAAGACCGATTCTACAAGGACCGATTCTACAAAAACCGATTCTACAAAGTCCGATTCTACAAAGACCGATTCTACAAAGTCCGATTCTACAAATACCGATTCTACAAAGTCCGATTCTACAAATACCGATTCTACAAATACCGATTCTACAAATACCGATTCTACAAAGACCGATTCTACAAAAACCGATTCTACAAAGTCCGATTCTACAAATACCAATTCTACAAAGACCGATTCTACAATGACCGATTCTACAAAGACCGATTCTACAAAGACCGATTCTACAAAGTCCGATTCTACAAAAACCGATTCTACAAATACCGATTCTACAAAGTCCGATTCTACAAATACTGATTCTACAAAGACCGATTCTACAAAGATCGATTGTACAAAGACCGATTCTACAAAAACCGATTCTACAAATACCGATTTTACAAAGACCGATTTTACAAAGACCGATTCTACAAAAACCGATTCTACAAAGTCCGATTCTACAAATACCGATTCTACAAAGTTTGATTCTACAAAGTCCGATTCTACAAATACCGATTCTACAAAGTCCGATTCTACAAATACTGATTCTACAAAGACCGATTCTACAAATACCGATTCTACAAAAACCGATTCTACAAAGTCCGATTCTACAAATACCGATTCTACAAATACCGATTCTACAAATACCGATTCTACAAAGACCGATTCTACAAAGTCCGATTCTATAAAGACCGATTCTACAAAGACCGATTCTACAAAAACCGATTCTACAAAGACCGATTCTACAAAGACCGATTCTACAAAGTCCGATTCTACAAAAACCGATTCTACAAATACCGATTCTACAAAGACCGATTCTACAAAAACCGATTCTACAAAGTCTGATTCTAGAAATACCGATTCTACAAAGACCGATTCTACAAATACCGATTCTACAAAGTCCGATTCTACAAATACTGACTCTACAAAGACCGATTCTACAAAGATCGATTGTACAAAGACCGATTCTACAAAAACCGATTCTACAAAGTCCGATTCTACAAATACCGATTCTACAAAGTTTGATTCTACAAATACCAATTCTACAAAGACCGATTCTACAAAGACCGATTCTACAAAGTCCGATTCTACAAATACCAATTCTACAAAGACCGATTCTACAAAGACCGATTCCACAAAGACCGATTCTACAAAGACCGATTCTACAAAGTCCGATTCTACAAATACCGATTCGACAAAGTCCGATTCTACAAAGACCGATTCTACAAAGTCCGATTCTACAAATACTGATTCTACAAAGTCCGATTCTACAAATACCGATTCTACAAATACCGATTCTACAAATACCGATTCTACAAAGTCCGATTCTACAAAATACCGATTCTACAAATACCGATTCTACAAAAACCGATTCTACAAAGTCCGATTCTACAAATACTGATTCTACAAAGACCGATTCTACAAAGATCGATTGTACATAGACCGATTCTACAAAGACCGATTCTACAAAAACCGATTCTACAAAGTCCGATTCTACAAAGACCGATTCTACAAAGACCGATTCTACAAAAACCGATTCTACAAAGACCGATTCTACAAAGACCGATTCTACAAAGTCCGATTCTACAAAAACCGATTCTACAAATACCGATTCTACAAAGACCGATTCTACAAAAACCGATTCTACAAAGTCTGATTCTAGAAATACCGATTCTACAAAGACCGATTCTACAAATACCGATTCTACAAAGTCCGATTCTACAAATACTGATTCTACAAAGACCGATTCTACAAAGATCGATTGTACAAAGACCGATTCTACAAAAACCGATTCTACAAAGTCCGATTCTACAAATACCGATTCTACAAAGTTTGATTCTACAAAGTCCGATTCTACAAATACCGATTCTACAAAGTCCGATTCTACAAATACTGATTCTACAAAGACCGATTCTACAAAGATCGATTGTACAAAGACCGATTCTACAAAAACCGATTCTACAAAGTCCGATTCTACAAATACCGATTCTACAAAGTCCGATTCTACAAATACCGATTCTACAATTACCGATTCTACAAATACCGATTCTACAAAGACCGATTCTACAAAAACCGATTCTACAAAGTCCGATTCTACAAATACCAATTCTACAAAGACCGATTCTACAATGACCGATTCTACAAAGACCGATTCTACAAAGACCGATTCTACAAAGTCCGATTCTACAAAAACCGATTCTACAAATACCGATTCTACAAAGTCCGATTCTACAAAGACCGATTCTACAAAGTCCGATTCTACAAATACTGATTCTACAAAGTCCGATTCTACAAATACCGATTCTACAAAGTCCGATTCTACAAATACTGATTCTACAAAGACCGATTCTACAAAGATCGATTGTACAAAGACCGATTCTACAAAAACCGATTCTACAAAGTCCGATTCTACAAATACCGATTCTACAAAGTTTGATTCTACAAATACCAATTCTACAAAGACCGATTCTACAAAGACCGATTCTACAAAGTCCGATTCTACAAATACCAATTCTACAAAGACCGATTCTACAAAGACCGATTCCACAAAGACCGATTCTACAAAGACCGATTCTACAAAGTCCGATTCTACAAATACCGATTCGACAAAGTCCGATTCTACAAAGACCGATTCTACAAAGTCCGATTCTACAAATACTGATTCTACAAAGTCCGATTCTACAAATACCGATTCTACAAATACCGATTCTACAAATACCGATTCTACAAAGTCCGATTCTACAAATACCGATTCTACAAATACCGATTCTACAAAAACCGATTCTACAAAGTCCGATTCTACAAATACTGATTCTACAAAGACCGATTCTACAAAGATCGATTGTACAAAGACCGATTCTACAAGGACCGATTCTACAAAAACCGATTCTACAAAGTCCGATTCTACAAAGACCGATTCTACAAAGTCCGATTCTACAAATACCGATTCTACAAATACCGATTCTACAAATACCGATTCTACAAAGACCGATTCTACAAAAACCGATTCTACAAAGTCCGATTCTACAAATACCAATTCTACAAAGACCGATTCTACAATGACCGATTCTACAAAGACCGATTCTACAAAGACCGATTCTACAAAGTCCGATTCTACAAAAACCGATTCTACAAATACCGATTCTACAAAGTCCGATTCTACAAAGACCGATTCTACAAAGTCCGATTCTACAAATACTGATTCTACAAAGTCCGATTCTACAAATACCGATTCTACAAAGTCCGATTCTACAAATACTGATTCTACAAAGACCGATTCTACAAAGATCGATTGTACAAAGACCGATTCTACAAAAACCGATTTTACAAAGTCCGATTCTACAAATACCGATTCTACAAAGTTTGATTCTACAAAGACCGATTCCACAAAGACCGATTCTACAAAGACCGATTCTACAAAGTCCGATTCTACAAATACCGATTCGACAAAGTCCGATTCTACAAAGACCGATTCTACAAAGTCCGATTCTACAAATACTGATTCTACAAAGTCCGATTCTACAAATACCGATTCTACAAATACCGATTCTACAAATACCGATTCTACAAAGTCCGATTCTACAAATACCGATTCTACAAATACCGATTCTACAAAAACCGATTCTACAAAGTCCTATTCTACAAATACTGATTCTACAAAGACCGATTCTACAAAGATCGATTGTACAAAGACCGATTCTACAAAGACCGATTCTACAAAAACCGATTCTACAAAGTCCGATTCTACAAAGACCGATTCTACAAAGACCGATTCTACAAAAACCGATTCTACAAAGACCGATTCTACAAAGACCGATTCTACAAAGTCCGATTCTACAAAAACCGATTCTACAAATACCGATTCTACAAAGACCGATTCTACAAAAACCGATTCTACAAAGTCTGATTCTAGAAATACCGATTCTACAAAGACCGATTCTACAAAAACCGATTCTACAAATACCGATTCTACAAATACCGATTCTACAAAAACCGATTCTACAAAGTCCGATTCTACAAATACCGATTCGACAAAGTCCGATTCTACAAAGACCGATTCTACAAAGTCCGATTCTACAAATACTGATTCTACAAAGTCCGATTCTACAAATACCGATTCTACAAATACCGATTCTACAAATACCGATTCTACAAAGACCGATTCTACAAAAACCGATTCTACAAAGTCCGATTCTACAAATACTGATTCTACAAAAACCGATTCTACAAAGATCGATTGTACAAAGACCGATTCTACTAAGACCGATTCTACAAAAACCGATTCTACAAAGTCCGATTCTACAAAGACCGATTCTACAAAGACCGATTCTACAAAAACCGATTCTACAAAGACCGATTCTACAAAGACCGATTCTACAAAGTCCGATTCTACAAATACCGATTCTACAAATACCGATTCTACAAAAACCGATTCTACAAAGTCCGATTCTACAAATACTGATTCTACAAAGACCGATTCTACAAAGATCGATTGTACAAAGACCGATTCTGCAAAGACCGATTCTACAAAAACCGATTCTACAAAGTCCGATTCTACAAAGACCGATTCTACAAAGACCGATTCTACAAAAACCGATTCTACAAAGACCGATTCTACAAAGACCGATTCTACAAAGTCCGATTCTACAAAAACCGATTCTACAAATACCGATGCTACAAAGACCGATTCTACAAAAACCGATTCTACAAAGTCTGATTCTAGAAATACCGATTCTACTAAGACCGATTCTGCAAAAACTGATTCTACAAATACCGATTCTACAAATACCGATTCTACAAAAACCGATTCTACAAAGTCCGATTCTACAAAGTCCGATTCGACAAAGTCCGATTCTACAAAGACCGATTCTACAAAGTCCGATTCTACAAATACTGATTCTACAAAGTCCGATTCTACAAATACCGATTCTACAAATACCGATTCTACAAATACCGATTCTACAAAGACCGATTCTACAAAAACCGATTCTACAAAGTCTGATTCTACAAATACCGATTCTACAAAAACCGATTCTACAAAGTCCGATTCTACAAATACCGATTCTACAAATACCGATTCTACAAATACCGATTCTACAAAGACCGATTCTACAAAAACCGATTCTACAAAGTCCGATTCTACAAATACCAGTTCTACAAAGACCGATTCTACAATGACCGATTCTACAAAGACCGATTCTACAAAGACCGATTCTACAAAGTCCGATTCTACAAAAACCGATTCTACAAATACCGATTCTACAAAGTCCGATTCTACAAATACCGATTCTACAAAGTTTGAATCTACAAATACCAATTCTACAAAGACCGATTCTACAAAGACCGATTCTACAAAGTCCGATTCTACAAATACCAATTCTACAAAGACCGATTCTACAAAGACCGATTCCACAAAGACCGATTCTACAAAGACCGATTCTACAAAGTCCGATTCTACAAATACCGATTCGACAAAGTCCGATTCTACAAAGACCGATTCTACAAAGTCCGATTCTACAAATACTGATTCTACAAAGTCCGATTCTACAAATACCGATTCTACAAATACCGATTCTACAAATACCGATTCTACAAAGTCCGATTCTACAAATACCGATTCTACAAATACCGATTCTACAAAAACCGATTCTACAAAGTCCGATTCTACAAATACTGATTCTACAAAGACCGATTCTACAAAGATCGATTGTACAAAGACCGATTCTACAAAGACCGATTCTACAAAAACCGATTCTACAAAGTCCGATTCTACAAAGACCGATTCTACAAAGACCGATTCTACAAAAACCGATTCTACAAAGACCGATTCTACAAAGACCGATTCTACAAAGTCCGATTCTACAAAAACCGATTCTACAAATACCGATTCTACAAAGACCGATTCTACAAAAACCGATTCTACAAAGTCTGATTCTAGAAATACCGATTCTACAAAGACCGATTCTACAAAAACCGATTCTACAAATACCGATTCTACAAATACCGATTCTACAAAAACCGATTCTACAAAGTCCGATTCTACAAATACCGATTCGACAAAGTCCGATTCTACAAAGACCGATTCTACAAAGTCCGATTCTACAAATACTGATTCTACAAAGTCCGATTCTACAAATACCGATTCTACAAATACCGATTCTACAAATACCGATTCTACAAAGACCGATTCTACAAAAACCGATTCTACAAAGTCCGATTCTACAAATACTGATTCTACAAAGACCGATTCTACAAAGATCGATTGTACAAAGACCGATTCTACAAAGACCGATTCTACAAAAACCGATTCTACAAAGTCCGATTCTACAAAGACCGATTCTACAAAGACCGATTCTACAAAAACCGATTCTACAAATACCGATTCTACAAATACCGATTCTACAAAAACCGATTCTACAAAGTCCGATTCTACAAATACCGATTCGACAAAGTCCGATTCTACAAAGACCGATTCTACAAAGTCCGATTCTACAAATACTGATTCTACAAAGTCCGATTCTACAAATACCGATTCTACAAGTACCGATTCTACAAATACCGATTCTAC
Organism: Ganaspis brasiliensis; assembly: GCA_037103525.1. Lineage (NCBI taxonomy): Eukaryota > Metazoa > Arthropoda > Insecta > Hymenoptera > Figitidae > Ganaspis > Ganaspis brasiliensis. The sequence goes on from JAZKLR010000475.1 coordinate 955,708, forward strand.
AAAGACCGATTCTACAAAAACCGATTCTACAAAGTCCGATTCTACAAATACTGATTCTACAAAGACCGATTCTACAAAGATCGATTGTACAAAGACCGATTCTACAAAGACCGATTCTACAAAAACCGATTCTACAAAGTCCGATTCTACAAAGACCGATTCTACAAAGACCGATTCTACAAAAACCGATTCTACAAAGACCGATTCTACAAAGACCGATTCTACAAAGTCCGATTCTACAAATACCGATTCTACAAATACCGATTCTACAAAAACCGATTCTACAAAGTCCGATTCTACAAATACTGATTCTACAAAGACCGATTCTACAAAGATCGATTGTACAAAGACCGATTCTACAAAGACCGATTCTACAAAAACCGATTCTACAAAGTCCGATTCTACAAAGACCGATTCTACAAAGACCGATTCTACAAAAACCGATTCTACAAAGACCGATTCTACAAAGACCGATTCTACAAAGTCCGATTCTACAAAAACCGATTCTACAAATACCGATGCTACAAAGACCGATTCTACAAAAACCGATTCTACAAAGTCTTATTCTAGAAATACCGATTCTACAAAGACCGATTCTACAAAAACTGATTCTACAAATACCGATTCTACAAATACCGATTCTACAAAAACCGATTCTACAAAGTCCGATTCTACAAATACCGATTCGACAAAGTCCGATTCTACAAAGACCGATTCTACAAAGTCCGATTCTACAAATACTGATTCTACAAAGTCCGATTCTACAAATACCGATTCTACAAATACCGATTCTACAAATACCGATTCTACAAAGACCGATTCTACAAAAACCGATTCTACAAAGTCTGATTCTACAAATACCGATTCTACAAAAACCGATTCTACAAAGTCCGATTCTACAAATACCGATTCTACAAATACCGATTCTACAAATACCGATTCTACAAAGACCGATTCTACAAAAACCGATTCTACAAAGTCCGATTCTTCAAATACCAGTTCTACAAAGACCGATTCTACAATGACCGATTCTACAAAGACCGATTCTACAAAGACCGATTCTACAAAGTCCGATTCTACAAAAACCGATTCTACAAATACCGATTCTACAAAGTCCGATTCTACAAATACCGATTCTACAAAGTTTGAATCTACAAATACCAATTCTACAAAGACCGATTCTACAAAGACCGATTCTACAAAGTCCGATTCTACAAATACCAATTCTACAAAGACCGATTCTACAAAGACCGATTCCACAAAGACCGATTCTACAAAGACCGATTCTACAAAGTCCGATTCTACAAATACCGATTCGACAAAGTCCGATTCTACAAAGACCGATTCTACAAAGTCCGATTCTACAAATACTGATTCTACAAAGTCCGATTCTACAAATACCGATTCTACAAATACCGATTCTACAAATACCGATTCTACAAAGTCCGATTCTACAAATACCGATTCTACAAATACCGATTCTACAAAAACCGATTCTACAAAGTCCGATTCTACAAATACTGATTCTACAAAGACCGATTCTACAAAGATCGATTGTACAAAGACCGATTCTACAAAGACCGATTCTACAAAAACCGATTCTACAAAGTCCGATTCTACAAAGACCGATTCTACAAAGACCGATTCTACAAAAACCGATTCTACAAAGACCGATTCTACAAAGACCGATTCTACAAAGTCCGATTCTACAAAAACCGATTCTACAAATACCGATTCTACAAAGACCGATTCTACAAAAACCGATTCTACAAAGTCTGATTCTAGAAATACCGATTCTACAAAGACCGATTCTACAAAAACCGATTCTACAAATACCGATTCTACAAATACCGATTCTACAAAAACCGATTCTACAAAGTCCGATTCTACAAATACCGATTCGACAAAGTCCGATTCTACAAAGACCGATTCTACAAAGTCCGATTCTACAAATACTGATTCTACAAAGTCCGATTCTACAAATACCGATTCTACAAATACCGATTCTACAAATACCGATTCTACAAAGACCGATTCTACAAAAACCGATTCTACAAAGTCCGATTCTACAAATACTGATTCTACAAAGACCGATTCTACAAAGATCGATTGTACAAAGACCGATTCTACAAAGACCGATTCTACAAAAACCGATTCTACAAAGTCCGATTCTACAAAGACCGATTCTACAAAGACCGATTCTACAAAAACCGATTCTACAAATACCGATTCTACAAATACCGATTCTACAAAAACCGATTCTACAAAGTCCGATTCTACAAATACCGATTCGACAAAGTCCGATTCTACAAAGACCGATTCTACAAAGTCCGATTCTACAAATACTGATTCTACAAAGTCCGATTCTACAAATACCGATTCTACAAATACCGATTCTACAAATACCGATTCTACAAAGACCGATTCTACAAAAACCGATTCTACAAAGTCCGATTCTACAAATACTGATTCTACAAAGACCGATTCTACAAAGATCGATTGTACAAAGACCGATTCTACAAAGACCGATTCTACAAAAACCGATTCTACAAAGTCCGATTCTACAAAGACCGATTCTACAAAGACCGATTCTACAAAAACCGATTCTACAAAGACCGATTCTACAAAGACCGATTCTACAAAGTCCGATTCTACAAATACCGATTCTACAAATACCGATTCTACAAAAACCGATTCTACAAAGTCCGATTCTACAAATACTGATTCTACAAAGACCGATTCTACAAAGATCGATTGTACAAAGACCGATTCTACAAAGACCGATTCTACAAAAACCGATTCTACAAAGTCCGATTCTACAAAGACCGATTCTACAAAGACCGATTCTACAAAAACCGATTCTACAAAGACCGATTCTACAAAGACCGATTCTACAAAGTCCGATTCTACAAAAACCGATTCTACAAATACCGATTCTACAAAGACCGATTCTACAAAAACCGATTCTACAAAGTCTGATTCTACAAATACCGATTCTACAAAAACCGATTCTACAAAGTCCGATTCTACAAATACCGATTCTACAAATACCGATTCTACAAATACCGATTCTACAAAGACCGATTCTACAAAAACCGATTCTACAAAGTCCGATTCTACAAATACCAATTCTACAAAGACCGATTCTACAATGACCGATTCTACAAAGTCTGATTCTACAAATACCGATTCTACAAAAACCGATTCTACAAAGTCCGATTCTACAAATACCGATTCTACAAATACCGATTCTACAAATACCGATTCTACAAAGACCGATTCTACAAAAACCGATTCTACAAAGTCCGATTCTACAAATACCAATTCTACAAAGACCGATTCTACAATGACCGATTCTACAAAAACCGATTCTACAAAAACCGATTCTACAAAGACCGATTCTACAAAGACCGATTCTACAAAAACCGATTCTACAAAGACCGATTCTACAAAGACCGATTCTACAAAGTCCGATTCTACAAATACCGATTCTACAAATACCGATTCTACAAAAACCGATTCTACAAAGTCCGATTCTACAAATACTGATTCTACAAAGACCGATTCTACAAAGATCGATTGTACAAAGACCGATTCTACAAAAACCGATTCTACAAAGTCTGATTCTACAAATACCGATTCTACAAAAACCGATTCTACAAAGTCCGATTCTACAAATACCGATTCTACAAAAACCGATTCTACAAAGTCCGATTCTACAAATACCAATTCTACAAAGACCGATTCTACAATGACCGATTCTACAAAAACCGATTCTACAAAAACCGATTCTACAAAGACCGATTCTACAAAGACCGATTCTACAAAAACCGATTCTACAAAGACCGATTCTACAAAGACCGATTCTACAAAGTCCGATTCTACAAATACCGATTCTACAAATACCGATTCTACAAAAACCGATTCTACAAAGTCCGATTCTACAAATACTGATTCTACAAAGACCGATTCTACAAAGATCGATTGTACAAAGACCGATTCTACAAAGACCGATTCTACAAAAACCGATTCTACAAAGTCCGATTCTACAAAGACCGATTCTACAAAGACCGATTCTACAAAAACCGATTCTACAAAGACCGATTCTACAAAGACCGATTCTACAAAGTCCGATTCTACAAAAACCGATTCTACAAATACCGATTCTACAAAGACCGATTCTACAAAGACCGATTCTACAAAGTCCGATTCTACAAAAACCGATTCTACAAATACCGATTCTACAAAGACCGATTCTACAAAAACCGATTCTACAAATACCGATTCTACAAATACCGATTCTACAAAGACCGATTCTACAAAAACCGATTCTACAAAGTCCGATTCTACAAATACCGATTCTACAAATACCGATTCTACAAATACCGATTCTACAAAGACCGATTCTACAAAAACCGATTCTACAAAGTCCGATTCTACAAATACCAATTCTACAAAGACCGATTCTACAATGACCGATTCTACAAAAACCGATTCTACAAAAACCGATTCTACAAAGACCGATTCTACAAAGACCGATTCTACAAAAACCGATTCTACAAAGACCGATTCTACAAAGACCGATTCTACAAAGTCCGATTCTACAAATACCGATTCTACAAATACCGATTCTACAAAAACCGATTCTACAAAGTCCGATTCTACAAATACTGATTCTACAAAGACCGATTCTACAAAGATCGATTGTACAAAGACCGATTCTACAAAGACCGATTCTACAAAAACCGATTCTACAAAGTCCGATTCTACAAAGACCGATTCTACAAAGACCGATTCTACAAAAACCGATTCTACAAAGACCGATTCTACAAAGACCGATTCTACAAAGTCCGATTCTACAAAAACCGATTCTACAAATACCGATTCTACAAAGACCGATTCTACAAAAACCGATTCTACAAAGTCCGATTCTACAAATACCGATTCTACAAATACCGATTCTACAAATACCGATTCTACAAAGACCGATTCTACAAAAACCGATTCTACAAAGTCCGATTCTACAAATACCAATTCTACAAAGACCGATTCTACAATGACCGATTCTACAAAAACCGATTCTACAAAAACCGATTCTACAAAGACCGATTCTACAAAGACCGATTCTACAAAGTCCGATTCTACAAAAACCGATTCTACAAATACCGATTCTACAAAGACCGATTCTACAAAAACCGATTCTACAAAGTCTGATTCTAGAAATACCGATTCTACAAAGACCGATTCTACAAAAACCGATTCTACAAATACCGATTCTACAAATACCGATTCTACAAAAACCGATTCTACAAAGTCCGATTCTACAAATACCGATTCGACAAAGTCCGATTCTACAAAGACCGATTCTACAAAGTCCGATTCTACAAATACTGATTCTACAAAGTCCGATTCTACAAATACCGATTCTACAAATACCGATTCTACAAATACCGATTCTACAAAGACCGATTCTACAAAAACCGATTCTACAAAGTCCGATTCTACAAATACTGATTCTACAAAGACCGATTCTACAAAGATCGATTGTACAAAGACCGATTCTACAAAGACCGATTCCACAAAAACCGATTCTACAAAGTCCGATTCTACAAAGACCGATTCTACAAAAACCGATTCTACAAAGTCCGATTCTACAAATACTGATTCTACAAAGACCGATTCTACAAAAACCGATTCTACAAAGTCCGATTCTACAAAGACCGATTCTACAAAGACCGATTCTACAAAAACCGATTCTACAAAGACCGATTCTACAAAGACCGATTCTACAAAGTCCGATTCTTCAAAAACCGATTCTACAAATACCGATTCTACAAAGACCGATTCTACAAAAACCGATTCTACAAAGTCTGATTCTAGAAATACCGATTCTACAAAGACCGATTCTACAAAAACTGATTCTACAAATACCGATTCTACAAATACCGATTCTACAAAAACCGATTCTACAAAGTCCGATTCTACAAATACCGATTCGACAAAGTCCGATTCTACAAAGACCGTTTCTACAAAGTCCGATTCTACAAATACTGATTCTACAAAGTCCGATTCTACAAATACCGATTCTACAAATACCGATTCTACAAATACCGATTCTACAAAGACCGATTCTACAAAAACCGATTCTACAAAGTCTGATTCTACAAATACCGATTCTACAAAAACCGATTCTACAAAGTCCGATTCTACAAATACCGATTCTACAAATACCGATTCTACAAATACCGATTCTACAAAGACCGATTCTACAAAAACCGATTCTACAAAGTCCGATTCTACAAATACCAATTCTACAAAGTCCGATTCTACAATGACCGATTCTACAAAAACCGATTCTACAAAAACCGATTCTACAATGACCGATTCTACAAAAACCGATTCTACAAAGACCGATTCTACAAAAACCGATTCTACAAAGACCGATTCTACAAAGACCGATTCTACAAAGTCCGATTCTACAAAAACCGATTCTACAAATACCGATTCTACAAAGACCGATTCTACAAAAACCGATTCTACAAAGTCTGATTCTAGAAATACCGATTCTACAAAGACCGATTCTACAAATACCGATTCTACAAAGTCCGATTCTACAAATACTGATTCTACAAAGACCGATTCTACAAAGATCGATTGTACAAAGACCGATTCTACAAAAACCGATTCTACAAATACCGATTTTACAAAGACCGATTTTACAAAGACCGATTCTACAAAAACCGATTCTACAAAGTCCAATTCTACAAATACCGATTCTACAAAGTTTGATTCTACAAAGTCCGATTCTACAAATACCGATTCTACAAAGTCCGATTCTACAAATACTGATTCTACAAAGACCGATTCTACAAAGTCCGATTCTACAAAGACCGATTCTACAAAGACCGATTCTACAAAAACCGATTCTACAAAGTCGGATTCTACAAAGATCGATTGTACAAAGACCGATTCTACAAAGACCGATTCTACAAAAACCGATTCTACAAAGTCCGATTCTACAAAGACCGATTCTACAAAGACCGATTCTACAAAAACCGATTCTACAAAGACCGATTCTACAAAGACTGATTCTACAAAGTCCGATTCTACAAAAACCGATTCTACAAATACCGATTCTACAAAGACCGATTCTACAAAAACCGATTCTACAAAGTCTGATTCTAGAAATACCGATTCTACAAAGACCGATTCTACAAATACCGATTCTACAAAGTTTGATTCTACAAATACTGATTCTATAAAGACCGATTCTACAAAGATCGATTGTACAAAGACCGATTCTACAAAAACCGATTCTACAAAGTCCGATTCTACAAATACCGATTCTACAAAGTTTGATTCTACAAAGTCCGATTCTACAAATACCGATTCTACAAAGACCGATTCTACAAAGACCGATTCTACAAAGTCCGATTCTACAAAAACCGATTCTACAAATACCGATTCTACAAAGTCCGATTCTACAAAGACCGATTCTACAAAGTCCGATTCTACAAATACTGATTCTGCAAAGTCCGATTCTACAAATACCGATTCTACAAAGTCCGATTCTACAAATACTGACTCTACAAAGACCGATTCTACAAAGATCGATTGTACAAAGACCGATTCTACAAAAACCGATTCTACAAAGTCCGATTCTACAAATACCGATTCTACAAAGTTTGATTCTACAAATACCAATTCTACAAAGACCGATTCTACAAAGACCGATTCTACAAAGTCCGATTCTACAAATACCAATTCTACAAGGACCGATTCTACAAAGACCGATTCCACAAAGACCGATTCTACAAAGACCGTTTCTACAAAGTCCGATTCTACAAATACCGATTTGACAAAGTCCGATTCTACAAAGACCGATTCTACAAAGTCCGATTCTACAAATACTGATTCTACAAAGTCCGATTCTACAAATACCGATTCTACAAATACCGATTCTACAAATACCGATTCTACAAAGTCCGATTCTACAAATACCGATTCTACAAATACCGATTCTACAAAAACCGATTCTACAAAGTCCGATTCTACAAATACTGATTCTACAAAGACCGATTCTACAAAGATCGATTGTACAAAGACCGATTCTACAAAGACCGATTCTACAAAAACCGATTCTACAAAGTCCGATTCTACAAAGACCGATTCTACAAAGACCGATTCTACAAAAACCGATTCTACAAAGACCGATTCTACAAATACCGATTCTACAAAGTCCGATTCTACAAATACTGATTCTACAAAGTCCGATTCTACAAAAACCGATTCTACAAATACCGATTCTACAAAGACCGATTCTACAAAAACCGATTCTACAAAGTCTGATTCTAGAAATACCGATTCTACAAAGACCGATTCTACAAATACCGATTCTACAAAGTCCGATTCTACAAATACTGATTCTACAAAGACCGATTCTACAAAGATCGATTGTACAAAGACCGATTCTACAAAAACCGATTCTACAAAGTCCGATTCTACAAATACCGATTCTACAAAGTTTGATTCTACAAAGTCCGATTCTACAAATACCGATTCTACAAAGTCCGATTCTACAAATACTGATTCTACAAAGACCGATTCTACAAAGATCGATTGTACAAAGACCGATTCTACAAAAACCGATTCTACAAAGTCCGATTCTACAAATACCGATTCTACAAAGTCCGATTCTACAAATACCGATTCTACAAATACCGATTCTACAAATACCGATTCTACAAAGACCGATTCTACAAAAACCGATTCTACAAAGTCCGATTCTACAAATACCAATTCTACAAAGACCGATTCTACAATGACCGATTCTACAAAGACCGATTCTACAAAGACCGATTCTACAAAGTCCGATTCTACAAAAACCGATTCTACAAATACCGATTCTACAAAGTCCGATTCTACAAAGACCGATTCTACAAAGTCCGATTCTACAAATACCGATTCGACAAAGTCCGATTCTACAAAGACCGATTCTACAAAGTCCGATTCTACAAATACTGATTCTACAAAGTCCGATTCTACAAATACCGATTCTACAAATACCGATTCTACAAAGACCGATTCTACAAAAACCGATTCTACAAAGTCCGATTCTACAAATACTGATTCTACAAAGACTGATTCTACAAAGATCGATTGTACAAAGACCGATTCTACAAAGACCGATTCTACAAAAACCGATTCTACAAAGTCCGATTCTACAAAGACCGATTCTACAAAAACCGATTCTACAAAGTCCGATTCTACAAATACTGATTCTACAAAGACCGATTCTACAAAAACCGATTCTACAAAGTTCGATTCTACAAAGACCGATTCTACAAAGACCGATTCTACAAAAACCGATTCTACAAAGACCGATTCTACAAAGACCGATTCTACAAAGTCCGATTCTACAAAAACCGATTCTACAAATACCGATTCTACAAAGACCGATTCTACAAAAACCGATTCTACAAAGTCTGATTCTAGAAATACCGATTCTACAAAGACCGATTCTACAAAAACTGATTCTACAAATACCGATTCTACAAATACCGATTCTACAAAAACCGATTCTACAAAGTCCGATTCTACAAATACCGATTCGACAAAGACCGATTCTACAAAGACCGTTTCTACAAAGTCCGATTCTACAAATACTGATTCTACAAAGTCCGATTCCACAAATACCGATTCTACAAATACCGATTCTACAAATACCGATTCTACAAAGACCGATTCTACAAAAACCGATTCTACAAAGTCTGATTCTACAAATACCGATTCTACAAAAACCGATTCTACAAAGTCCGATTCTACAAATACCGATTCTACAAATACCGATTCTACAAATACCGATTCTACAAAGACCGATTCTACAAAAGCCGATTCTACAAAGTCCGATTCTACAAATACCAATTCTACAAAGTCCGATTCTACAATGACCGATTCTACAAAAACCGATTCTACAAAAACCGATTCTACAATGACCGATTCTACAAAAACCGATTCTACAAAGACCGATTCTACAAAAACCGATTCTACAAAGACCGATTCTACAAAGACCGATTCTACAAAGTCCGATTCTACAAAAACCGATTCTACAAATACCGATTCTACAAAGACCGATTCTACAAAAACCGATTCTACAAAGTCTGATTCTAGAAATACCGATTCTACAAATACCAATTCTACAAAGACCGATTCTACAATGACCGATTCTACAAAGACCGATTCTACAAAGACCGATTCTACAAAGTCCGATTCTACAAAAACCGATTCTACAAATACCGATTCTACAAAGTCCGATTCTACAAAGACCGATTCTACAAAGTCCGATTCTACAAATACCGATTCGACAAAGTCCGATTCTACAAAGACCGATTCTACAAAGTCCGATTCTACAAATACTGATTCTACAAAGTCCGATTCTACAAATACCGATTCTACAAATACCGATTCTACAAAGACCGATTCTACAAAAACCGATTCTACAAAGTCCGATTCTACAAATACTGATTCTACAAAGACTGATTCTACAAAGATCGATTGTACAAAGACCGATTCTACAAAGACCGATTCTACAAAAACCGATTCTACAAAGTCCGATTCTACAAAGACCGATTCTACAAAAACCGATTCTACAAAGTCCGATTCTACAAATACTGATTCTACGAAGACCGATTCTACAAAAACCGATTCTACAAAGTTCGATTCTACAAAGACCGATTCTACAAAGACCGATTCTACAAAAACCGATTCTACAAAGACCGATTCTACAAAGACCGATTCTACAAAGTCCGATTCTACAAAAACCGATTCTACAAATACCGATTCTACAAAGACCGATTCTACAAAAACCGATTCTACAAAGTCTGATTCTAGAAATACCGATTCTACAAAGACCGATTCTACAAAAACTGATTCTACAAATACCGATTCTACAAATACCGATTCTACAAAAACCGATTCTACAAAGTCCGATTCTACAAATACCGATTCGACAAAGACCGATTCTACAAAGACCGTTTCTACAAAGTCCGATTCTACAAATACTGATTCTACAAAGTCCGATTCCACAAATACCGATTCTACAAATACCGATTCTACAAATACCGATTCTACAAAGACCGATTCTACAAAAACCGATTCTACAAAGTCTGATTCTACAAATACCGATTCTACAAAAACCGATTCTACAAAGTCCGATTCTACAAATACCGATTCTACAAATACCGATTCTACAAATACCGATTCTACAAAGACCGATTCTACAAAAGCCGATTCTACAAAGTCCGATTCTACAAATACCAATTCTACAAAGTCCGATTCTACAATGACCGATTCTACAAAAACCGATTCTACAAAAACCGATTCTACAATGACCGATTCTACAAAAACCGATTCTACAAAGACCGATTCTACAAAAACCGATTCTACAAAGACCGATTCTACAAAGACCGATTCTACAAAGTCCGATTCTACAAAAACCGATTCTACAAATACCGATTCTACAAAGACCGATTCTACAAAAACCGATTCTACAAAGTCTGATTCTAGAAATACCGATTCTACAAAGACCGATTCTACAAATACCGATTCTACAAAGTCCGATTCTACAAATACTGATTCTACAAAGACCGATTCTACAAAGATCGATTGTACAAAGACCGATTCTACAAAAACCGATTCTACAAATACCGATTTTACAAAGACCGATTTTACAAAGACCGATTCTACAAAAACCGATTCTACAAAGTCCGATTCTACAAATACCGATTCTACAAAGTTTGATTCTACAAAGTCCGATTCTACAAATACCGATTCTACAAAGACCGATTCTACAAATACTGATTCTACAAAGACCGATTCTACAAAGTCCGATTCTACAAAGACCGATTCTACAAAGACCGATTCTACAAATACCGATTCTACAAAGTCCGATTCTACAAATACTGACTCTACAAAGACCGATTCTACAAAGATCGATTGTACAAAGACCGATTCTACAAAAACCGATTCTACAAAGTCCGATTCTACAAATACCGATTCTACAAAGTTTGATTCTACAAATACCAATTCTACAAAGACCGATTCTACAAAGACCGATTCTACAAAGTCCGATTCTACAAATACCAATTCTACAAAGACCGATTCTACAAAGACCGATTCCACAAAGACCGATTCTACAAAGACCGATTCTACAAAGTCCGATTCTACAAATACCGATTCGACAAAGTCCGATTCTACAAAGACCGATTCTACAAAGTCCGATTCTACAAATACTGATTCTACAAAGTCCGATTCTACAAATACCGATTCTCCAGATACCGATTCTACAAATACCGATTCTACAAAGTCCGATTCTACAAATACCGATTCTACAAATACCGATTCTACAAAAACCGATTCTACAAAGTCCGATTCTACAAATACTGATTCTACAAAGACCGATTCTACAAAGATCGATTGTACAAAGACCGATTCTACAAAGACCGATTCTACAAAAACCGATTCTACAAAGTCCGATTCTACAAAGACCGATTCTACAAAGACCGATTCTACAAAAACCGATTCTACAAAGACCGATTCTACAAAGACCGATTCTACAAAGTCCGATTCTACAAAAACCGATTCTACAAATACCGATTCTACAAAGACCGATTCTACAAAAACCGATTCTACAAAGTCTGATTCTAGAAATACCGATTCTACAAAGACCGATTCTACAAATACCGATTCTACAAAGTCCGATTCTACAAATACTGATTCTACAAAGACCGATTCTACAAAGATCGATTGTACAAAGACCGATTCTACAAAAACCGATTCTACAAAGTCCGATTCTACAAATACCGATTCTACAAAGTCTGATTCTAGAAATACCGATTCTACAAAGACCGATTCTACAAATACCGATTATACAAAGTCCGATTCTACAAATACTGATTCTACAAAGACCGATTCTACAAAGATCGATTGTACAAAGACCGATTCTACAAAAACCGATTCTACAAATACCGATTTTACAAAGACCGATTTTACAAAGACCGATTCTACAAAAACCGATTCTACAAAGTCCGATTCTACAAATACCGATTCTACAAAGTTTGATTCTACAAAGTCCGATTCTACAAATACCGATTCTACAAAGACCGATTCTACAAATACTGATTCTACAAAGACCGATTCTACAAAGTCCGATTCTACAAAGACCGAGTCTACAAAGACCGATTCTACAAAAACCGATTCTACAAAGTCCGATTCTACAAAGATCGATTGTACAAAGACCGATTCTACAAAGACCGATTCTACAAAAACCGATTCTACAAAGTCCGATTCTAGAAAGACCGATTCTACAAAGACCGATTCTACAAAAACCGATTCTACAAAGACCGATTCTACAAAGACCGATTCTACAAAGTCCGATTCTACAAAAACCGATTCTACAAATACCGATTCTACAAAGACCGATTCTACAAAAACCGATTCTACAAAGTCTGATTTTAGAAATACCGATTCTACAAAGACCGATTCTACAAATACCGATTCTACAAAGTCCGATTCTACAAATACTGATTCTATAAAGACCGATTCTACAAAGATCGATTGTACAAAGACCGATTCTACAAAAACCGATTCTACAAAGTCCGATTCTACAAATACCGATTCTACAAAGTTTGATTCTACAAAGTCCGATTCTACAAATACCGATTCTACAAAGACCGATTCTACAAATACTGATTCTACAAAGACCGATTCTACAAAGTCCGATTCTACAAAGACCGAGTCTACAAAGACCGATTCTACAAAAACCGATTCTACAAAGTCCGATTCTACAAAGATCGATTGTACAAAGACCGATTCTACAAAGACCGATTCTACAAAGTCCGATTCTACAAATACTGATTCTGCAAAGTCCGATTCTACAAATACCGATTCTACAAAGTCCGATTCTACAAATACTGACTCTACAAAGACCGATTCTACAAAGATCGATTGTACAAAGACCGATTCTACAAAAACCGATTCTACAAAGTCCGATTCTACAAATACCGATTCTACAAAGTTTGATTCTACAAATACCAATTCTACAAAGACCGATTCTACAAAGACCGATTCTACAAAGTCCGATTCTACAAATACCAATTCTACAAAGACCGATTCTACAAAGACCGATTCCACAAAGACCGATTCTACAAAGACCGATTCTACAAAGTCCGATTCTACAAATACCGATTCGACAAAGTCCGATTCTACAAAGACCGATTCTACAAAGTCCGATTCTACAAATACTGATTCTAAAGGGTCCGATTCTACAAATACCGATGCTCCAAATACCGATTCTACAAATACCGATTCTACAAAGTCCGATTCTACAAATACCGATTCTACAAATACCGATTCTACAAAAACCGATTCTACAAAGTCCGATTCTACAAATACTGATTCTACAAAGACCGATTCTACAAAGATCGATTGTACAAAGACCGATTCTACAAAGACCGATTCTACAAAAACCGATTCTACAAAGTCCGATTCTACAAAGACCGATTCTACAAAGACCGATTCTACAAAAACCGATTCTACAAAGACCGATTCTACAAAGACCGATTCTACAAAGTCCGATTCTACAAAAACCGATTCTACAAATACCGATTCTACAAAGACCGATTCTACAAAAACCGATTCTACAAAGTCTGATTCTAGAAATACCGATTCTACAAAGACCGATTCTACAAATACCGATTCTACAAAGTCCGATTCTACAAATACTGATTCTACAAAGACCGATTCTACAAAGATCGATTGTACAAAGACCGATTCTACAAAAACCGATTCTACAAAGTCCGATTCTACAAATACCGATTCTACAAAGTTTGATTCTACAAAGTCCGATTCTACAAATACCGATTCTACAAAGTCCGATTCTACAAATACTGATTCTACAAAGTCCGATTCTACAAAGATCGATTGTACAAAGACCGATTCTACAAAAACCGATTCTACAAAGTCCGATTCTACAAATACCGATTCTACAAAGTCCGATTCTACAAATACCGATTCTACAAATACCGATTCTACAAATACCGATTCTACAAAGACCGATTCTACAAAAACCGATTCTACAAAGTCCGATTCTACAAATACCAATTCTACAAAGACCGATTCTACAATGACCGATTCTACAAAGACCGATTCTACAAAGACCGATTCTACAAAGTCCGATTCTACAAAAACCGATTCTACAAATACCGATTCTACAAAGTCCGATTCTACAAAGACCGATTCTACAAAGTCCGATTCTACAAATACTGATTCTACAAAGTCCGATTCTACAAATACCGACTCTACAAAGTCCGATTCTACAAATACTGATTTTACAAAGACCGATTCTACAAAGATCGATTGTACAAAGACCGATTCTACAAAAACCGATTCTACAAAGTCCGATTCTACAAATACCGATTCTACAAAGTTTGATTCTACAAATACCATTTCTACAAAGACCGATTCTACAAAGACCGATTCTACAAAGTCCGATTCTACAAATACCAATTCTACAAAGACCGATTCTACAAAGACCGATTCCACAAAGACCGATTCTACAAAGACCGATTCTACAAAGTCCGATTCTACAAATACCGATTCGACAAAGTCCGATTCTACAAAGACCGATTCTACAAAGTCCGATTCTACAAATACTGATTCTACAAAGTCCGATTCTACAAATACCGATTCTACAAATACCGATTCTACAAATACCGATTCTACAAAGTCCGATTCTACAAATACCGATTCTACAAATACCGATTCTACAAAAACCGATTCTACAAAGTCCGATTCTACAAATACTGATTCTACAAAGACCGATTCTACAAAGATCGATTGTACAAAGACCGATTCTACAAAGACCGATTCTACAAAAACCGATTCTACAAAGTCCGATTCTACAAAGACCGATTCTACAAAGTCCGATTCTACAAATACCGATTCTACAAATACCGATTCTACAAATACCGATTCTACAAAGACCGATTCTACAAAGACCGATTCTACAAAGTCCGATTCTACAAAAACCGATTCTACAAATACCGATTCTACAAAGTCCGATTCTACAAAGACCGATTCTACAAAGTCCGATTCTACAAATACTGATTCTACAAAGTCCGATTCTACAAAGACCGATTCTACAAAGACCGATTCTACAAAAACCGATTCTACAAAGACCGATTCTACAAAGACCGATTCTACAAAGTCCGATTCTACAAAAACCGATTCTACAAATACCGATTCTACAAAGACCGATTCTACAAAAACCGATTCTACAAAGTCTGATTCTAGAAATACCGATTCTACAAAGACCGATTCTACAAAAACTGATTCTACAAATACCGATTCTACAAATACCGATTCTACAAAAACCGATTCTACAAAGTCCGATTCTACAAATACCGATTCGACAAAGTCCGATTCTACAAAGACCGTTTCTACAAAGTCCGATTCTACAAATACTGATTCTACAAAGTCCGATTCTACAAATACCGATTCTACAAATACCGATTCTACAAATACCGATTCTACAAAGACCGATTCTACAAAAACCGATTCTACAAAGTCTGATTCTACAAATACCGATTCTACAAAAACCGATTCTACAAAGTCCGATTCTACAAATACCGATTCTACAAATACCGATTCTACAAATACCGATTCTACAAAGACCGATTCTACAAAAACCGATTCTACAAAGTCCGATTCTACAAATACCAATTCTACAAAGTCCGATTCTACAATGACCGATTCTACAAAAACCGATTCTACAAAAACCGATTCTACAATGACCGATTCTACAAAAACCGATTCTACAAAGACCGATTCTACAAAGACCGATTCTACAAAGTCCGATTCTACAAAAACCGATTCTACAAATACCGATTCTACAAAAACCGATTCTACAAAGTCTGATTCTACAAATACTGATTCTACAAAGACCGATTCTACAAAGATCGATTGTACAAAGACCGATTCTACAAAAACCGATTCTACAAATACCGATTTTACAAAGACCGATTTTACAAAGACCGATTCTACAAAAACCGATTCTACAAAGTCCGATTCTACAAATACCGATTCTACAAAGTTTGATTCTACAAAGTCCGATTCTACAAATACCGATTCTACAAAGTCCGATTCTACAAATACTGATTCTACAAAGACAGATTCTACAAAGTCCGATTCTACAAAGACCGATTCTACAAAGACCGATTCTACAAAAACCGATTCTACAAAGTCCGATTCTACAAAGATCGATTGTACAAAGACCGATTCTACAAAGACCGATTCTACAAAAACCGATTCTACAAAGTCCGATTCTATAAAGACCGATTCTACAAAGACCGATTCTACAAAAACCGATTCTACAAAGACCGATTCTACAAAGACCGATTCTACAAAGTCCGATTCTACAAAAACCGATTCTACAAATACCGATTCTACAAAGACCGATTCTACAAAAACCGATTCTACAAAGTCTGATTCTAGAAATACCGATTCTACAAAGACCGTTTCTACAAAGTCCGATTCTACAAATACTGATTCTACAAAGTCCGATTCTACAAATACCGATTCTACAAATACCGATTCTACAAATACCGATTCTACAAAGACCGATTCTACAAAAACCGATTCTACAAAGTCTGATTCTACAAATACCGATTCTACAAAAACCGATTCTACAAAGTCCGATTCTACAAATACCGATTCTACAAATACCGATTCTACAAATACCGATTCTACAAAGACCGATTCTACAAAAACCGATTCTACAAAGTCCGATTCTACAAATACCAATTCTACAAAGTCCGATTCTACAATGACCGATTCTACAAAAACCGATTCTACAAAAACCGATTCTACAATGACCGATTCTACAAAAACCGATTCTACAAAGACCGATTCTACAAAGACCGATTCTACAAAGTCCGATTCTACAAAAACCGATTCTACAAATACCGATTCTACAAAAACCGATTCTACAAAGTCTGATTCTACAAATACTGATTCTACAAAGACCGATTCTACAAAGATCGATTGTACAAAGACCGATTCTACAAAAACCGATTCTACAAATACCGATTTTACAAAGACCGATTTTACAAAGACCGATTCTACAAAAACCGATTCTACAAAGTCCGATTCTACAAATACCGATTCTACAAAGTTTGATTCTACAAAGTCCGATTCTACAAATACCGATTCTACAAAGTCCGATTCTACAAATACTGATTCTACAAAGACCGATTCTACAAAGTCCGATTCTACAAAGACCGATTCTACAAAGACCGATTCTACAAAAACCGATTCTACAAAGTCCGATTCTACAAAGATCGATTGTACAAAGACCGATTCTACAAAGACCGATTCTACAAAAACCGATTCTACAAAGTCCGATTCTATAAAGACCGATTCTACAAAGACCGATTCTACAAAAACCGATTCTACAAAGACCGATTCTACAAAGACCGATTCTACAAAGTCCGATTCTACAAAAACCGATTCTACAAATACCGATTCTACAAAGACCGATTCTACAAAAACCGATTCTACAAAGTCTGATTCTAGAAATACCGATTCTACAAAGACCGATTCTACAAATACCGATTCTACAAAGTCCGATTCTACAAATACTGACTCTACAAAGACCGATTCTACAAAGATCGATTGTACAAAGACCGATTCTACAAAAACCGATTCTACAAAGTCCGATTCTACAAATACCGATTCTACAAAGTTTGATTCTACAAATACCAATTCTACAAAGACCGATTCTACAAAGACCGATTCTACAAAGTCCGATTCTACAAATACCAATTCTACAAAGACCGATTCTACAAAGACCGATTCTACAAAGACCGATTCTACAAAGACCGATTCTACAAAGTCCGATTCTACAAATACCGATTCGACAAAGTCCGATTCTACAAAGACCGATTCTACAAAGTCCGATTCTACAAATACTGATTCTACAAAGTCCGATTCTACAAATACCGATTCTACAAATACCGATTCTACAAATACCGATTCTACAAAGTCCGATTCTACAAATACCGATTCTACAAATACCGATTCTACAAAAACCGATTCTACAAAGTCCGATTCTACAAATACTGATTCTACAAAGACCGATTCTACAAAGATCGATTGTACATAGACCGATTCTACAAAGACCGATTCTACAAAAACCGATTCTACAAAGTCCGATTCTACAAAGACCGATTCTACAAAGACCGATTCTACAAAAACCGATTCTACAAAGACCGATTCTACAAAGACCGATTCTACAAAGTCCGATTCTACAAAAACCGATTCTACAAATACCGATTCTACAAAGACCGATTCTACAAAAACCGATTCTACAAAGTCTGATTCTAGAAATACCGATTCTACAAAGACCGATTCTACAAATACCGATTCTACAAAGTCCGATTCTACAAATACTGATTCTACAAAGACCGATTCTACAAAGATCGATTGTACAAAGACCGATTCTACAAAAACCGATTCTACAAAGTCCGATTCTACAAATACCGATTCTACAAAGTTTGATTCTACAAAGTCCGATTCTACAAATACCGATTCTACAAAGTCCGATTCTACAAATACTGATTCTACAAAGACCGATTCTACAAAGATCGATTGTACAAAGACCGATTCTACAAAAACCGATTCTACAAAGTCCGATTCTACAAATACCGATTCTACAAAGTCCGATTCTACAAATACCGATTCTACAAATACCGATTCTACAAATACCGATTCTACAAAGACCGATTCTACAAAAACCGATTCTACAAAGTCCGATTCTACAAATACCAATTCTACAAAGACCGATTCTACAATGACCGATTCTACAAAGACCGATTCTACAAAGACCGATTCTACAAAGTCCGATTCTACAAAAACCGATTCTACAAATACCGATTCTACAAAGACCGATTCTACAAAGTCCGATTCTACAAAAACCGATTCTACAAAAACCGATTCTACAAAGTCCGATTCTACAAATACCAATTCTACAAAGACCGATTCTACAAAAACCGATTCTACAAAGTCCGATTCTATAAAGACCGATTCTACAAAGACCGATTCTACAAAAACCGATTCTACAAAGACCGATTCTACAAAGACCGATTCTACAAAGTCCGATTCTACAAAAACCGATTCTACAAATACCGATTCTACAAAGACCGATTCTACAAAAACCGATTCTACAAAGTCTGATTCTAGAAATACCGATTCTACAAAGACCGTTTCTACAAAGTCCGATTCTACAAATACTGATTCTACAAAGTCCGATTCTACAAATACCGATTCTACAAATACCGATTCTACAAATACCGATTCTACAAAGACCGATTCTACAAAAACCGATTCTACAAAGTCTGATTCTACAAATACCGATTCTACAAAAACCGATTCTACAAAGTCCGATTCTACAAATACCGATTCTACAAATACCGATTCTACAAATACCGATTCTACAAAGACCGATTCTACAAAAACCGATTCTACAAAGTCCGATTCTACAAATACCAATTCTACAAAGTCCGATTCTACAATGACCGATTCTACAAAAACCGATTCTACAAAAACCGATTCTACAATGACCGATTCTACAAAAACCGATTCTACAAAGACCGATTCTACAAAGACCGATTCTACAAAGTTCGATTCTACAAAAACCGATTCTACAAATACCGATTCTACAAAAACCGATTCTACAAAGTCTGATTCTACAAATACTGATTCTACAAAGACCGATTCTACAAAGATCGATTGTACAAAGACCGATTCTACAAAAACCGATTCTACAAATACCGATTTTACAAAGACCGATTTTACAAAGACCGATTCTACAAAAACCGATTCTACAAAGTCCGATTCTACAAATACCGATTCTACAAAGTTTGATTCTACAAAGTCCGATTCTACAAATACCGATTCTACAAAGTCCGATTCTACAAATACTGATTCTACAAAGACCGATTCTACAAAGTCCGATTCTACAAAGACCGATTCTACAAAGACCGATTCTACAAAAACCGATTCTACAAAGTCCGATTCTACAAAGATCGATTGTACAAAGACCGATTCTACAAAGACCGATTCTACAAAAACCGATTCTACAAAGTCCGATTCTATAAAGACCGATTCTACAAAGACCGATTCTACAAAAACCGATTCTACAAAGACCGATTCTACAAAGACCGATTCTACAAAGTCCGATTCTACAAAAACCGATTCTACAAATACCGATTCTACAAAGACCGATTCTACAAAAACCGATTCTACAAAGTCTGATTCTAGAAATACCGATTCTACAAAGACCGATTCTACAAATACCGATTCTACAAAGTCCGATTCTACAAATACTGACTCTACAAAGACCGATTCTACAAAGATCGATTGTACAAAGACCGATTCTACAAAAACCGATTCTACAAAGTCCGATTCTACAAATACCGATTCTACAAAGTTTGATTCTACAAATACCAATTCTACAAAGACCGATTCTACAAAGACCGATTCTACAAAGTCCGATTCTACAAATACCAATTCTACAAAGACCGATTCTACAAAGACCGATTCTACAAAGACCGATTCTACAAAGACCGATTCTACAAAGTCCGATTCTACAAATACTGACTCTACAAAGACCGATTCTACAAAGATCGATTGTACAAAGACCGATTCTACAAAAACCGATTCTACAAAGTCCGATTCTACAAATACCGATTCTACAAAGTTTGATTCTACAAATACCAATTCTACAAAGACCGATTCTACAAAGACCGATTCTACAAAGTCCGATTCTACAAATACCAATTCTACAAAGACCGATTCTACAAAGATCGATTGTACAAAGACCGATTCTACAAAAACCGATTCTACAAAGTCCGATTCTACAAATACCGATTCTACAAAGTTTGATTCTACAAATACCAATTCTACAAAGACCGATTCTACAAAGACCGATTCTACAAAGTCCGATTCTACAAATACCAATTCTACAAAGACCGATTCTACAAAGACCGATTCTACAAAGACCGATTCTACAAATACCGATTCTACAAATACCGATTCTACAAAAACCGATTCTACAAAGTCCGATTCTACAAATACTGATTCTACAAAGACCGATTCTACAAAGATCGATTGTACATAGACCGATTCTACAAAGACCGATTCTACAAAAACCGATTCTACAAAGTCCGATTCTACAAAGACCGATTCTACAAAGACCGATTCTACAAAAACCGATTCTACAAAGACCGATTCTACAAAGACCGATTCTACAAAGTCCGATTCTACAAAAACCGATTCTACAAATACCGATTCTACAAAGACCGATTCTACAAAAACCGATTCTACAAAGTCTGATTCTAGAAATACCGATTCTACAAAGACCGATTCTACAAATACCGATTCTACAAAGTCCGATTCTACAAATACTGATTCTACAAAGACCGATTCTACAAAGATCGATTGTACAAAGACCGATTCTACAAAAACCGATTCTACAAAGTCCGATTCTACAAATACCGATTCTACAAAGTTTGATTCTACAAAGTCCGATTCTACAAATACCGATTCTACAAAGTCCGATTCTACAAATACTGATTCTACAAAGACCGATTCTACAAAGATCGATTGTACAAAGACCGATTCTACAAAAACCGATTCTACAAAGTCCGATTCTACAAATACCGATTCTACAAAGTCCGATTCTACAAATACCGATTCTACAAATACCGATTCTACAAATACCGATTCTACAAAGACCGATTCTACAAAAACCGATTCTACAAAGTCCGATTCTACAAATACCAATTCTACAAAGACCGATTCTACAATGACCGATTCTACAAAGACCGATTCTACAAAGACCGATTCTACAAAGTCCGATTCTACAAAAACCGATTCTACAAATACCAATTCTACAAAGTCCGATTCTACAAAGACCGATTCTACAAAGTCCGATTCTACAAATACTGATTCTACAAAGTCCGATTCTACAAATACCGATTCTACAAAGTCCGATTCTACAAATACTGATTCTACAAAGACCGATTCTACAAAGATCGATTGTACAAAGACCGATTCTACAAAAACCGATTCTACAAAGTCCGATTCTACAAATACCGATTCTACAAAGTTTGATTCTACAAATACAAATTCTACAAAGACCGATTCTACAAAGACCGATTCTACAAAGTCCGATTCTACAAATACCAATTCTACAAAGACCGATTCTACAAAGACCGATTCCACAAAGACCGATTCTACAAAGACCGATTCTACAAAGTCCGATTCTACAAATACCGATTCGACAAAGACCGATTCTACAAAGTCCGATTCTACAAATACCGATTCTACAAATACCGATTCTACAAAGTCCGATTCTACAAAGACCGATTCTACAAAGTCCGATTCTACAAATACCGATTCTACAAATACCGATTCTACAAATACCGATTCTACAAAGACCGATTCTACAAAAACCGATTCTACAAAGTCCGATTCTACAAATACCAATTCTACAAAGACCGATTCTACAATGACCGATTCTACAAAGACCGATTCTACAAAGACCGATTCTACAAAGTCCGATTCTACAAAAACCGATTCTACAAATACCGATTCTACAAAGTCCGATTCTACAAAGACCGATTCTACAAAGTCCGATTCTACAAATACTGATTCTACAAAGTCCGATTCTACAAATACCGATTCTACAAAGTCCGATTCTACAAATACTGATTCTACAAAGACCGATTCTACAAAGATCGATTGTACAAAGACCGATTCTACAAAAACCGATTTTACAAAGTCCGATTCTACAAATACCGATTCTACAAAGTTTGATTCTACAAATACCAATTCTACAAAGACCGATTCTACAAAGACCGATTCTACAAAGTCCGATTCTACAAATACCAATTCTACAAAGACCGATTCTACAAAGACCGATTCCACAAAGACCGATTCTACAAAGACCGATTCTACAAAGTCCGATTCTACAAATACCGATTCGACAAAGTCCGATTCTACAAAGACCGATTCTACAAAGTCCGATTCCACAAATACTGATTCTACAAAGTCCGATTCTACAAATACTGATTCTACAAAGTCCGATTCTACAAATACCGATTCTACAAAGTCCGATTCTACAAATACCGATTCTACAAATACCGATTCTACAAAAACCGATTCTACAAAAACCGATTCTACAAAGTCCGATTCTACAAAGTCCGATTCTACAAAGACCGATTCTACAAAGACCGATTCTACAAACACCGATTCTACAAATACCGATTCTACAAATACCGATTCTACAAAAACCGATTCTACAAAGTCCGATTCTACAAAGACCGATTCTACAAAGTCCGATTCTACAAATACTGATTCTACAAAGTCCGATTCTACAAATACCGATTCTACAAATACCGATTCTACAAATACCGATTCTACAAAGACCGATCCTACAAAAACCGATTCTACAAATACCGATTCTACAAATACCGATTCTACAAAAACCGATTCTACAAAGTCCGATTCTACAAATACCGATTCGACAAAGTCCGATTCTACAAAGACCGATTCTACAAAGTCCGATTCTACAAATACTGATTCTACAAAGTCCGATTCTACAAATACCGATTCTACAAATACCGATTCTACAAATACCGATTCTACAAAGACCGATTCTACAAAAACCGATTCTACAAAGTCCGATTCTACAAATACTGATTCTACAAAAACCGATTCTACAAAGATCGATTGTACAAAGACCGATTCTACTAAGACCGATTCTAGAAAAACCGATTCTACAAAGTCCGATTCTACAAATACCGATTCGACAAAGTCCGATTCTACAAAGACCGATTCTACAAAGTCCGATTCTACAAATACTGATTCTACAAAGTCCGATTCTACAAATACCGATTCTACAAATACCGATTCTACAAATACCGATTCTACAAAGACCGATTCTACAAAAACCGATTCTACAAAGTCTGATTCTACAAATACCGATTCTACAAAAACCGATTCTACAAAGTCCGATTCTACAAATACCGATTCTACAAATACCGATTCTACAAATACCGATTCTACAAAGACCGATTCTACAAAAACCGATTCTACAAAGTCCGATTCTACAAATACCAGTTCTACAAAGACCGATTCTACAATGACCGATTATACAAAGACCGATTCTACAAAGACCGATTCTACAAAGTCCGATTGTACAAAAACCGATTCTACAAATACCGATTCTACAAAGTCCGATTCTACAAATACCGATTCTACAAAGTTTGAATCTACAAATACCAATTCTACAAAGACCGATTCTACAAAGACCGATTCTACAAAGTCCGATTCTACAAATACCAATTCTACAAAGACCGATTCTACAAAGACCGATTCCACAAAGACCGATTCTACAAAGACCGATTCTACAAAGTCCGATTCTACAAATACCGATTCGACAAAGTCCGATTCTACAAAGACCGATTCTACAAATACCGATTCTACAAAAACCGATTCTACAAAAACCGATTCTACAAAGTCCGATTCTACAAATACCGATTCGACAAAGTCCGATTCTACAAAGACCGATTCTACAAAGTCCGATTCTACAAATACTGATTCTACAAAGTCCGATTCTACAAATACCGATTCTACAAATACCGATTCTACAAATACCGATTCTACAAAGACCGATTCTACAAAAACCGATTCTACAAAGTCCGATTCTACAAATACTGATTCTACAAAGACCGATTCTACAAAGATCGATTGTACAAAGACCGATTCTACAAAGACCGATTCTACAAAAACCGATTCTACAAAGTCCGATTCTACAAAGACCGATTCTACAAAGACCGATTCTACAAACACCGATTCTACAAATACCGATTCTACAAATACCGATTCTACAAAAACCGATTCTACAAAGTCCGATTCTACAAATACCGATTCGACAAAGTCCGATTCTACAAAGACCGATTCTACAAAGTCCGATTCTACAAATACTGATTCTACAAAGTCCGATTCTACAAATACCGATTCTACAAATACCGATTCTACAAATACCGATTCTACAAAGACCGATTCTACAAAAACCGATTCTACAAAGTCCGATTCTACAAATACTGATTCTACAAAAACCGATTCTACAAAGATCGATTGTACAAAGACCGATTCTACTAAGACCGATTCTAGAAAAACCGATTCTACAAAGTCCGATTCTACAAATACCGATTCGACAAAGTCCGATTCTACAAAGACCGATTCTACAAAGTCCGATTCTACAAATACTGATTCTACAAAGTCCGATTCTACAAATACCGATTCTACAAATACCGATTCTACAAATACCGATTCTACAAAGACCGATTCTACAAAAACCGATTCTACAAAGTCTGATTCTACAAATACCGATTCTACAAAAACCGATTCTACAAAGTCCGATTCTACAAATACCGATTCTACAAATACCGATTCTACAAATACCGATTCTACAAAGACCGATTCTACAAAAACCGATTCTACAAAGTCCGATTCTACAAATACCAGTTCTACAAAGACCGATTCTACAATGACCGATTCTACAAAGACCGATTCTACAAAGACCGATTCTACAAAGTCCGATTCTACAAAAACCGATTCTACAAATACCGATTCTACAAAGTCCGATTCTACAAATACCGATTCTACAAAGTTTGAATCTACAAATACCAATTCTACAAAGACCGATTCTACAAAGACCGATTCTACAAAGTCCGATTCTACAAATACCAATTCTACAAAGACCGATTCTACAAAGACCGATTCCACAAAGACCGATTCTACAAAGACCGATTCTACAAAGTCCGATTCTACAAATACCGATTCGACAAAGTCCGATTCTACAAAGACCGATTCTACAAAGTCCGATTCTACAAATACTGATTCTACAAAGTCCGATTCTACAAATACCGATTCTACAAATACCGATTCTACAAATACCGATTCTACAAAGTCCGATTCTACAAATACCGATTCTACAAATACCGATTCTACAAAAACCGATTCTACAAAGTCCGATTCTACAAATACTGATTCTACAAAGACCGATTCTACAAAGATCGATTGTACAAAGACCGATTCTACAAAGACCGATTCTACAAAAACCGATTCTACAAAGTCCGATTCTACAAAGACCGATTCTACAAAGACCGATTCTACAAAAACCGATTCTACAAAGACCGATTCTACAAAGACCGATTCTACAAAGTCCGATTCTACAAAAACCGATTCTACAAATACCGATTCTACAAAGACCGATTCTACAAAAACCGATTCTACAAAGTCTGATTCTAGAAATACCGATTCTACAAAGACCGATTCTACAAAAACCGATTCTACAAATACCGATTCTACAAATACCGATTCTACAAAAACCGATTCTACAAAGTCCGATTCTACAAATACCGATTCGACAAAGTCCGATTCTACAAAGACCGATTCTACAAAGTCCGATTCTACAAATACTGATTCTACAAAGTCCGATTCTACAAATACCGATTCTACAAATACCGATTCTACAAATACCGATTCTACAAAGACCGATTCTACAAAAACCGATTCTACAAAGTCCGATTCTACAAATACTGATTCTACAAAGACCGATTCTACAAAGATCGATTGTACAAAGACCGATTCTACAAAGACCGATTCTACAAAAACCGATTCTACAAAGTCCGATTCTACAAAGACCGATTCTACAAAGACCGATTCTACAAAAACCGATTCTACAAATACCGATTCTACAAATACCGATTCTACAAAAACCGATTCTACAAAGTCCGATTCTACAAATACCGATTCGACAAAGTCCGATTCTACAAAGACCGATTCTACAAAGTCCGATTCTACAAATACTGATTCTACAAAGTCCGATTCTACAAATACCGATTCTACAAATACCGATTCTACAAATACCGATTCTACAAAGACCGATTCTACAAAAACCGATTCTACAAAGTCCGATTCTACAAATACTGATTCTACAAAGACCGATTCTACAAAGATCGATTGTACAAAGACCGATTCTACAAAGACCGATTCTACAAAAACCGATTCTACAAAGTCCGATTCTACAAAGACCGATTCTACAAAGACCGATTCTACAAACACCGATTCTACAAATACCGATTCTACAAATACCGATTCTACAAAAACCGATTCTACAAAGTCCGATTCTACAAATACCGATTCTACAAAGTTTGAATCTACAAATACCAATTCTACAAAGACCGATTCTACAAAGACCGATTCTACAAAGTCCGATTCTACAAATACCAATTCTACAAAGACCGATTCTACAAAGACCGATTCCACAAAGACCGATTCTACAAAGACCGATTCTACAAAGTCCGATTCTACAAATACCGATTCGACAAAGTCCGATTCTACAAAGACCGATTCTACAAATACCGATTCTACAAAAACCGATTCTACAAAAACCGATTCTACAAAGTCCGATTCTACAAATACCGATTCGACAAAGTCCGATTCTACAAAGACCGATTCTACAAAGTCCGATTCTACAAATACTGATTCTACAAAGTCCGATTCTACAAATACCGATTCTACAAATACCGATTCTACAAATACCGATTCTACAAAGACCGATTCTACAAAAACCGATTCTACAAAGTCCGATTCTACAAATACTGATTCTACAAAGACCGATTCTACAAAGATCGATTGTACAAAGACCGATTCTACAAAGACCGATTCTACAAAAACCGATTCTACAAAGTCCGATTCTACAAAGACCGATTCTACAAAGACCGATTCTACAAACACCGATTCTACAAATACCGATTCTACAAATACCGATTCTACAAAAACCGATTCTACAAAGTCCGATTCTACAAATACCGATTCGACAAAGTCCGATTCTACAAAGACCGATTCTACAAAGTCCGATTCTACAAATACTGATTCTACAAAGTCCGATTCTACAAATACCGATTCTACAAATACCGATTCTACAAATACCGATTCTACAAAGACCGATTCTACAAAAACCGATTCTACAAAGTCCGATTCTACAAATACTGATTCTACAAAAACCGATTCTACAAAGATCGATTGTACAAAGACCGATTCTACTAAGACCGATTCTAGAAAAACCGATTCTACAAAGTCCGATTCTACAAATACCGATTCGACAAAGTCCGATTCTACAAAGACCGATTCTACAAAGTCCGATTCTACAAATACTGATTCTACAAAGTCCGATTCTACAAATACCGATTCTACAAATACCGATTCTACAAATACCGATTCTACAAAGACCGATTCTACAAAAACCGATTCTACAAAGTCTGATTCTACAAATACCGATTCTACAAAAACCGATTCTACAAAGTCCGATTCTACAAATACCGATTCTACAAATACCGATTCTACAAATACCGATTCTACAAAGACCGATTCTACAAAAACCGATTCTACAAAGTCCGATTCTACAAATACCAGTTCTACAAAGACCGATTCTACAATGACCGATTCTACAAAGACCGATTCTACAAAGACCGATTCTACAAAGTCCGATTCTACAAAAACCGATTCTACAAATACCGATTCTACAAAGTCCGATTCTACAAATACCGATTCTACAAAGTTTGAATCTACAAATACCAATTCTACAAAGACCGATTCTACAAAGACCGATTCTACAAAGTCCGATTCTACAAATACCAATTCTACAAAGACCGATTCTACAAAGACCGATTCCACAAAGACCGATTCTACAAAGACCGATTCTACAAAGTCCGATTCTACAAATACCGATTCGACAAAGTCCGATTCTACAAAGACCGATTCTACAAAGTCCGATTCTACAAATACTGATTCTACAAAGTCCGATTCTACAAATACCGATTCTACAAATACCGATTCTACAAATACCGATTCTACAAAGTCCGATTCTACAAATACCGATTCTACAAATACCGATTCTACAAAAACCGATTCTACAAAGTCCGATTCTACAAATACTGATTCTACAAAGACCGATTCTACAAAGATCGATTGTACAAAGACCGATTCTACAAAGACCGATTCTACAAAAACCGATTCTACAAAGTCCGATTCTACAAAGACCGATTCTACAAAGACCGATTCTACAAAAACCGATTCTACAAAGACCGATTCTACAAAGACCGATTCTACAAAGTCCGATTCTACAAAAACCGATTCTACAAATACCGATTCTACAAAGACCGATTCTACAAAAACCGATTCTACAAAGTCTGATTCTAGAAATACCGATTCTACAAAGACCGATTCTACAAAAACCGATTCTACAAATACCGATTCTACAAATACCGATTCTACAAAAACCGATTCTACAAAGTCCGATTCTACAAATACCGATTCGACAAAGTCCGATTCTACAAAGACCGATTCTACAAAGTCCGATTCTACAAATACTGATTCTACAAAGTCCGATTCTACAAATACCGATTCTACAAATACCGATTCTACAAATACCGATTCTACAAAGACCGATTCTACAAAAACCGATTCTACAAAGTCCGATTCTACAAATACTGATTCTACAAAGACCGATTCTACAAAGATCGATTGTACAAAGACCGATTCTACAAAGACCGATTCTACAAAAACCGATTCTACAAAGTCCGATTCTACAAAGACCGATTCTACAAAGACCGATTCTACAAAAACCGATTCTACAAATACCGATTCTACAAATACCGATTCTACAAAAACCGATTCTACAAAGTCCGATTCTACAAATACCGATTCGACAAAGTCCGATTCTACAAAGACCGATTCTACAAAGTCCGATTCTACAAATACTGATTCTACAAAGTCCGATTCTACAAATACCGATTCTACAAATACCGATTCTACAAATACCGATTCTACAAAGACCGATTCTACAAAAACCGATTCTACAAAGTCCGATTCTACAAATACTGATTCTACAAAGACCGATTCTACAAAGATCGATTGTACAAAGACCGATTCTACAAAGACCGATTCTACAAAAACCGATTCTACAAAGTCCGATTCTACAAAGACCGATTCTACAAAGACCGATTCTACAAACACCGATTCTACAAATACCGATTCTACAAATACCGATTCTACAAAAACCGATTCTACAAAGTCCGATTCTACAAATACCGATTCGACAAAGTCCGATTCTACAAAGACCGATTCTACAAAGTCCGATTCTACAAATACTGATTCTACAAAGTCCGATTCTACAAATACCGATTCTACAAATACCGATTCTACAAATACCGATTCTACAAAGACCGATTCTACAAAAACCGATTCTACAAAGTCCGATTCTACAAATACTGATTCTACAAAAACCGATTCTACAAAGATCGATTGTACAAAGACCGATTCTACTAAGACCGATTCTAGAAAAACCGATTCTACAAAGTCCGATTCTACAAATACCGATTCGACAAAGTCCGATTCTACAAAGACCGATTCTACAAAGTCCGATTCTACAAATACTGATTCTACAAAGTCCGATTCTACAAATACCGATTCTACAAATACCGATTCTACAAATACCGATTCTACAAAGACCGATTCTACAAAAACCGATTCTACAAAGTCTGATTCTACAAATACCGATTCTACAAAAACCGATTCTACAAAGTCCGATTCTACAAATACCGATTCTACAAATACCGATTCTACAAATACCGATTCTACAAAGACCGATTCTACAAAAACCGATTCTACAAAGTCCGATTCTACAAATACCAGTTCTACAAAGACCGATTCTACAATGACCGATTCTACAAAGACCGATTCTACAAAGACCGATTCTACAAAGTCCGATTCTACAAAAACCGATTCTACAAATACCGATTCTACAAAGTCCGATTCTACAAATACCGATTCTACAAAGTTTGAATCTACAAATACCAATTCTACAAAGACCGATTCTACAAAGACCGATTCTACAAAGTCCGATTCTACAAATACCAATTCTACAAAGACCGATTCTACAAAGACCGATTCCACAAAGACCGATTCTACAAAGACCGATTCTACAAAGTCCGATTCTACAAATACCGATTCGACAAAGTCCGATTCTACAAAGACCGATTCTACAAAGTCCGATTCTACAAATACTGATTCTACAAAGTCCGATTCTACAAATACCGATTCTACAAATACCGATTCTACAAATACCGATTCTACAAAGTCCGATTCTACAAATACCGATTCTACAAATACCGATTCTACAAAAACCGATTCTACAAAGTCCGATTCTACAAATACTGATTCTACAAAGACCGATTCTACAAAGATCGATTGTACAAAGACCGATTCTACAAAGACCGATTCTACAAAAACCGATTCTACAAAGTCCGATTCTACAAAGACCGATTCTACAAAGACCGATTCTACAAAAACCGATTCTACAAAGACCGATTCTACAAAGACCGATTCTACAAAGTCCGATTCTACAAAAACCGATTCTACAAATACCGATTCTACAAAGACCGATTCTACAAAAACCGATTCTACAAAGTCTGATTCTAGAAATACCGATTCTACAAAGACCGATTCTACAAAAACCGATTCTACAAATACCGATTCTACAAATACCGATTCTACAAAAACCGATTCTACAAAGTCCGATTCTACAAATACCGATTCGACAAAGTCCGATTCTACAAAGACCGATTCTACAAAGTCCGATTCTACAAATACTGATTCTACAAAGTCCGATTCTACAAATACCGATTCTACAAATACCGATTCTACAAATACCGATTCTACAAAGACCGATTCTACAAAAACCGATTCTACAAAGTCCGATTCTACAAATACTGATTCTACAAAGACCGATTCTACAAAGATCGATTGTACAAAGACCGATTCTACAAAGACCGATTCTACAAAAACCGATTCTACAAAGTCCGATTCTACAAAGACCGATTCTACAAAGACCGATTCTACAAAAACCGATTCTACAAATACCGATTCTACAAATACCGATTCTACAAAAACCGATTCTACAAAGTCCGATTCTACAAATACCGATTCGACAAAGTCCGATTCTACAAAGACCGATTCTACAAAGTCCGATTCTACAAATACTGATTCTACAAAGTCCGATTCTACAAATACCGATTCTACAAATACCGATTCTACAAATACCGATTCTACAAAGACCGATTCTACAAAAACCGATTCTACAAAGTCCGATTCTACAAATACTGATTCTACAAAGACCGATTCTACAAAGATCGATTGTACAAAGACCGATTCTACAAAGACCGATTCTACAAAAACCGATTCTACAAAGTCCGATTCTACAAAGACCGATTCTACAAAGACCGATTCTACAAAAACCGATTCTACAAAGACCGATTCTACAAAGACCGATTCTACAAAGTCCGATTCTACAAATACCGATTCTACAAATACCGATTCTACAAAAACCGATTCTACAAAGTCCGATTCTACAAATACTGATTCTACAAAGACCGATTCTACAAAGATCGATTGTACAAAGACCGATTCTACAAAGACCGATTCTACAAAAACCGATTCTACAAAGTCCGATTCTACAAAGACCGATTCTACAAATACCGATTCTACAAAAACCGATTCTACAAAGTCCGATTCTACAAATACCGATTCGACAAAGTCCGATTCTACAAAGACCGATTCTACAAAGTCCGATTCTACAAAGACCGATTCTACAAAGTCCGATTCTACAAATACTGATTCTACAAAGTCCGATTCTACAAATACCGATTCTACAAATACCGATTCTACAAATACCGATTCTACAAAGTCCGATTCTACAAATACCGATTCTACAAATACCGATTCTACAAAAACCGATTCTACAAAGTCCGATTCTACAAATACTGATTCTACAAAGACCGATTCTACAAAGATCGATTGTACAAAGACCGATTCTACAAAGACCGATTCTACAAAAACCGATTCTACAAAGTCCGATTCTACAAAGACCGATTCTACAAAGACCGATTCTACAAAAACCGATTCTACAAAGACCGATTCTACAAAGACCGATTCTACAAAGTCCGATTCTACAAAAACCGATTCTACAAATACCGATTCTACAAAGACCGATTCTACAAAAACCGATTCTACAAAGTCTGATTCTAGAAATACCGATTCTACAAAGACCGATTCTACAAAAACCGATTCTACAAATACCGATTCTACAAATACCGATTCTACAAAAACCGATTCTACAAAGTCCGATTCTACAAATACCGATTCGACAAAGTCCGATTCTACAAAGACCGATTCTACAAAGTCCGATTCTACAAATACTGATTCTACAAAGTCCGATTCTACAAATACCGATTCTACAAATACCGATTCTACAAATACCGATTCTACAAAGACCGATTCTACAAAAACCGATTCTACAAAGTCCGATTCTACAAATACTGATTCTACAAAGACCGATTCTACAAAGATCGATTGTACAAAGACCGATTCTACAAAGACCGATTCTACAAAAACCGATTCTACAAAGTCCGATTCTACAAAGACCGATTCTACAAAGACCGATTCTACAAAAACCGATTCTACAAATACCGATTCTACAAATACCGATTCTACAAAAACCGATTCTACAAAGTCCGATTCTACAAATACCGATTCGACAAAGTCCGATTCTACAAAGACCGATTCTACAAAGTCCGATTCTACAAATACTGATTCTACAAAGTCCGATTCTACAAATACCGATTCTACAAATACCGATTCTACAAATACCGATTCTACAAAGACCGATTCTACAAAAACCGATTCTACAAAGTCCGATTCTACAAATACTGATTCTACAAAGACCGATTCTACAAAGATCGATTGTACAAAGACCGATTCTACAAAGACCGATTCTACAAAAACCGATTCTACAAAGTCCGATTCTACAAAGACCGATTCTACAAAGACCGATTCTACAAACACCGATTCTACAAATACCGATTCTACAAATACCGATTCTACAAAAACCGATTCTACAAAGTCCGATTCTACAAATACCGATTCGACAAAGTCCGATTCTACAAAGACCGATTCTACAAAGTCCGATTCTACAAATACTGATTCTACAAAGTCCGATTCTACAAATACCGATTCTACAAATACCGATTCTACAAATACCGATTCTACAAAGACCGATTCTACAAAAACCGATTCTACAAAGTCCGATTCTACAAATACTGATTCTACAAAAACCGATTCTACAAAGATCGATTGTAAAAAGACCGATTCTACAAAGACCGATTCTACAAATACCGATTCTACAAATACCGATTCTACAAAGACCGATTCTACAAAAACCGATTCTACAAAGTCTGATTCTACAAATACCGATTCTACAAAAACCGATTCTACAAAGTCCGATTCTACAAATACCGATTCTACAAATACCGATTCTACAAATACCGATTCTACAAAGACCGATTCTACAAAAACCGATTCTACAAAGTCCGATTCTACAAATACCAGTTCTACAAAGACCGATTCTACAATGACCGATTCTACAAAGACCGATTCTACAAAGACCGATTCTACAAAGTCCGATTCTACAAAAACCGATTCTACAAATACCGATTCTACAAAGTCCGATTCTACAAATACCGATTCTACAAAGTTTGAATCTACAAATACCAATTCTACAAAGACCGATTCTACAAAGACCGATTCTACAAAGTCCGATTCTACAAATACCAATTCTACAAAGACCGATTCTACAAAGACCGATTCCACAAAGACCGATTCTACAAAGACCGATTCTACAAAGTCCGATTCTACAAATACCGATTCGACAAAGTCCGATTCTACAAAGACCGATTCTACAAAGTCCGATTCTACAAATACTGATTCTACAAAGTCCGATTCTACAAATACCGATTCTACAAATACCGATTCTACAAATACCGATTCTACAAAGTCCGATTCTACAAATACCGATTCTACAAATACCGATTCTACAAAAACCGATTCTACAAAGTCCGATTCTACAAATACTGATTCTACAAAGACCGATTCTACAAAGATCGATTGTACAAAGACCGATTCTACAAAGACCGATTCTACAAAAACCGATTCTACAAAGTCCGATTCTACAAAGACCGATTCTACAAAGACCGATTCTACAAAAACCGATTCTACAAAGACCGATTCTACAAAGACCGATTCTACAAAGTCCGATTCTACAAAAACCGATTCTACAAATACCGATTCTACAAAGACCGATTCTACAAAAACCGATTCTACAAAGTCTGATTCTAGAAATACCGATTCTACAAAGACCGATTCTACAAAAACCGATTCTACAAATACCGATTCTACAAATACCGATTCTACAAAAACCGATTCTACAAAGTCCGATTCTACAAATACCGATTCGACAAAGTCCGATTCTACAAAGACCGATTCTACAAAGTCCGATTCTACAAATACTGATTCTACAAAGTCCGATTCTACAAATACCGATTCTACAAATACCGATTCTACAAATACCGATTCTACAAAGACCGATTCTACAAAAACCGATTCTACAAAGTCCGATTCTACAAATACTGATTCTACAAAGACCGATTCTACAAAGATCGATTGTACAAAGACCGATTCTACAAAGACCGATTCTACAAAAACCGATTCTACAAAGTCCGATTCTACAAAGACCGATTCTACAAAGACCGATTCTACAAAAACCGATTCTACAAATACCGATTCTACAAATACCGATTCTACAAAAACCGATTCTACAAAGTCCGATTCTACAAATACCGATTCGACAAAGTCCGATTCTACAAAGACCGATTCTACAAAGTCCGATTCTACAAATACTGATTCTACAAAGTCCGATTCTACAAATACCGATTCTACAAATACCGATTCTACAAATACCGATTCTACAAAGACCGATTCTACAAAAACCGATTCTACAAAGTCCGATTCTACAAATACTGATTCTACAAAGACCGATTCTACAAAGATCGATTGTACAAAGACCGATTCTACAAAGACCGATTCTACAAAAACCGATTCTACAAAGTCCGATTCTACAAAGACCGATTCTACAAAGACCGATTCTACAAAAACCGATTCTACAAAGACCGATTCTACAAAGACCGATTCTACAAAGTCCGATTCTACAAATACCGATTCTACAAATACCGATTCTACAAAAACCGATTCTACAAAGTCCGATTCTACAAATACTGATTCTACAAAGACCGATTCTACAAAGATCGATTGTACAAAGACCGATTCTACAAAGACCGATTCTACAAAAACCGATTCTACAAAGTCCGATTCTACAAAGACCGATTCTACAAAGACCGATTTTACAAAAACCGATTCTACAAAGACCGATTCTACAAAGACCGATTCTACAAAGTCCGATTCTACAAAAACCGATTCTACAAATACCGATTCTACAAAGACCGATTCTACAAAAACCGATTCTACAAAGTCTGATTCTAGAAATACCGATTCTACAAAGACCGATTCTACAAAAACTGATTCTACAAATACCGATTCTACAAATACCGATTCTACAAAAACCGATTCTACAAAGTCCGATTCTACAAATACCGATTCGACAAAGTCCGATTCTACAAAGACCGATTCTACAAAGTCCGATTCTACAAATACTGATTCTACAAAGTCCGATTCTACAAATACCGATTCTACAAATACCGATTCTACAAATACCGATTCTACAAACACCGATTCTACAAAAACCGATTCTACAATGTCTGATTCTACAAATACCGATTCTACAAAAACCGATTCTACAAAGTCCGATTCTACAAATACCGATTCTACAAATACCGATTCTACAAATACCGATTCTACAAAGACCGATTCTACAAAAACCGATTCTACAAAGTCCGATTCTACAAATACCAATTCTACAAAGACCGATTCTACAATGACCGATTCTACAAAAACCGATTCTACAAAAACCGATTCTACAATGACCGATTCTACAAAAACCGATTCTACAAAAACCGATTCTACAAAGTCCGATTCTACAAATACCGATTCTACAAAGTCCGATTCTACAAAGACCGATTCTACAAAGTCCGATTCTACAAATACCGATTCTACAAAGTCCGATTCTACAAATACCAATTCTACAAAGACCGATTCTACAAAGACCGATTCCACAAAGACCGATTCTACAAAGACCGATTCTACAAAGTCCGATTCTACAAAGACCGATTCTACAAAAACAGATTCTACAAATACCGATTCTACAAAGACCGATTCTACAAAAACCGATTCTACAAAGTCCGATTCTACAAAGACCGATTCTACAAAGTCCGATTCTACAAATACCGATTCTACAAAGTCCGATTCTACAAATACCAATTCTACAAAAACCGATTCTACAAAGACCGATTCCACAAAGACCGATTCTACAAAGACCGATTCTACAAAGTCCGATTCTACAAAGACCGATTCTACAAAAACAGATTCTACAAATACCGATTCTACAAAGACCGATTCTACAAAAACCGATTCTACAAAGTCCGATTCTACAAAGACCGATTCTACAAAGACCGATTCTACAAAAACCGATTCTACAAAGACCGATTCTACAAAAACCGATTCTACAAATACCGATTTTACAAAGACCGATTCTACAAAGACCGATTCCACAAATACCGATTCTACAAAGACCGATTCTACAAAGTCCTATTCTACAAAGTCCGATTCTACAAATACCGATTCGACAAAGTCCGATTCTACAAAGACCGATTCTACAAAGTCCGATTCTACAAATACTGATTCTACAAAGTCCGATTCTACAAATACCGATTCTACAAAAACCGATTCTACAAAGTCCGATTCTACAAAAACCGATTCTACAAATACCGATTTTAAAAAGACCGATTTTACAAAGACCGATTCTACAAAAACCGATTCTACAAAGTCCGATTCTACAAATACCGATTCTACAAAGTCCGATTCTACAAATACCAATTCTACAAAGACCGATTCTACAAAGACCGATTCCACAAAGACCGATTCTACAAAGACCGATTCTACAAAGTCCGATTCTACAAAAACAGATTCTACAAATACCGATTCTACAAAGTCCGATTCTACAAATACCAATTCTACAAAGACCGATTCTACAAAGACCGATTCCACAAAGACCGATTCTACAAAGACCGATTCTACAAAAACAGATTCTACAAATACCGATTCTACAAAGACCGATTCTACAAAAACCGATTCTACAAAGTCCGATTCTACAAAGACCGATTCTACAAAGTTCGATTCTACAAATACCGATTCGACAAAGTCCGATTCTACAAAGACCGATTCTACAAAGTCCGATTCTACAAATACTGATTCTACAAAGTCCGATTCTACAAATACCGATTCTACAAATACCGATTCTACAAATACCGATTCTACAAAGACCGATTCTACAAAAACCGATTCTACAAAGTCTGATTCTACAAAGACCGATTCTACAAAGACCGATTCTACAAAGTCCGATTCTACAAAAACCGATTCTACAAATACCGATTCTACAAAGTCCGATTCTACAAATACCGATTCTACAAAGTTTGAATCTACAAATACCAATTCTACAAAGACCGATTCTACAAAGACCGATTCTACAAAGTCCGATTCTACAAATACCAATTCTACAAAGACCGATTCTACAAAGACCGATTCCACAAAGACCGATTCTACAAAGACCGATTCTACAAAGTCCGATTCTACAAATACCGATTCGACAAAGTCCGATTCTACAAAGACCGATTCTACAAAGTCCGATTCTACAAATACTGATTCTACAAAGTCCGATTCTACAAATACCGATTCTACAAATACCGATTTTACAAATACCGATTCTACAAAGTCCGATTCTACAAATACCGATTCTACAAATACCGATTCTACA
Source organism: Ganaspis brasiliensis (assembly GCA_037103525.1). Taxonomy (NCBI): domain Eukaryota; kingdom Metazoa; phylum Arthropoda; class Insecta; order Hymenoptera; family Figitidae; genus Ganaspis; species Ganaspis brasiliensis. The sequence continues at coordinate 995,774 of JAZKLR010000475.1, forward strand.
AAAACCGATTCTACAAAGTCCGATTCTACAAATACTGATTCTACAAAGACCGATTCTACAAAGATCGATTGTACAAAGACCGATTCTACAAAGACCGATTCTACAAAAACCGATTCTACAAAGTCCAATTCTACAAAGACCGATTCTACAAAGACCGATTCTACAAAAACCGATTCTACAAAGACCGATTCTACAAAGACCGATTCTACAAAGTCCGATTCTACAAAAACCGATTCTACAAATACCGATTCTACAAAGACCGATTCTACAAAAACCGATTCTACAAAGTCCGATTCTACAAATACCGATTCGACAAAGTCCGATTCTACAAAGACCGATTCTACAAAGTCCGATTCTACAAATACTGATTCTACAAAGTCCGATTCTACAAATACCGATTCTACAAATACCGATTCTACAAATACCGATTCTACAAAGACCGATTCTACAAAAACCGATTCTACAAAGTCCGATTCTACAAATACTGATTCTACAAAGACCGATTCTACAAAGATCGATTGTACAAAGACCGATTCTACAAAGACCGATTCTACAAAAACCGATTCTACAAAGTCCGATTCTACAAAGACCGATTCTACAAAGACCGATTCTACAAAAACCGATTCTACAAATACCGATTCTACAAATACCGATTCTACAAAAACCGATTCTACAAAGTCCGATTCTACAAATACCGATTCGACAAAGTCCGATTCTACAAAGACCGATTCTACAAAGTCCGATTCTACAAATACTGATTCTACAAAGTCCGATTCTACAAATACCGATTCTACAAATACCGATTCTACAAATACCGATTCTACAAAGACCGATTCTACAAAAACCGATTCTACAAAGTCCGATTCTACAAATACTGATTCTACAAAGACCGATTCTACAAAGATCGATTGTACAAAGACCGATTCTACAAAGACCGATTCTACAAAAACCGATTCTACAAAGTCCGATTCTACAAAGACCGATTCTACAAAGACCGATTCTACAAAAACCGATTCTACAAAGACCGATTCTACAAAGACCGATTCTACAAAGTCCGATTCTACAAATACCGATTCTACAAATACCGATTCTACAAAAACCGATTCTACAAAGTCCGATTCTACAAATACTGATTCTACAAAGACCGATTCTACAAAGATCGATTGTACAAAGACCGATTCTACAAAGACCGATTCTACAAAAACCGATTCTACAAAGTCCGATTCTACAAAGACCGATTCTACAAAGACCAATTCTACAAAAACCGATTCTACAAAGACCGATTCTACAAAGACCGATTCTACAAAGTCCGATTCTACAAAAACCGATTCTACAAATACCGATTCTACAAAGACCGATTCTACAAAAACCGATTCTACAAAGTCTGATTCTAGAAATACCGATTCTACAAAGACCGATTCTACAAAAACTGATTCTACAAATACCGATTCTACAAATACCGATTCTACAAAAACCGATTCTACAAAGTCCGATTCTACAAATACCGATTCTACAAAGTCTGATTCTACAAATACCGATTCTACAAAAACCGATTCTACAAAGTCCGATTCTACAAATACCGATTCTACAAATACCGATTCTACAAATACCGATTCTACAAAGACCGATTCTACAAAAACCGATTCTACAAAGTCCGATTCTACAAATACCAGTTCTACAAAGACCGATTCTACAATGACCGATTCTACAAAGACCGATTCTACAAAGACCGATTCTACAAAGTCCGATTCTACAAAAACCGATTCTACAAATACCGATTCTACAAAGTCCGATTCTACAAATACCGATTCTACAAAGTTTGAATCTACAAATACCAATTCTACAAAGACCGATTCTACAAAGACCGATTCTACAAAGTCCGATTCTACAAATACCAATTCTACAAAGACCGATTCTACAAAGACCGATTCCACAAAGACCGATTCTACAAAGACCGATTCTACAAAGTCCGATTCTACAAATACCGATTCGACAAAGTCCGATTCTACAAAGACCGATTCTACAAAGTCCGATTCTACAAATACTGATTCTACAAAGTCCGATTCTACAAATACCGATTCTACAAATACCGATTCTACAAATACCGATTCTACAAAGTCCGATTCTACAAATACCGATTCTACAAATACCGATTCTACAAAAACCGATTCTACAAAGTCCGATTCTACAAATACTGATTCTACAAAGACCGATTCTACAAAGACCGATTCTACAAAGTCCGATTCTACAAAAACCGATTCTACAAATACCGATTCTACAAAGACCGATTCTACAAAAACCGATTCTACAAAGTCTGATTCTAGAAATACCGATTCTACAAAGACCGATTCTACAAAAACCGATTCTACAAATACCGATTCTACAAATACCGATTCTACAAAAACCGATTCTACAAAGTCCGATTCTACAAATACCGATTCGACAAAGTCCGATTCTACAAAGACCGATTCTACAAAGTCCGATTCTACAAATACTGATTCTACAAAGTCCGATTCTACAAATACCGATTCTACAAATACCGATTCTACAAATACCGATTCTACAAAGACCGATTCTACAAAAACCGATTCTACAAAGTCCGATTCTACAAATACTGATTCTACAAAGACCGATTCTACAAAGATCGATTGTACAAAGACCGATTCTACAAAGACCGATTCTACAAAAACCGATTCTACAAAGTCCGATTCTACAAAGACCGATTCTACAAAGACCGATTCTACAAAAACCGATTCTACAAATACCGATTCTACAAATACCGATTCTACAAAAACCGATTCTACAAAGTCCGATTCTACAAATACCGATTCGACAAAGTCCGATTCTACAAAGACCGATTCTACAAAGTCCGATTCTACAAATACTGATTCTACAAAGTCCGATTCTACAAATACCGATTCTACAAATACCGATTCTACAAATACCGATTCTACAAAGACCGATTCTACAAAAACCGATTCTACAAAGTCCGATTCTACAAATACTGATTCTACAAACACCGATTCTACAAAGATCGATTGTACAAAGACCGATTCTACAAAGACCGATTCTACAAAAACCGATTCTACAAAGTCCGATTCTACAAAGACCGATTCTACAAAGACCGATTCTACAAAAACCGATTCTACAAAGACCGATTCTACAAAGACCGATTCTACAAAGTCCGATTCTACAAATACCGATTCTACAAATACCGATTCTACAAAAACCGATTCTACAAAGTCCGATTCTACAAATACTGATTCTACAAAGACCGATTCTACAAAGATCGATTGTACAAAGACCGATTCTACAAAGACCGATTCTACAAAAACCGATTCTACAAAGTCCGATTCTACAAAGACCGATTCTACAAAGACCGATTTTACAAAAACCGATTCTACAAAGACCGATTCTACAAAGACCGATTCTACAAAGTCCGATTCTACAAAAACCGATTCTACAAATACCGATTCTACAAAGACCGATTCTACAAAAACCGATTCTACAAAGTCTGATTCTAGAAATACCGATTCTACAAAGACCGATTCTACAAAAACTGATTCTACAAATACCGATTCTACAAATACCGATTCTACAAAAACCGATTCTACAAAGTCCGATTCTACAAATACCGATTCGACAAAGTCCGATTCTACAAAGACCGATTCTACAAAGTCCGATTCTACAAATACTGATTCTACAAAGTCCGATTCTACAAATACCGATTCTACAAATACCGATTCTACAAATACCGATTCTACAAAGACCGATTCTACAAAAACCGATTCTACAAAGTCTGATTCTACAAATACCGATTCTACAAAAACCGATTCTACAAAGTCCGATTCTACAAATACCGATTCTACAAATACCGATTCTACAAATACCGATTCTACAAAGACCGATTCTACAAAAACCGATTCTACAAAGTCCGATTCTACAAATACCAATTCTACAAAGACCGATTCTACAATGACCGATTCTACAAAAACCGATTCTACAAAAACCGATTCTACAATGACCGATTCTACAAAGACCGATTCTACAAAAACCGATTCTACAAAGTCCGATTCTACAAATACCGATTCTACAAAGTCCGATTCTACAAATACCAATTCTACAAAGACCGATTCTACAAAGACCGATTCCACAAAGACCGATTCTACAAAGACCGATTCTACAAAGTCCGATTCTACAAAGACCGATTCTACAAAAACAGATTCTACAAATACCGATTCTACAAAGACCGATTCTACAAAAACCGATTCTACAAAGTCCGATTCTACAAAGACCGATTCTACAAAGTCCGATTCTACAAATACCGATTCTACAAAGTCCGATTCTACAAATACCAATTCTACAAAAACCGATTCTACAAAGACCGATTCCACAAAGACCGATTCTACAAAGACCGATTCTACAAAGTCCGATTCTACAAAGACCGATTCTACAAAAACAGATTCTACAAATACCGATTCTACAAAGACCGATTCTACAAAAACCGATTCTACAAAGTCCGATTCTACAAAGACCGATTCTACAAAGACCGATTCTACAAAAACCGATTCTACAAAGACCGATTCTACAAAAACCGATTCTACAAATACCGATTTTACAAAGACCGATTCTACAAAGACCGATTCCACAAATACCGATTCTACAAAGACCGATTCTACAAAGTCCGATTCTACAAAGTCCGATTCTACAAATACCGATTCGACAAAGTCCGATTCTACAAAGACCGATTCTACAAAGTCCGATTCTACAAAAACCGATTCTACAAAGACCGATTCTACAAAGACCGATTCTACAAAGTCCGATTCTACAAAAACCGATTCTACAAATACCGAATGTAAAAAGACCGATTTTACAAAGACCGATTCTACAAAAACCGATTCTACAAAGTCCGATTCTACAAATACCGATTCTACAAAGTCCGATTCTACAAATACCAATTCTACAAAGACCGATTCTACAAAGACCGATTCCACAAAGACCGATTCTACAAAGACCGATTCTACAAAGTCCGATTCTACAAAAACAGATTCTACAAATACCGATTCTACAAAGTCCGATTCTACAAATACCAATTCTACAAAGACCGATTCTACAAAGACCGATTCCACAAAGACCGATTCTACAAAGACCGATTCTACAAAAACAGATTCTACAAATACCGATTCTACAAAGACCGATTCTACAAAAACCGATTCTACAAAGTCCGATTCTACAAAGACCGATTCTACAAAGTCCGATTCTACAAATACCGATTCGACAAAGTCCGATTCTACAAAGACCGATTCTACAAAGTCCGATTCTACAAATACTGATTCTACAAAGTCCGATTCTACAAATACCGATTCTACAAATACCGATTCTACAAATACCGATTCTACAAAGACCGATTCTACAAAAACCGATTCTACAAAGTCTGATTCTACAAATACCGATTCTACAAAAACCGATTCTACAAAGTCCGATTCTACAAATACCGATTCTACAAATACCGATTCTACAAATACCGATTCTACAAAGACCGATTCTACAAAAACCGATTCTACAAAGTCCGATTCTACAAATACCAATTCTACAAAGACCGATTCTACAATGACCGATTCTACAAAGACCGATTCTACAAAGACCGATTCTACAAAGTCCGATTCTACAAAAACCGATTCTACAAATACCGATTCTACAAAGTCCGATTCTACAAATACCGATTCTACAAAGTTTGAATCTACAAATACCAATTCTACAAAGACCGATTCTACAAAGACCGATTCTACAAAGTCCGATTCTACAAATACCAATTCTACAAAGACCGATTCTACAAAGACCGATTCCACAAAGACCGATTCTACAAAGACCGATTCTACAAAGTCCGATTCTACAAATACCGATTCGACAAAGTCCGATTCTACAAAGACCGATTCTACAAAGTCCGATTCTACAAATACCGATTCTACAAAAACCGATTCTACAAAGTCCGATTCTACAAATACTGATTCTACAAAGACCGATTCTACAAAGATCGATTGTACAAAGACCGATTCTACAAAGACCGATTCTACAAAAACCGATTCTACAAAGTCCAATTCTACAAAGACCGATTCTACAAAGACCGATTCTACAAAAACCGATTCTACAAAGACCGATTCTACAAAGACCGATTCTACAAAGTCCGATTCTACAAAAACCGATTCTACAAATACCGATTCTACAAAGACCGATTCTACAAAAACCGATTCTACAAAGTCCGATTCTACAAATACCGATTCGACAAAGTCCGATTCTACAAAGACCGATTCTACAAAGTCCGATTCTACAAATACTGATTCTACAAAGTCCGATTCTACAAATACCGATTCTACAAATACCGATTCTACAAATACCGATTCTACAAAGACCGATTCTACATAAACCGATTCTACAAAGTCCGATTCTACAAATACTGATTCTACAAAGACCGATTCTACAAAGATCGATTGTACAAAGACCGATTCTACAAAGACCGATTCTACAAAAACCGATTCTACAAAGTCCGATTCTACAAAGACCGATTCTACAAAGTCCGATTCTACAAATACTGATTCTACAAAGTCCGATTCTACAAATACCGATTCTACAAATACCGATTCTACAAATACCGATTCTACAAAGACCGATTCTACAAAAACCGATTCTACAAAGTCCGATTCTACAAATACTGATTCTACAAAGACCGATTCTACAAAGATCGATTCTACAAATACCAATTCTACAAAGACCGATTCTACAAAGACCGATTCCACAAAGACCGATTCTACAAAGACCGATTCTACAAAAACAGATTCTACAAATACCGATTCTACAAAGACCGATTCTACAAAAACCGATTCTACAAAGTCCGATTCTACAAATACTGATTCTACAAAGACCGATTCTACAAAGATCGATTCTACAAATACCAATTCTACAAAGACCGATTCTACAAAGACCGATTCCACAAAGACCGATTCTACAAAGACCGATTCTACAAAAACAGATTCTACAAATACCGATTCTACAAAGACCGATTCTACAAAAACCGATTCTACAAAGTCCGATTCTACAAAGACCGATTCTACAAAGTCCGATTCTACAAATACCGATTCGACAAAGTCCGATTCTACAAAGACCGATTCTACAAAGTCCGATTCTACAAATACTGATTCTACAAAGTCCGATTCTACAAATACCGATTCTACAAATACCGATTCTACAAATACCGATTCTACAAAGACCGATTCTACAAAAACCGATTCTACAAAGTCTGATTCTACAAATACCGATTCTACAAAAACCGATTCTACAAAGTCCGATTCTACAAATACCGATTCTACAAATACCGATTCTACAAATACCGATTCTACAAAGACCGATTCTACAAAAACCGATTCTACAAAGTCCGATTCTACAAATACCAATTCTACAAAGACCGATTCTACAATGACCGATTCTACAAAGACCGATTCTACAAAGACCGATTCTACAAAGTCCGATTCTACAAAAACCGATTCTACAAATACCGATTCTACAAAGTCCGATTCTACAAATACCGATTCTACAAAGTTTGAATCTACAAATACCAATTCTACAAAGACCGATTCTACAAAGACCGATTCTACAAAGTCCGATTCTACAAAGTCCGATTCTACAAATACCGATTCTACAAATACCGATTTTACAAATACCGATTCTACAAAGTCCGATTCTACAAATACCGATTCTACAAATACCGATTCTACAAAAACCGATTCTACAAAGTCCGATTCTACAAATACTGATTCTACAAAGACCGATTCTACAAAGATCGATTGTACAAAGACCGATTCTACAAAGACCGATTCTACAAAAACCGATTCTACAAAGTCCAATTCTACAAAGACCGATTCTACAAAGACCGATTCTACAAAAACCGATTCTACAAAGGCCGATTCTACAAAGACCGATTCTACAAAGTCCGATTCTACAAAAACCGATTCTACAAATACCGATTCTACAAAGACCGATTCTACAAAAACCGATTCTACAAAGTCCGATTCTACAAATACCGATTCGACAAAGTCCGATTCTACAAAGACCGATTCTACAAAGTCCGATTCTACAAATACTGATTCTACAAAGTCCGATTCTACAAATACCGATTCTACAAATACCGATTCTACAAATACCGATTCTACAAAGACCGATTCTACAAAAACCGATTCTACAAAGTCCGATTCTACAAATACTGATTCTACAAAGACCGATTCTACAAAGATCGATTGTACAAAGACCGATTCTACAAAGACCGATTCTACAAAAACCGATTCTACAAAGTCCGATTCTACAAAGACCGATTCTACAAAGACCGATTCTACAAAAACCGATTCTACAAATACCGATTCTACAAATACCGATTCTACAAAAACCGATTCTACAAAGTCCGATTCTACAAATACCGATTCGACAAAGTCCGATTCTACAAAGACCGATTCTACAAAGTCCGATTCTACAAATACTGATTCTACAAAGTCCGATTCTACAAATACCGATTCTACAAATACCGATTCTACAAATACCGATTCTACAAAGACCGATTCTACAAAAACCGATTCTACAAAGTCCGATTCTACAAATACTGATTCTACAAAGACCGATTCTACAAAGATCGATTGTACAAAGACCGATTCTACAAAGACCGATTCTACAAAAACCGATTCTACAAAGTCCGATTCTACAAAGACCGATTCTACAAAGACCGATTCTACAAAAACCGATTCTACAAAGACCGATTCTACAAAGACCGATTCTACAAAGTCCGATTCTACAAATACCGATTCTACAAATACCGATTCTACAAAAACCGATTCTACAAAGTCCGATTCTACAAATACTGATTCTACAAAGACCGATTCTACAAAGATCGATTGTACAAAGACCGATTCTACAAAGACCGATTCTACAAAAACCGATTCTACAAAGTCCGATTCTACAAAGACCGATTCTACAAAGACCGATTCTACAAAAACCGATTCTACAAAGACCGATTCTACAAAGACCGATTCTACAAAGTCCGATTCTACAAAAACCGATTCTACAAATACCGATTCTACAAAGACCGATTCTACAAAAACCGATTCTAAAAAGTCTGATTCTAGAAATACCGATTCTACAAAGACCGATTCTACAAAAACTGATTCTACAAATACCGATTCTACAAATACCGATTCTACAAAAACCGATTCTACAAAGTCCGATTCTACAAATACCGATTCGACAAAGTCCGATTCTACAAAGACCGATTCTACAAAGTCCGATTCTACAAATACTGATTCTACAAAGTCCGATTCTACAAATACCGATTCTACAAATACCGATTCTACAAATATCGATTCTACAAAGACCGATTCTACAAAAACCGATTCTACAAAGTCTGATTCTACAAATACCGATTCTACAAAGACCGATTCTACAAAAACCGATTCTACAAAGTCCGATTCTACAAATACCAATTCTACAAAGTCCGATTCTACAAAGACCGATTCTACAAAGTCCGATTCTACAAATACTGATTCTACAAAGTCCGATTCTACAAATACCGATTCTACAAATACCGATTCTACAAATACCGATTCTACAAAGACCGATTCTACAAAAACCGATTCTACAAAGTCTGATTCTACAAATACCGATTCTACAAAAACCGATTCTACAAAGTCCGATTCTACAAATACCGATTCTACAAATACCGATTCTACAAATACCGATTCTACAAAGACCGATTCTACAAAAACCGATTCTACAAAGTCCGATTCTACAAATATCAGTTCTACAAAGACCGATTCTACAATGACCGATTCTACAAAGACCGATTCTACAAAGACCGATTCTACAAAGTCCGATTCTACAAAAACCGATTCTACAAATACCGATTCTACAAAGTCCGATTCTACAAATACCGATTCTACAAAGTTTGAATCTACAAATACCAATTCTACAAAGACCGATTCTACAAAGACCGATTCTACAAAGTCCGATTCTACAAATACCAATTCTACAAAGACCGATTCTACAAAGACCGATTCCACAAAGACCGATTCTACAAAGACCGATTCTACAAAGTCCGATTCTACAAATACCGATTCGACAAAGTCCGATTCTACAAAGACCGATTCTACAAAGTCCGATTCTACAAATACTGATTCTACAAAGTCCGATTCTACAAATACCGATTCTACAAATACCGATTCTACAAATACCGATTCTACAAAGTCCGATTCTACAAATACCGATTCTACAAATACCGATTCTACAAAAACCGATTCTACAAAGTCCGATTCTACAAATACTGATTCTACAAAGACCGATTCTACAAAGATCGATTGTACAAAGACCGATTCTACAAAGACCGATTCTACAAAAACCGATTCTACAAAGTCCGATTCTACAAAGACCGATTCTACAAAGACCGATTCTACATAAACCGATTCTACAAAGACCGATTCTACAAAGACCGATTCTACAAAGTCCGATTCTACAAAAACCGATTCTACAAATACCGATTCTACAAAGACCGATTCTACAAAAACCGATTCTACAAAGTCTGATTCTAGAAATACCGATTCTACAAAGACCGATTCTACAAAAACCGATTCTACAAATACCGATTCTACAAATACCGATTCTACAAAAACCGATTCTACAAAGTCCGATTCTACAAATACCGATTCGACAAAGTCCGATTCTACAAAGACCGATTCTACAAAGTCCGATTCTACAAATACTGATTCTACAAAGTCCGATTCTACAAATACCGATTCTACAAATACCGATTCTACAAATACCGATTCTACAAAGACCGATTCTACAAAAACCGATTCTACAAAGTCCGATTCTACAAATACTGATTCTACAAAGACCGATTCTACAAAGATCGATTGTACAAAGACCGATTCTACAAAGACCGATTCTACAAAAACCGATTTTACAAAGTCCGATTCTACAAAGACCGATTCTACAAAGACCGATTCTACAAAAACCGATTCTACAAATACCGATTCTACAAATACCGATTCTACAAAAACCGATTCTACAAAGTCCGATTCTACAAATACCGATTCGACAAAGTCCGATTCTACAAAGACCGATTCTACAAAGTCCGATTCTACAAATACTGATTCTACAAAGTCCGATTCTACAAATACCGATTCTACAAATACCGATTCTACAAATACCGATTCTACAAAGACCGATTCTACAAAAACCGATTCTACAAAGTCCGATTCTACAAATACTGATTCTACAAAGACCGATTCTACAAAGATCGATTGTACAAAGACCGATTCTACAAAGACCGATTCTACAAAAACCGATTCTACAAAGTCCGATTCTACAAAGACCGATTCTACAAAGACCGATTCTACAAAAACCGATTCTACAAAGACCGATTCTACAAAGACCGATTCTACAAAGTCCGATTCTACAAATACCGATTCTACAAATACCGATTCTACAAAAACCGATTCTACAAAGTCCGATTCTACAAATACTGATTCTACAAAGACCGATTCTACAAAGATCGATTGTACAAAGACCGATTCTACAAAGACCGATTCTACAAAAACCGATTCTACAAAGTCCGATTCTACAAAGACCGATTCTACAAAGACCGATTTTACAAAAACCGATTCTACAAAGACCGATTCTACAAAGACCGATTCTACAAAGTCCGATTCTACAAAAACCGATTCTACAAATACCGATTCTACAAAGACCGATTCTACAAAAACCGATTCTACAAAGTCTGATTCTAGAAATACCGATTCTACAAAGACCGATTCTACAAAAACTGATTCTACAAATACCGATTCTACAAATACCGATTCTACAAAAACCGATTCTACAAAGTCCGATTCTACAAATACCGATTCGACAAAGTCCGATTCTACAAAGACCGATTCTACAAAGTCCGATTCTACAAATACTGATTCTACAAAGTCCGATTCTACAAATACCGATTCTACAAATACCGATTCTACAAATACCGATTCTACAAAGACCGATTCTACAAAAACCGATTCTACAAAGTCTGATTCTACAAATACCGATTCTACAAAAACCGATTCTACAAAGTCCGATTCTACAAATACCGATTCTACAAATACCGATTCTACAAATACCGATTCTACAAAGACCGATTCTACAAAAACCGATTCTACAAAGTCCGATTCTACAAATACCAATTCTACAAAGACCGATTCTACAATGACCGATTCTACAAAAACCGATTCTACAAAAACCGATTCTACAATGACCGATTCTACAAAGACCGATTCTACAAAAACCGATTCTACAAAGTCCGATTCTACAAATACCGATTCTACAAAGTCCGATTCTACAAATACCAATTCTACAAAGACCGATTCTACAAAGACCGATTCCACAAAGACCGATTCTACAAAGACCGATTCTACAAAGTCCGATTCTACAAAGACCGATTCTACAAAAACAGATTCTACAAATACCGATTCTACAAAGACCGATTCTACAAAAACCGATTCTACAAAGTCCGATTCTACAAAGACCGATTCTACAAAGTCCGATTCTACAAATACCGATTCTACAAAGTCCGATTCTACAAATACCAATTCTACAAAAACCGATTCTACAAAGACCGATTCCACAAAGACCGATTCTACAAAGACCGATTCTACAAAGTCCGATTCTACAAAGACCGATTCTACAAAAACAGATTCTACAAATACCGATTCTACAAAGACCGATTCTACAAAAACCGATTCTACAAAGTCCGATTCTACAAAGACCGATTCTACAAAGACCGATTCTACAAAAACCGATTCTACAAAGACCGATTCTACAAAAACCGATTCTACAAATACCGATTTTACAAAGACCGATTCTACAAAGACCGATTCCACAAATACCGATTCTACAAAGACCGATTCTACAAAGTCCGATTCTACAAAGTCCGATTCTACAAATACCGATTCGACAAAGTCCGATTCTACAAAGACCGATTCTACAAAGTCCGATTCTACAAATACTGATTCTACAAAGTCCGATTCTACAAATACCGATTCTACAAAAACCGATTCTACAAAGTCCGATTCTACAAAAACCGATTCTACAAATACCGATTTTAAAAAGACCGATTTTACAAAGACCGATTCTACAAAAACCGATTCTACAAAGTCCGATTCTACAAATACCGATTCTACAAAGTCCGATTCTACAAATACCAATTCTACAAAGACCGATTCTACAAAGACCGATTCCACAAAGACCGATTCTACAAAGACCGATTCTACAAAGTCCGATTCTACAAAAACAGATTCTACAAATACCGATTCTACAAAGTCCGATTCTACAAATACCAATTCTACAAAGACCGATTCTACAAAGACCGATTCCACAAAGACCGATTCTACAAAGACCGATTCTACAAAAACAGATTCTACAAATACCGATTCTACAAAGACCGATTCTACAAAAACCGATTCTACAAAGTCCGATTCTACAAAGACCGATTCTACAAAGTCCGATTCTACAAATACCGATTCGACAAAGTCCGATTCTACAAAGACCGATTCTACAAAGTCCGATTCTACAAATACTGATTCTACAAAGTCCGATTCTACAAATACCGATTCTACAAATACCGATTCTACAAATACCGATTCTACAAAGACCGATTCTACAAAAACCGATTCTACAAAGTCTGATTCTACAAATACCGATTCTACAAAAACCGATTCTACAAAGTCCGATTCTACAAATACCGATTCTACAAATACCGATTCTACAAATACCGATTCTACAAAGACCGATTCTACAAAAACCGATTCTACAAAGTCCGATTCTACAAATACCAATTCTACAAAGACCGATTCTACAATGACCGATTCTACAAAGACCGATTCTACAAAGACCGATTCTACAAAGTCCGATTCTACAAAAACCGATTCTACAAATACCGATTCTACAAAGTCCGATTCTACAAATACCGATTCTACAAAGTTTGAATCTACAAATACCAATTCTACAAAGACCGATTCTACAAAGACCGATTCTACAAAGTCCGATTCTACAAATACCAATTCTACAAAGACCGATTCTACAAAGACCGATTCCACAAAGACCGATTCTACAAAGACCGATTCTACAAAGTCCGATTCTACAAATACCGATTCGACAAAGTCCGATTCTACAAAGACCGATTCTACAAAGTCCGATTCTACAAATACTGATTCTACAAAGTCCGATTCTACAAATACCGATTCTACAAATACCGATTTTACAAATACCGATTCTACAAAGTCCGATTCTACAAATACCGATTCTACAAATACCGATTCTACAAAAACCGATTCTACAAAGTCCGATTCTACAAATACTGATTCTACAAAGACCGATTCTACAAAGATCGATTGTACAAAGACCGATTCTACAAAGACCGATTCTACAAAAACCGATTCTACAAAGTCCAATTCTACAAAGACCGATTCTACAAAGACCGATTCTACAAAAACCGATTCTACAAAGACCGATTCTACAAAGACCGATTCTACAAAGTCCGATTCTACAAAAACCGATTCTACAAATACCGATTCTACAAAGACCGATTCTACAAAAACCGATTCTACAAAGTCCGATTCTACAAATACCGATTCGACAAAGTCCGATTCTACAAAGACCGATTCTACAAAGTCCGATTCTACAAATACTGATTCTACAAAGTCCGATTCTACAAATACCGATTCTACAAATACCGATTCTACAAATACCGATTCTACAAAGACCGATTCTACAAAAACCGATTCTACAAAGTCCGATTCTACAAATACTGATTCTACAAAGACCGATTCTACAAAGATCGATTGTACAAAGACCGATTCTACAAAGACCGATTCTACAAAAACCGATTCTACAAAGTCCGATTCTACAAAGACCGATTCTACAAAGACCGATTCTACAAAAACCGATTCTACAAATACCGATTCTACAAATACCGATTCTACAAAAACCGATTCTACAAAGTCCGATTCTACAAATACCGATTCGACAAAGTCCGATTCTACAAAGACCGATTCTACAAAGTCCGATTCTACAAATACTGATTCTACAAAGTCCGATTCTACAAATACCGACTCTACAAATACCGATTCTACAAATACCGATTCTACAAAGACCGATTCTACAAAAACCGATTCTACAAAGTCCGATTCTACAAATACTGATTCTACAAAGACCGATTCTACAAAGATCGATTGTACAAAGACCGATTCTACAAAGACCGATTCTACAAAAACCGATTCTACAAAGTCCGGTTCTACAAAGACCGATTCTACAAAGACCGATTCTACAAAAACCGATTCTACAAAGACCGATTCTACAAAGACCGATTCTACAAAGTCCGATTCTACAAATACCGATTCTACAAATACCGATTCTACAAAAACCGATTCTACAAAGTCCGATTCTACAAATACTGATTCTACAAAGACCGATTCTACAAAGATCGATTGTACAAAGACCGATTCTACAAAGACCGATTCTACAAAAACCGATTCTACAAAGTCCGATTCTACAAAGACCGATTCTACAAAGACCGATTCTACAAAAACCGATTCTACAAAGACCGATTCTACAAAGACCGATTCTACAAAGTCCGATTCTACAAAAACCGATTCTACAAATACCGATTCTACAAAGACCGATTCTACAAAAACCGATTCTACAAAGTCTGATTCTAGAAATACCGATTCTACAAAGACCGATTCTACAAAAACTGATTCTACAAATACCGATTCTACAAATACCGATTCTACAAAAACCGATTCTACAAAGTCCGATTCTACAAATACCGATTCGACAAAGTCCGATTCTACAAAGACCGATTCTACAAAGTCCGATTCTACAAATACTGATTCTACAAAGTCCGATTCTACAAATACCGATTCTACAAATACCGATTCTACAAATACCGATTCTACAAAGACCGATTCTACAAAAACCGATTCTACAAAGTCTGATTCTACAAATACCGATTCTACAAAGACCGATTCTACAAAAACCGATTCTACAAAGTCCGATTCTACAAATACCAATTCTACAAAGACCGATTCTACAATGACCGATTCTACAAAAACCGATTCTACAAATCCGATTCTACAATGACCGATTCTACAAAAACCGATTCTACAAAAACCGATTCTACAAAGTCCGATTCTACAAATACCGATTCTACAAAGTCCGATTCTACAAAGACCAATTCTACAAAGTCCGATTCTACAAATACCGATTCTACAAAGTCCGATTCTACAAATACCAATTCTACAAAGACCGATTCTACAAAGACCGATTCCACAAAGACCGATTCTACAAAGACCGATTCTACAAAGTCCGATTCTACAAAGACCGATTCTACAAAAACAGATTCTACAAATACCGATTCTACAAAGACCGATTCTACAAAAACCGATTCTACAAAGTCCGATTCTACAAAGACCGATTCTACAAAGTCCGATTCTACAAATACCGATTCTACAAAGTCCGATTCTACAAATACCAATTCTACAAAGACCGATTCTACAAAGACCGATTCCACAAAGACCGATTCTACAAAGACTGATTCTACAAAGTCCGATTCTACAAAGACCGATTCTACAAAAACAGATTCTACAAATACCGATTCTACAAAGACCGATTCTACAAAAACCGATTCTACAAAGTCCGATTCTACAAAGACCGATTCTACAAAGACCGATTCTACAAAAACCGATTCTACAAAGACCGATTCTACAAAAACCGATTCTACAAAGTCCGATTCTACAAAGACCGATTCCACAAATACCGATTCTACAAAGACCGATTCTACAAAGTCCGATTCTACAAAGTCCGATTCTACAAATACCGATTCGACAAAGTCCGATTCTACAAAGACCGATTCTACAAAGTCCGATTCTACAAAGTCCGATTCTACAAATACTGATTCTACAAAGTCCGATTCTACAAAGACCGATTCTACAAAGACCGATTCTACAAAAATCGATTCTACAAAGTCCGATTCTACAAAGACCGATTCTACAAAGACCGATTCTACAAAAACCGATTCTACAAAGACCGATTCTACAAAGACCGATTCTTCAAAGTCCGATTCTACAAAAACCGATTCTACAAATACCGATTCTACAAAGACCGATTCTACAAAAACCGATTCTACAAAGTCTGATTCTAGAAATACCGATTCTACAAAGACCGATTCTACAAATACCGATTCTACAAAGTCCGATTCTACAAATACTGATTCTACAAAGACCGATTCCACAAAGATCGATTGTACAAAGACCGATTCTACAAAAACCGATTCTACAAAGTCCGATTCTACAAATACCGATTCTACAAAGTTTGATTCTACAAAGTCCGATTCTACAAATACCGATTCTACAAAGACCGATTCTACAAAGACCGATTATACAAAGTCCGATTCTACAAAAACCGATTCTACAAATACCGATTCTACAAAGTCCGATTCTACAAAGACCGATTCTACAAAGTCCGATTCTACAAATACTGACTCTACAAAGACCGATTCTACAAAGATCGATTGTACAAAGACAGATTCTACAAAAACCGATTCTACAAAGTCCGATTCTACAAATACCGATTCTACAAAGTTTGATTCTACAAATACCGATTCTACAAAGTTTGATTCTACAAAGTCCGATTCTACAAATACCGATTCTACAAAGACCGATTCTACAAAGACCGATTCTACAAAGTCCGATTCTACAAAAACCGATTCTACAAAAACCGATTCTACAAAGTCCGATTCTACAAAGACCGACTCTACAAAGACCGATTCTACAAAAACCGATTCTACAAAGACCGATTCTACAAAGACCGATTCTACAAAGTCCGATTCTACAAAAACCGATTCTACAAATACCGATTCTACAAAGACCGATTCTACAAAAACCGATTCTACAAAGTCTGATTCTAGAAATACCGATTCTACTAAGACCGATTCTACAAAAACTGATTCTACAAATACCGATTCTACAAATACCGATTCTACAAAAACCGATTCTACAAAGTCCGATTCTACAAATACCGATTCGACAAAGTCCGATTCTACAAAGACCGATTCTACAAAGTCCGATTCTACAAATACTGATTCTACAAAGTCCGATTCTACAAATACCGATTCTACAAATACCGATTCTACAAATACCGATTCTACAAAGACCGATTCTACAAAAACCGATTCTACAAAGTCTGATTCTACAAATACCGATTCTACAAAAACCGATTCTACAAAGTCCGATTCTACAAATACCGATTCTACAAATACCGATTCTACAAATACCGATTCTACAAAGACCGATTCTACAAAAACCAATTCTACAAAGTCCGATTCTACAAATACCAATTCTACAAAGACCGATTCTACAATGACCGATTCTACAAAAACCGATTCTACAAAAACCGATTCTACAATGACCGATTCTACAAAAACCGATTCTACAAAAACCGATTCTACAAAGTCCGATTCTACAAATACCGATTCTACAAAGTCCGATTCTACAAAGACCGATTCTACAAAGTCCGATTCTACAAATACCGATTCTACAAAGTCCGATTCTACAAATACCAATTCTACAAAGACCGATTCTACAAAGACCGATTCCACAAAGACCGATTCTACAAAGACCGATTCTACAAAGTCCGATTCTACAAAGACCGATTCTACAAAAACAGATTCTACAAATACCGATTCTACAAAGACCGATTCTACAAAAACCGATTCTACAAAGTCCGATTCTACAAAGACCGATTCTACAAAGTCCGATTCTACAAATACCGATTCTACAAAGTCCGATTCTACAAATACCAATTCTACAAAGACCGATTCTACAAAGACCGATTCCACAAAGACCGATTCTACAAAGACCGATTCTACAAAGTCCGATTCTACAAAGACCGATTCTACAAAAACAGATTCTACAAATACCGATTCTACAAAGACCGATTCTACAAAAACCGATTCTACAAAGTCCGATTCTACAAAGACCGATTCTACAAAGACCGATTCTACAAAAACCGATTCTACAAAGACCGATTCTACAAAAACCGATTCTACAAATACCGATTTTACAAAGACCGATTCTACAAAGACCGATTCCACAAATACCGATTCTACAAAGACCGATTCTACAAAGTCCGATTCTACAAAGTCCGATTCTACAAATACCGATTCGACAAAGTCCGATTCTACAAAGACCGATTCTACAAAGTCCGATTCTACAAATACTGATTCTACAAAGTCCGATTCTACAAATACCGATTCTACAAAAACCGATTCTACAAAGTCCGATTCAACAAAAACCGATTCTACAAATACCGATTTTAAAAAGACCGATTTTACAAAGACCGATTCTACAAAAACCGATTCTACAAAGTCCGATTCTACAAATACCGATTCTACAAATACCGATTTTACAAAGACCGATTCTACAAAGACCGATTCCACAAATACCGATTCTACAAAGACCGATTCTACAAAGTCCGATTCTAAAAAGTCCGATTCTACAAATACCGATTCGACAAAGTCCGATTCTACAAAGACCGATTCTACAAAGTCCGATTCTACAAAGACCGATTCTACAAAAACAGATTCTACAAATACCGATTCTACAAAGACCGATTCTACAAAAACCGATTCTACAAAGTCCGATTCTACAAAGACCGATTCTACAAAGTCCGATTCTACAAATACCGATTCTACAAAGTCCGATTCTACAAATACCAATTCTACAAAGACCGATTCTACAAAGACCGATTCCACAAAGACCGATTCTACAAAGACTGATTCTACAAAGTCCGATTCTACAAAGACCGATTCTACAAAAACAGATTCTACAAATACCGATTCTACAAAGACCGATTCTACAAAAACCGATTCTACAAAGTCCGATTCTACAAAGACCGATTCTACAAAGACCGATTCTACAAAAACCGATTCTACAAAGACCGATTCTACAAAAACCGATTCTACAAATACCGATTTTACAAAGACCGATTCTACAAAGACCGATTCCACAAATACCGATTCTACAAAGACCGATTCTACAAAGTCCGATTCTACAAAGTCCGATTCTACAAATACCGATTCGACAAAGTCCGATTCTACAAAGACCGATTCTACAAAGTCCGATTCTACAAATACTGATTCTACAAAGTCCGATTCTACAAATACCGATTCTACAAAAACCGATTCTACAAAGTCCGATTCTACAAAAACCGATTCTACAAAGTCCGATTCTACAAAGACCGATTCTACAAAGTCCGATTCTACAAATACCGATTCTACAAAGACCGATTCTACAAAGACCGATTCTACAAAGTCCGATTCTACAAAGTCCGATTCTACAAATACTGATTCTACAAAGTCCGATTCTACAAAGACCGATTCTACAAAGACCGATTCTACAAAAATCGATTCTACAAAGTCCGATTCTACAAAGACCGATTCTACAAAGACCGATTCTACAAAAACCGATTCTACAAAGACCGATTCTACAAAGACCGATTCTTCAAAGTCCGATTCTACAAAAACCGATTCTACAAATACCGATTCTACAAAGACCGATTCTACAAAAACCGATTCTACAAAGTCTGATTCTAGAAATACCGATTCTACAAAGACCGATTCTACAAATACCGATTCTACAAAGTCCGATTCTACAAATACTGATTCTACAAAGACCGATTCCACAAAGATCGATTGTACAAAGACCGATTCTACAAAAACCGATTCTACAAAGTCCGATTCTACAAATACCGATTCTACAAAGTTTGATTCTACAAAGTCCGATTCTACAAATACCGATTCTACAAAGACCGATTCTACAAAGACCGATTATACAAAGTCCGATTCTACAAAAACCGATTCTACAAATACCGATTCTACAAAGTCCGATTCTACAAAGACCGATTCTACAAAGTCCGATTCTACAAATACTGATTCTACAAAGTCCGATTCTACAAATACCGATTCTACAAAGTCCGATTCTACAAATACTGACTCTACAAAGACCGATTCTACAAAGATCGATTGTACAAAGACAGATTCTACAAAAACCGATTCTACAAAGTCCGATTCTACAAATACCGATTCTACAAAGTTTGATTCTACAAATACCGATTCTACAAAGTTTGATTCTACAAAGTCCGATTCTACAAATACCGATTCTACAAAGACCGATTCTACAAAGACCGATTCTACAAAGTCCGATTCTACAAAAACCGATTCTACAAAAACCGATTCTACAAAGTCCGATTCTACAAAGACCAATTCTACAAAGACCGATTCTACAAAAACCGATTCTACAAAGACCGATTCTACAAAGACCGATTCTACAAAGTCCGATTCTACAAAAACCGATTCTACAAATACCGATTCTACAAAGACCGATTCTACAAAAACCGATTCTACAAAGTCTGATTCTAGAAATACCGATTCTACAAAGACCGATTCTACAAAAACTGATTCTACAAATACCGATTCTACAAATACCGATTCTACAAAAACCGATTCTACAAAGTCCGATTCTACAAATACCGATTCGACAAAGTCCGATTCTACAAAGACCGATTCTACAAAGTCCGATTCTACAAATACTGATTCTACAAAGTCCGATTCTACAAATACCGATTCTACAAATACCGATTCTACAAATACCGATTCTACAAAGACCGATTCTACAAAAACCGATTCTACAAAGTCTGATTCTACAAATACCGATTCTACAAAGTCCGATTCTACAAATACCGATTCTACAAATACCGATTCTACAAATACCGATTCTACAAATACCGATTCTACAAAGACCGATTCTACAAAAACCGATTCTACAAAGTCCGATTCTACAAATACCAATTCTACAAAGACCGATTCTACAATGACCGATTCTACAAAAACCGATTCTACAAAAACCGATTCTACAATGACCGATTCTACAAAAACCGATTCTACAAAAACCGATTCTACAAAGTCCGATTCTACAAATACCGATTCTACAAAGTCCGATTCTACAAAGACCGATTCTACAAAGTCCGATTCTACAAATACCGATTCTACAAAGTCCGATTCTACAAATACCAATTCTACAAAGACCGATTCTACAAAGACCGATTCCACAAAGACCGATTCTACAAAGACCGATTCTACAAAGTCCGATTCTACAAAGACCGATTCTACAAAAACAGATTCTACAAATACCGATTCTACAAAGACCGATTCTACAAAAACCGATTCTACAAAGTCCGATTCTACAAAGACCGATTCTACAAAGTCCGATTCTACAAATACCGATTCTAGAAAGTCCGATTCTACAAATACCAATTCTACAAAGACCGATTCTACAAAGACCGATTCCACAAAGACCGATTCTACAAAGACCGATTCTACAAAGTCCGATTCTACAAAGACCGATTCTACAAAAACAGATTCTACAAATACCGATTCTACAAAGACCGATTCTACAAAAACCGATTCTACAAAGTCCGATTCTACAAAGACCGATTCTACAAAGACAGATTTTACAAAAACCGATTCTACAAAGACCGATTCTACAAAAACCGATTCTACAAATACCGATTTTACAAAGACCGATTCTACAAAGACCGATTCCACAAATACCGATTCTACAAAGACCGATTCTACAAAGTCCGATTCTACAAAAACAGATTCTACAAATACCGATTCTACAAAGTCCGATTCTACAAATACCAATTCTACAAAGACCGATTCTACAAAGACCGATTCCACAAAGACCGATTCTACAAAGACCGATTCTACAAAAACAGATTCTACAAATACCGATTCTACAAAGACCGATTCTACAAAAACCGATTCTACAAAGTCCGATTCTACAAAGACCGATTCTACAAAGTCCGATTCTACAAATACCGATTCTACAAAGACCGATTCTACAAAGACCGATTCTTCAAAGTCCGATTCTACAAAGTCCGATTCTACAAATACTGATTCTACAAAGTCCGATTCTACAAAGACCGATTCTACAAAGACCGATTCTACAAAAATCGATTCTACAAAGTCCGATTCTACAAAGACCGATTCTACAAAGACCGATTCTACAAAAACCGATTCTACAAAGACCGATTCTACAAAGACCGATTCTTCAAAGTCCGATTCTACAAAAACCGATTCTACAAATACCGATTGTACAAAGACCGATTCTACAAAAACCGATTCTACAAAGTCTGATTCTAGAAATACCGATTCTACAAAGACCGATTCTACAAATACCGATTCTACAAAGTCCGATTCTACAAATACTGATTCTACAAAGACCGATTCCACAAAGATCGATTGTACAAAGACCGATTCTACAAAACCGATTCTACAAAGTCCGATTCTACAAATACCGATTCTACAAAGTTTGATTCTACAAAGTCCGATTCTACAAATACCGATTCTACAAAGACCGATTCTACAAAGACCGATTCTACAAAGTCCGATTCTACAAAAACCGATTCTACAAATACCGATTCTACAAAGTCCGATTCTACAAAGACCGATTCTACAAAGTCCGATTCTACAAATACTGATTCTACAAAGTCCGATTCTACAAATACCGATTCTACAAAGTCCGATTCTACAAATACTGACTCTACAAAGACCGATTCTACAAAGATCGATTGTACAAAGACAGATTCTACAAAAACCGATTCTACAAAGTCCGATTCTACAAATACCGATTCTACAAAGTTTGATTCTACAAATACCGATTCTACAAAGTTTGATTCTACAAAGTCCGATTCTACAAATACCGATTCTACAAAGACCGATTCTACAAAGACCGATTCTACAAAGTCCGATTCTACAAAAACCGATTCTACAAATACCGATTCTACAAAGTCCGATTCTACAAAGACCGATTCTACAAAGTCCGATTCTACAAATACCGATTCTACAAAGACCGATTCTACAAAGACCGATTCTACAAAGTCCGATTCTACAAAAACCGATTCTACAAATACCGATTCTACAAAGACCGATTCTACAAAGTCCGATTCTACAAATACTGATTCTACAAAGTCCGATTCTACAAATACCGATTCTACAAATACCGATTCTACAAATACCGATTCTACAAAGACCGATTCTACAAAAACCGATTCTACAAAGTCCGATTCTACAAATACTGATTCTACAAAGACCGATTCTACAAAGATCGATTGTACAAAGACCGATTCTACATAGACCGATTCTACAAAAACCGATTCTACAAAGTCCGATTCTACAAAGACCGATTCTACAAAGACCGATTCTACAAAAACCGATTCTACAAAGACCGATTCTACAAAGACCGATTCTACAAAGTCCGATTCTACAAATACCGATTCTACAAATACCGATTCTACAAAAACCGATTCTACAAAGTCCGATTCTACAAATACTGATTCTACAAAGACCGATTCTACAAAGATCGATTGTACAAAGACCGATTCTACAAAGACCGATTCTACAAAAACCGATTCTACAAAGTCCGATTCTACAAAGACCGCTTCTACAAAGACCGATTCTACAAAAACCGATTCTACAAAGACCGATTCTACAAAGACCGATTCTACAAAGTCCGATTCTACAAAAACCGATTCTACAAATACCGATTCTACAAAGACCGATTCTACAAAAACCGATTCTACAAAGTCTGATTCTAGAAATACCGATTCTACAAAGACCGATTCTACAAAAACCGATTCTACAAAGTCTGATTCTACAAATACCGATTCTACAAAAACCGATTCTACAAAGTCCGATTCTACAAATACCGATTCTACAAATACCGATTCTACAAATACCGATTCTACAAAGACCGATTCTACAAAAACCGATTCTACAAAGTCCGATTCTACAATTACCAATTCTACAAAGACCGATTCTACAACGACCGATTCTACAAAAACCGATTCTACAAAAACCGATTCTACAATGACCGATTCTACAAAAACCGATTCTACAAAAACCGATTCTACAAAGTCCGATTCTACAAATACCGATTCTACAAAGTCCGATTCTACAAAGACCGATTCTACAAAGTCCGATTCTACAAATACCGATTCTACAAAGTCCGATTCTACAAATACCAATTCTACAAAGACCGATTCTACAAAGACCGATTCCACAAAGACCGATTCTACAAAGACCGATTCTACAAAGTCCGATTCTACAAAGACCGATTCTACAAAAACAGATTCTACAAATACCGATTCTACAAAGACCGATTCTACAAAAACCGATTCTACAAAGTCCGATTCTACAAAGACCGATTCTACAAAGTCCGATTCTACAAATACCGATTCTACAAAGTCCGATTCTACAAATACCAATTCTACAAAGACCGATTCTACAAAGACCGATTCCACAAAGACCGATTCTACAAAGACCGATTCTACAAAGTCCGATTCTACAAAGACCGATTCTACAAAAACAGATTCTACAAATACCGATTCTACAAAGACCGATTCTACAAAAACCGATTCTACAAAGTCCGATTCTACAAAGACCGATTCTACAAAGACCGATTCTACAAAAACCGATTCTACAAAGACCGATTCTACAAAAACCGATTCTACAAATACCGATTTTACAAAGACCGATTCTACAAAGACCGATTCCACAAATACCGATTCTACAAAGACCGATTCTACAAAGTCCGATTCTACAAAGTCCGATTCTACAAATACCGATTCGACAAAGTCCGATTCTACAAAGACCGATTCTACAAAGTCCGATTCTACAAATACTGATTCTACAAAGTCCGATTCTACAAATACCGATTCTACAAAAACCGATTCTACAAAGTCCGATTCTACAAAAACCGATTCTACAAATACCGATTTTAAAAAGACCGATTTTACAAAGACCGATTCTACAAAAACCGATTCTACAAAGTCCGATTCTACAAATACCGATTCTACAAAGTCCGATTCTACAAATACCAATTCTACAAAGACCGATTCTACAAAGACCGATTCCACAAAGACCGATTCTACAAAGACCGATTCTACAAAGTCCGATTCTACAAAAACAGATTCTACAAATACCGATTCTACAAAGTCCGATTCTACAAATACCAATTCTACAAAGACCGATTCTACAAAGTCTGATTCTAGAAATACCGATTCTACAAAGACCGATTCTACAAATACCGATTCTACAAAGTCCGATTCTACAAATACTGATTCTACAAAGACCGATTCCACAAAGATCGATTGTACAAAGACCGATTCTACAAAACCGATTCTACAAAGTCCGATTCTACAAATACCGATTCTACAAAGTTTGATTCTACAAAGTCCGATTCTACAAATACCGATTCTACAAAGACCGATTCTACAAAGACCGATTCTACAAAGTCCGATTCTACAAAAACCGATTCTACAAATACCGATTCTACAAAGTCCGATTCTACAAAGACCGATTCTACAAAGTCTGATTCTAGAAATACCGATTCTACAAAGACCGATTCTACAAATACCGATTCTACAAAGTCCGATTCTACAAATACTGATTCTACAAAGACCGATTCCACAAAGATCGATTGTACAAAGACCGATTCTACAAAACCGATTCTACAAAGTCCGATTCTACAAATACCGATTCTACAAAGTTTGATTCTACAAAGTCCGATTCTACAAATACCGATTCTACAAAGACCGATTCTACAAAGACCGATTCTACAAAGTCCGATTCTACAAAAACCGATTCTACAAATACCGATTCTACAAAGTCCGATTCTACAAAGACCGATTCTACAAAGTCCGATTCTACAAATACTGATTCTACAAAGACCGATTCTACAAAAACCGATTCTACAAAGTCCGATTCTACAAAGACCGATTCTACAAAGTCCGATTCTACAAATACCGATTCTACAAAGTCCGATTCTACAAATACCAATTCTACAAAGACCGATTCTACAAAGACCGATTCCACAAAGACCGATTCTACAAAGACCGATTCTACAAAGTCCGATTCTACAAAGACCGATTCTACAAAAACAGATTCTACAAATACCGATTCTACAAAGACCGATTCTACAAAAACCGATTCTACAAAGTCCGATTCTACAAAGACCGATTCTACAAAGACCGATTCTACAAAAACCGATTCTACAAAGACCGATTCTACAAAAACCGATTCTACAAATACCGATTTTACAAAGACCGATTCTACAAAGACCGATTCCACAAATACCGATTCTACAAAGACCGATTCTACAAAGTCCGATTCTACAAAGTCCGATTCTACAAATACCGATTCGACAAAGTCCGATTCTACAAAGACCGATTCTACAAAGTCCGATTCTACAAATACTGATTCTACAAAGTCCGATTCTACAAATACCGATTCTACAAAAACCGATTCTACAAAGTCCGATTCTACAAAAACCGATTCTACAAATACCGATTTTAAAAAGACCGATTTTACAAAGACCGATTCTACAAAAACCGATTCTACAAAGTCCGATTCTACAAATACCGATTCTACAAAGTCCGATTCTACAAATACCAATTCTACAAAGACCGATTCTACAAAGACCGATTCCACAAAGACCGATTCTACAAAGACCGATTCTACAAAGTCCGATTCTACAAAAACAGATTCTACAAATACCGATTCTACAAAGTCCGATTCTACAAATACCAATTCTACAAAGACCGATTCTACAAAGTCTGATTCTAGAAATACCGATTCTACAAAGACCGATTCTACAAATACCGATTCTACAAAGTCCGATTCTACAAATACTGATTCTACAAAGACCGATTCCACAAAGATCGATTGTACAAAGACCGATTCTACAAAACCGATTCTACAAAGTCCGATTCTACAAATACCGATTCTACAAAGTTTGATTCTACAAAGTCCGATTCTACAAATACCGATTCTACAAAGACCGATTCTACAAAGACCGATTCTACAAAGTCCGATTCTACAAAAACCGATTCTACAAATACCGATTCTACAAAGTCCGATTCTACAAAGACCGATTCTACAAAGTCTGATTCTAGAAATACCGATTCTACAAAGACCGATTCTACAAATACCGATTCTACAAAGTCCGATTCTACAAATACTGATTCTACAAAGACCGATTCCACAAAGATCGATTGTACAAAGACCGATTCTACAAAACCGATTCTACAAAGTCCGATTCTACAAATACCGATTCTACAAAGTTTGATTCTACAAAGTCCGATTCTACAAATACCGATTCTACAAAGACCGATTCTACAAAGACCGATTCTACAAAGTCCGATTCTACAAAAACCGATTCTACAAATACCGATTCTACAAAGTCCGATTCTACAAAGACCGATTCTACAAAGTCCGATTCTACAAATACTGATTCTACAAAGTCCGATTCTACAAATACCGATTCTACAAAGTCCGATTCTACAAATACTGACTCTACAAAGACCGATTCTACAAAGATCGATTGTACAAAGACAGATTCTACAAAAACCGATTCTACAAAGTCCGATTCTACAAATACCGATTCTACAAAGTTTGATTCTACAAATACCGATTCTACAAAGTTTGATTCTACAAAGTCCGATTCTACAAATACCGATTCTACAAAGACCGATTCTACAAAGACCGATTCTACAAAGTCCGATTCTACAAAAACCGATTCTACAAATACCGATTCTACAAAGTCCGATTCTACAAAGACCGATTCTACAAAGTCCGATTCTACAAATACCGATTCTACAAAGACCGATTCTACAAAGACCGATTCTACAAAGTCCGATTCTACAAAAACCGATTCTACAAATACCGATTCTACAAAGACCGATTCTACAAAGTCCGATTCTACAAATACTGATTCTACAAAGTCCGATTCTACAAATACCGATTCTACAAATACCGATTCTACAAATACCGATTCTACAAAGACCGATTCTACAAAAACCGATTCTACAAAGTCCGATTCTACAAATACTGATTCTACAAAGACCGATTCTACAAAGATCGATTGTACAAAGACCGATTCTACATAGACCGATTCTACAAAAACCGATTCTACAAAGTCCGATTCTACAAAGACCGATTCTACAAAGACCGATTCTACAAAAACCGATTCTACAAAGACCGATTCTACAAAGACCGATTCTACAAAGTCCGATTCTACAAATACCGATTCTACAAATACCGATTCTACAAAAACCGATTCTACAAAGTCCGATTCTACAAATACTGATTCTACAAAGACCGATTCTACAAAGATCGATTGTACAAAGACCGATTCTACAAAGACCGATTCTACAAAAACCGATTCTACAAAGTCCGATTCTACAAAGACCGCTTCTACAAAGACCGATTCTACAAAAACCGATTCTACAAAGACCGATTCTACAAAGACCGATTCTACAAAGTCCGATTCTACAAAAACCGATTCTACAAATACCGATTCTACAAAGACCGATTCTACAAAAACCGATTCTACAAAGTCTGATTCTAGAAATACCGATTCTACAAAGACCGATTCTACAAAAACTGATTCTACAAATACCGATTCTACAAATACCGATTCTACAAAAACCGATTCTACAAAGTCCGATTCTACAAATACCGATTCGACAAAGTCCGATTCTACAAAGACCGATTCTACAAAGTCCGATTCTACAAATACTGATTCTACAAAGTCCGATTCTACAAATACCGATTCTACAAATACCGATTCTACAAATACCGATTCTACAAAGACCGATTCTACAAAAACCGATTCTACAAAGTCTGATTCTACAAATACCGATTCTACAAAAACCGATTCTACAAAGTCCGATTCTACAAATACCGATTCTACAAATACCGATTCTACAAATACCGATTCTACAAAGACCGATTCTACAAAAACCGATTCTACAAAGTCCGATTCTACAATTACCAATTCTACAAAGACCGATTCTACAATGACCGATTCTACAAAAACCGATTCTACAAAAACCGATTCTACAATGACCGATTCTACAAAAACCGATTCTACAAAAACCGATTCTACAAAGTCCGATTCTACAAATACCGATTCTACAAAGTCCGATTCTACAAAGACCGATTCTACAAAGTCCGATTCTACAAATACCGATTCTACAAAGTCCGATTCTACAAATACCAATTCTACAAAGACCGATTCTACAAAGACCGATTCCACAAAGACCGATTCTACAAAGACCGATTCTACAAAGTCCGATTCTACAAAGACCGATTCTACAAAAACAGATTCTACAAATACCGATTCTACAAAGACCGATTCTACAAAAACCGATTCTACAAAGTCCGATTCTACAAAGACCGATTCTACAAAGTCCGATTCTACAAATACCGATTCTACAAAGTCCGATTCTACAAATACCAATTCTACAAAGACCGATTCTACAAAGACCGATTCCACAAAGACCGATTCTACAAAGACCGATTCTACAAAGTCCGATTCTACAAAGACCGATTCTACAAAAACAGATTCTACAAATACCGATTCTACAAAGACCGATTCTACAAAAACCGATTCTACAAAGTCCGATTCTACAAAGACCGATTCTACAAAGACCGATTCTACAAAAACCGATTCTACAAAGACCGATTCTACAAAAACCGATTCTACAAATACCGATTTTACAAAGACCGATTCTACAAAGACCGATTCCACAAATACCGATTCTACAAAGACCGATTCTACAAAGTCCGATTCTACAAAGTCCGATTCTACAAATACCGATTCGACAAAGTCCGATTCTACAAAGACCGATTCTACAAAGTCCGATTCTACAAATACTGATTCTACAAAGTCCGATTCTACAAATACCGATTCTACAAAAACCGATTCTACAAAGTCCGATTCTACAAAAACCGATTCTACAAATACCGATTTTAAAAAGACCGATTTTACAAAGACCGATTCTACAAAAACCGATTCTACAAAGTCCGATTCTACAAATACCGATTCTACAAAGTCCGATTCTACAAATACCAATTCTACAAAGACCGATTCTACAAAGACCGATTCCACAAAGACCGATTCTACAAAGACCGATTCTACAAAGTCCGATTCTACAAAAACAGATTCTACAAATACCGATTCTACAAAGTCCGATTCTACAAATACCAATTCTACAAAGACCGATTCTACAAAGACCGATTCCACAAAGACCGATTCTACAAAGACCGATTCTACAAAAACAGATTCTACAAATACCGATTCTACAAAGACCGATTCTACAAAAACCGATTCTACAAAGTCCGATTCTACAAAGACCGATTCTACAAAGTCCGATTCTACAAATACCGATTCTACAAAGACCGATTCTACAAAGACCGATTCTACAAAGTCCGATTCTACAAAGTCCGATTCTACAAATACTGATTCTACAAAGTCCGATTCTACAAAGACCGATTCTACAAAGACCGATTCTACAAAAATCGATTCTACAAAGTCCGATTCTACAAAGACCGATTCTACAAAGACCGATTCTACAAAAACCGATTCTACAAAGACCGATTCTACAAAGACCGATTCTTCAAAGTCCGATTCTACAAAAACCGATTCTACAAATACCGATTCTACAAAGACCGATTCTACAAAAACCGATTCTACAAAGTCTGATTCTAGAAATACCGATTCTACAAAGTCCGATTCTACAAATACCGATTCTACAAAGTCCGATTCTACAAATACTGATTCTACAAAGACTGATTCCACAAAGATCGATTGTACAAAGACCGATTCTACAAAAACCGATTCTACAAAGTCCGATTCTACAAATACCGATTCTACAAAGTTTGATTCTACAAAGTCCGATTCTACAAATACCGATTCTACAAAGACCGATTCTACAAAGACCGATTCTACAAAGTCCGATTCTACAAAAACCGATTCTACAAATACCGATTCTACAAAGTCCGATTCTACAAAGACCGATTCTACAAAGTCCGATTCTACAAATACTGATTCTACTAAGTCCGATTCTACAAATACCGATTCTACAAAGTCCGATTCTACAAATACTGACTCTACAAAGACCGATTCTACAAAGATCGATTGTACAAAGACAGATTCTACAAAAACCGATTCTACAAAGTCCGATTCTACAAATACCGATTCTACAAAGTTTGATTCTACAAATACCAATTCTACAAAGACCGATTCTACAAAGACCGATTCTACAAAGTCCGATTCTACAAATACCAATTCTACAAAGACCGATTCTACAAAGACCGATTCCACAAAGACCGATTCTACAAAGACCGATTCTACAAAGTCCGATTCTACAAATACCGATTCGACAAAGTCCGATTCTACAAAGACCGATTCTACAAAGTCCGATTCTACAAATACTGATTCTACAAAGTCCGATTCTACAAATACCGATTCTACAAATACCGATTCTACAAATACCGATTCTACAAAGTCCGATTCTACAAATACCGATTCTACAAATACCGATTCTACAAAAACCGATTCTACAAAGTCCGATTCTACAAATACTGATTCTACAAAGACCGATTCTACAAACATCGATTGTACAAAGACCGATTCTACAAAGACCGATTCTACAAAAACCGATTCTACAAAGTCCGATTCTACAAAGACCGATTCTACAAAGACCGATTCTACAAAAACCGATTCTACAAAGACCGATTTTACAAAGACCGATTCTACAAAGTCCGATTCTACAAAAACCGATTCTACAAATACCGATTCTACAAAAACCGATTCTACAAAGTCCGATTCTACAAATACTGATTCTACAAAGACCGATTCTACAAAGTCCGATTCTACAAAGACCGATTCTACAAAGTCCGATTCTACAAATACTGATTCTACAAAGTCCGATTCTACAAATACCGATTCTACAAATACCGATTCTACAAATACCGATTCTACAAAGTCCGATTCTACAAATACCGATTCTACAAATACCGATTCTACAAAAACCGATTCTACAAAGTCCGATTCTACAAATACTGATTCTACAAATACTGATTCTACAAAGTCCGATTCTACAAATACCGATTCTACAAATACCGATTCTACAAATACCGATTCTACAAAGTCCGATTCTACAAATACCGATTCTACAAATACCGATTCTACAAAAACCGATTCTACAAAGTCCGATTCTACAAATACTGATTCTACAAAGACCGATTCTACAAAGTCCGATTCTACAAAGACCGATTCTGCAAAGACCGATTCTACAAAAACCGATTCTACAAAGTCCGATTCTACAAAGATCGATTGTACAAAGACCGATTCTACAAAGACCGATTCTACAAAAACCGATTCTACAAAGTCCGATTCTACAAAGACCGATTCTACAAAGACCGATTCTACAAAAACCGATTCTACAAAGACCGATTCTACAAAGACCGATTCTACAAAGTCCGATTCTACAAAAACCGATTCTACAAAGTCTGATTTTAGAAATACCGATTCTACAAAGACCGATTCTACAAATACCGATTCTACAAAGTCCGATTCTACAAATACTGATTCTACAAAGACCGATTCTACAAAGATCGATTGTACAAAGACCGATTCTACAAAAACCGATTCTACAAAGTCCGATTCTACAAATACCGATTCTACAAAGTTTGATTCTACAAAGTCCGATTCTACAAATACCGATTCTACAAAGACCGATTCTACAAAGACTGATTCTACAAAGTCCGATTCTACAAAAACCGATTCTACAAATACCGATGCTACAAAGTCCGATTCTACAAAGACCGATTCTACAAAGTCCGATTCTACAAATACTGATTCTACAAAGTCCGATTCTACAAATACCGATTCTACAAAGTCCGATTCTACAAATACTGACTCTACAAAGACCGATTCTACAAAGATCGATTGTACAAAGACCGATTCTACAAAAACCGATTCTACAAAGTCCGATTCTACAAATACCGATTCTACAAAGTTTGATTCTACAAATACCAATTCTACAAAGACCGATTCTACAAAGACCGATTCTACAAAGTCCGATTCTACAAATACCAATTCTACAAAGACCGATTCTACAAAGACCGATTCCACAAAGACCGATTCTACAAAGACCGATTCTACAAAGTCCGATTCTACAAATACCGATTCGACAAAGTCCGATTCTACAAAGACCGATTCTACAAAGTCCGATTCTACAAATACTGATTCTACAAAGTCCGATTCTACAAATACCGATTCTACAAATACCGATTCTACAAATACCGATTCTACAAAGTCCGATTCTACAAATACCGATTCTACAAATACCGATTCTACAAAAACCGATTCTACAAAGTCCGATTCTACAAATACTGATTCTACAAAGACCGATTCTACAAAGATCGATTGTACAAAGACCGATTCTACAAAGACCGATTCTACAAAAACCGATTCTACAAAGTCCGATTCTACAAAGACCGATTCTACAAAGACCGATTCTACAAAAACCGATTCTACAAAGACCGATTCTACAAAGACCGATTCTACAAAGTCCGATTCTACAAAAACCGATTCTACAAATACCGATTCTACAAAGACCGATTCTACAAAAACCGATTCTACAAAGTCTGATTCTAGAAATACCGATTCTACAAAGACCGATTCTACAAATACCGATTCTACAAAGTCCGATTCTACAAATACTGATTCTACAAAGACCGATTCTACAAAGATCGATTGTACAAAGACCGATTCTACAAAAACCGATTCTACAAAGTCCGATTCTACAAAAACCGATTCTACAAAGTCTGATTTTAGAAATACCGATTCTACAAAGACCGATTCTACAAATACCGATTCTACAAAGTCCGATTCTACAAATACTGATTCTACAAAGACCGATTCTACAAAGATCGATTGTACAAAGACCGATTCTACAAAAACCGATTCTACAAAGTCCGATTCTACAAATACCGATTCTACAAAGTTTGATTCTACAAAGTCCGATTCTACAAATACCGATTCTACAAAGACCGATTCTACAAAGACCGATTCTACAAAGTCCGATTCTACAAAAACCGATTCTACAAATACCGATGCTACAAAGTCCGATTCTACAAAGACCGATTCTACAAAGTCCGATTCTACAAATACTGATTCTACAAAGTCCGATTCTACAAATACCGATTCTACAAAGTCCGATTCTACAAATACTGACTCTACAAAGACCGATTCTACAAAGATCGATTGTACAAAGACCGATTCTACAAAGACCGATTCTACAAAAACCGATTCTACAAAGTCCGATTCTATAAAGACCGATTCTACAAAGACCGATTCTACAAAAACCGATTCTACAAAGACCGATTCTACAAAGACCGATTCTACAAAGTCCGATTCTACAAAAACCGATTCTACAAATACCGATTCTACAAAGACCGATTCTACAAAAACCGATTCTACAAAGTCTGATTCTAGAAATACCGATTCTACAAAGACCGATTCTACAAATACCGATTCTACAAAGTCCGATTCTACAAATACTGACTCTACAAAGACCGATTCTACAAAGATCGATTGTACAAAGACCGATTCTACAAAAACCGATTCTACAAAGTCCGATTCTACAAATACCGATTCTACAAAGTTTGATTCTACAAATACCAATTCTACAAAGACCGATTCTACAAAGACCGATTCTACAAAGTCCGATTCTACAAATACCAATTCTACAAAGACCGATTCTACAAAGACCGATTCCACAAAGACCGATTCTACAAAGACCGATTCTACAAAGTCCGATTCTACAAATACCGATTCGACAAAGTCCGATTCTACAAAGACCGATTCTACAAAGTCCGATTCTACAAATACTGATTCTACAAAGTCCGATTCTACAAATACCGATTCTACAAATACCGATTCTACAAAGTCCGATTCTACAAATACCGATTCTACAAATACCGATTCTACAAAAACCGATTCTACAAAGTCCGATTCTACAAATACTGATTCTACAAAGACCGATTCTACAAAGATCGATTGTACATAGACCGATTCTACAAAGACCGATTCTACAAAAACCGATTCTACAAAGTCCGATTCTACAAAGACCGATTCTACAAAGACCGATTCTACAAAAACCGATTCTACAAAGACCGATTCTACAAAGACCGATTCTACAAAGTCCGATTCTACAAAAACCGATTCTACAAATACCGATTCTACAAAGACCGATTCTACAAAAACCGATTCTACAAAGTCTGATTCTAGAAATACCGATTCTACAAAGACCGATTCTACAAATACCGATTCTACAAAGTCCGATTCTACAAATACTGATTCTACAAAGACCGATTCTACAAAGATCGATTGTACAAAGACCGATTCTACAAAAACCGATTCTACAAAGTCCGATTCTACAAATACCGATTCTACAAAGTTTGATTCTACAAAGTCCGATTCTACAAATACCGATTCTACAAAGTCCGATTCTACAAATACTGATTCTACAAAGACCGATTCTACAAAGATCGATTGTACAAAGACCGATTCTACAAAAACCGATTCTACAAAGTCCGATTCTACAAATACCGATTCTACAAAGTCCGATTCTACAAATACCGATTCTACAAATACCGATTCTACAAATACCGATTCTACAAAGACCGATTCTACAAAAACCGATTCTACAAAGTCCGATTCTACAAATACCAATTCTACAAAGACCGATTCTACAATGACCGATTCTACAAAGACCGATTCTACAAAGACCGATTCTACAAAGTCCGATTCTACAAAAACCGATTCTACAAATACCGATTCTACAAAGTCCGATTCTACAAAGACCGATTCTACAAAGTCCGATTCTACAAATACTGATTCTACAAAGTCCGATTCTACAAATACCGATTCTACAAATACTGATTCTACAAAGACCGATTCTACAAAGATCGATTGTACAAAGACCGATTCTACAAAAACCGATTCTACAAAGTCCGATTCTACAAATACCGATTCTACAAAGTTTGATTCTACAAATACAAATTCTACAAAGACCGATTCTACAAAGACCGATTCTACAAAGTCCGATTCTACAAATACCAATTCTACAAAGACCGATTCTACAAAGACCGATTCCACAAAGACCGATTCTACAAAGACCGATTCTACAAAGTCCGATTCTACAAATACCGATTCGACAAAGTCCGATTCTACAAAGACCGATTCTACAAAGTCCGATTCTACAAATACTGATTCTACAAAGTCCGATTCTACAAATACCGATTCTACAAATACCGATTCTACAAATACCGATTCTACAAAGTCCGATTCTACAAATACCGATTCTACAAATACCGATTCTACAAAAACCGATTCTACAAAGTCCGATTCTACAAATACTGATTCTACAAAGACCGATTCTACAAAGATCGATTGTACAAAGACCGATTCTACAAGGACCGATTCTACAAAAACCGATTCTACAAAGACCGATTCTACAAAGATCGATTGTACAAAGACCGATTCTACAAAAACCGATTCTACAAAGTCCGATTCTACAAATACCGATTCTACAAAGTTTGATTCTACAAAGTCCGATTCTACAAATACCGATTCTACAAAGTCCGATTCTACAAATACTGATTCTACAAAGACCGATTCTACAAATACCGATTCTACAAAGTCCGATTCTACAAATACTGATTCTACAAAGACCGATTCTACAAAGATCGATTGTACAAAGACCGATTCTACAAAAACCGATTCTACAAAGTCCGATTCTACAAATACCGATTCTACAAAGTTTGATTCTACAAAGTCCGATTCTACAAATACCGATTCTACAAAGTCCGATTCTACAAATACTGATTCTACAAAGACCGATTCTACAAAGATCGATTGTACAAAGACCGATTCTACAAAAACCGATTCTACAAAGTCCGATTCTACAAATACCGATTCTACAAAGTCCGATTCTACAAATACCGATTCTGCAAATACCGATTCTACAAATACCGATTCTACAAAGACCGATTCTACAAAAACCGATTCTACAAAGTCCGATTCTACAAATACCAATTCTACAAAGACCGATTCTACAATGACCGATTCTACAAAGACCGATTCTACAAAGACCGATTCTACAAAGTCCGATTCTACAAAAACCGATTCTACAAATACCGATTCTACAAAGTCCGATTCTACAAAGACCGATTCTACAAAGTCCGATTCTACAAATACTGATTCTACAAAGTCCGATTCTACAAATACCGATTCTACAAATACTGATTCTACAAAGACCGATTCTACAAAGATCGATTGTACAAAGACCGATTCTACAAAAACCGATTCTACAAAGTCCGATTCTACAAATACCGATTCTACAAAGTTTGATTCTACAAATACAAATTCTACAAAGACCGATTCTACAAAGACCGATTCTACAAAGTCCGATTCTACAAATACCAATTCTACAAAGACCGATTCTACAAAGACCGATTCCACAAAGACCGATTCTACAAAGACCGATTCTACAAAGTCCGATTCTACAAATACCGATTCGACAAAGTCCGATTCTACAAAGACCGATTCTACAAAGTCCGATTCTACAAATACTGATTCTACAAAGTCCGATTCTACAAATACCGATTCTACAAATACCGATTCTACAAATACCGATTCTACAAAGTCCGATTCTACAAATACCGATTCTACAAATACCGATTCTACAAAAACCGATTCTACAAAGTCCGATTCTACAAATACTGATTCTACAAAGACCGATTCTACAAAGATCGATTGTACAAAGACCGATTCTACAAGGACCGATTCTACAAAAACCGATTCTACAAAGTCCGATTCTACAAAGACCGATTCTACAAAGTCCGATTCTACAAATACCGATTCTACAAATACCGATTCTACAAATACCGATTCTACAAAGACCGATTCTACAAAAACCGATTCTACAAAGTCCGATTCTACAAATACCAATTCTACAAAGACCGATTCTACAATGACCGATTCTACAAAGACCGATTCTACAAAGACCGATTCTACAAAGTCCGATTCTACAAAAACCGATTCTACAAATACCGATTCTACAAAGTCCGATTCTACAAAGACCGATTCTACAAAGTCCGATTCTACAAATACTGATTCTACAAAGTCCGATTCTACAAATACCGATTCTACAAAGTCCGATTCTACAAATACTGATTCTACAAAGACCGATTCTACAAAGATCGATTGTACAAAGACCGATTCTACAAAAACCGATTTTACAAAGTCCGATTCTACAAATACCGATTCTACAAAGTTTGATTCTACAAATACCAATTCTACAAAGACCGATTCTACAAAGACCGATTCTACAAAGTCCGATTCTACAAATACCAATTCTACAAAGACCGATTCTACAAAGACCGATTCCACAAAGACCGATTCTACAAAGACCGATTCTACAAAGTCCGATTCTACAAATACCGATTCGACAAAGTCCGATTCTACAAAGACCGATTCTACAAAGTCCGATTCTACAAATACTGATTCTACAAAGTCCGATTCTACAAATACCGATTCTACAAATACCGATTCTACAAATACCGATTCTACAAAGTCCGATTCTACAAATACCGATTCTACAAATACCGATTCTACAAAAACCGATTCTACAAAAACCGATTCTACAAAGTCCGATTCTACAAATACCGATTCTACAAAGTCCGATTCTACAAAGACCGATTCTACAAAGTCCGATTCTACAAATACTGATTCTACAAAGTCCGATTCTACAAATACCGATTCTACAAATACCGATTCTACAAAAACCGATTCTACAAAGACCGATTCTACAAAAACCGATTCTACAAATACCGATTTTACAAAGACCGATTCTACAAAGACCGATTCCACAAATACCGATTCTACAAAGACCGATTCTACAAAGTCCGATTCTACAAAGTCCGATTCTACAAATACCGATTCGACAAAGTCCGATTCTACAAAGACCGATTCTACAAAGTCCGATTCTACAAATACTGATTCTACAAAGTCCGATTCTACAAATACCGATTCTACAAAAACCGATTCTACAAAGTCAGATTCTACAAAAACCGATTCTACAAATACCGATTTTAAAAAGACCGATTTTACAAAAACCGATTCTACAAAGTCCGATTCTACAAATACCGATTCTACAAAGTCCGATTCTACAAATACCAATTCTACAAAGACCGATTCTACAAAGACCGATTCCACAAAGACCGATTCTACAAAGACCGATTCTACAAAGTCCGATTCTACAAAAACAGATTCTACAAATACCGATTCTACAAAGTCTGATTCTACAAATACCAATTCTACAAAGACCGATTCTACAAAGACCGATTCCACAAAGACCGATTCTACAAAGACCGATTCTACAAAAACAGATTCTACAAATACCGATTCTACAAAGACCGATTCTACAAAAACCGATTCTACAAAGTCCGATTCTACAAAGACCGATTCTACAAAGTCCGATTCTACAAATACCGATTCGACAAAGTCCGATTCTACAAAGACCGATTCTACAAAGTCCGATTCTACAAATACTGATTCTACAAAGTCCGATTCTACAAATACCGATTCTACAAATACCGATTCTACAAAGACCGATTCTACAAAAACCGATTCTACAAAGTCTGATTCTACAAATACCGATTCTACAAAAACCGATTCTACAAAGTCCGATTCTACAAATACCGATTCTACAAATACCGATTCTACAAATACCGATTCTACAAAGACCGATTCTACAAAAACCGATTCTACAAAGTCCGATTCTACAAATACCAATTCTACAAAGACCGATTCTACAATGACCGATTCTACAAAGACCGATTCTACAAAGACCGATTCTACAAAGTCCGATTCTACAAAAACCGATTCTACAAATACCGATTCTACAAAGTCCGATTCTACAAATACCGATTCTACAAAGTTTGAATCTACAAATACCAATTCTACAAAGACCGATTCTACAAAGACCGATTCTACAAAGTCCGATTCTACAAATACCAATTCTACAAAGACCGATTCTACAAAGACCGATTCCACAAAGACCGATTCTACAAAGACCGATTCTACAAAGTCCGATTCTACAAATACCGATTCGACAAAGTCCGATTCTACAAAGACCGATTCTACAAAGTCCGATTCTACAAATACTGATTCTACAAAGTCCGATTCTACAAATACCGATTCTACAAATACCGATTTTACAAATACCGATTCTACAAAGTCCGATTCTACAAATACCGATTCTACAAATACCGATTCTACAAAAACCGATTCTACAAAGTCCGATTCTACAAATACTGATTCTACAAAGACCGATTCTACAAAGATCGATTGTACAAAGACCGATTCTACAAAGACCGATTCTACAAAAACCGATTCTACAAAGTCCGATTCTACAAAGACCGATTCTACAAAGACCGATTCTACAAAAACCGATTCTACAAAGACCGATTCTACAAAGACCGATTCTACAAAGTCCGATTCTACAAAAACCGATTCTACAAATACCGATTCTACAAAGACCGATTCTACAAAAACCGATTCTACAAAGTCCGATTCTACAAATACCGATTCGACAAAGTCCGATTCTACAAAGACCGATTCTACAAAGTCCGATTCTACAAATACTGATTCTACAAAGTCCGATTCTACAAATACCGATTCTACAAATACCGATTCTACAAATACCGATTCTACAAAGACCGATTCTACAAAAACCGATTCTACAAAGTCCGATTCTACAAATACTGATTCTACAAAGACCGATTCTACAAAGATCGATTGTACAAAGACCGATTCTACAAAGACCGATTCTACAAAGACCGATTCTACAAAAACCGATTCTACAAAGACCGATTCTACAAAGACCGATTCTACAAAGTCCGATTCTACAAAAACCGATTCTACAAATACCGATTCTACAAAGACCGATTCTACAAAAACCGATTCTACAAAGTCCGATTCTACAAAAACCGATTCTACAAATACCGATGCTACAAAGTCCGATTCTACAAAGACCGATTCTACAAAGTCCGATTCTACAAATACTGATTCTACAAAGTCCGATTCTACAAATACCGATTCTACAAAGTCCGATTCTACAAATACTGACTCTACAAAGACCGATTCTACAAAGATCGATTGTACAAAGACCGATTCTACAAAAACCGATTCTACAAAGTCCGATTCTACAAATACCGATTCTACAAAGTTTGATTCTACAAATACCAATTCTACAAAGACCGATTCTACAAAGACCGATTCTACAAAGTCCGATTCTACAAATACCAATTCTACAAAGACCGATTCTACAAAGACCGATTCCACAAAGACCGATTCTACAAAGACCGATTCTACAAAGTCCGATTCTACAAATACCGATTCGACAAAGTCCGATTCTACAAAGACCGATTCTACAAAGTCCGATTCTACAAATACTGATTCTACAAAGTCCGATTCTACAAATACCGATTCTACAAATACCGATTCTACAAATACCGATTCTACAAAGTCCGATTCTACAAATACCGATTCTACAAATACCGATTCTACAAAAACCGATTCTACAAAGTCCGATTCTACAAATACTGATTCTACAAAGACCGATTCTACAAAGATCGATTGTACAAAGACCGATTCTACAAAGACCGATTCTACAAAAACCGATTCTACAAAGTCCGATTCTACAAAGACCGATTCTACAAAGACCGATTCTACAAAAACCGATTCTACAAAGACCGATTCTACAAAGACCGATTCTACAAAGTCCGATTCTACAAAAACCGATTCTACAAATACCGATTCTACAAAGACCGATTCTACAAAAACCGATTCTACAAAGTCTGATTCTAGAAATACCGATTCTACAAAGACCGATTCTACAAATACCGATTCTACAAAGTCCGATTCTACAAATACTGATTCTACAAAGACCGATTCTACAAAGATCGATTGTACAAAGACCGATTCTACAAAAACCGATTCTACAAAGTCCGATTCTACAAAAACCGATTCTACAAAGTCTGATTTTAGAAATACCGATTCTACAAAGACCGATTCTACAAATACCGATTCTACAAAGTCCGATTCTACAAATACTGATTCTACAAAGACCGATTCTACAAAGATCGATTGTACAAAGACCGATTCTACAAAAACCGATTCTACAAAGTCCGATTCTACAAATACCGATTCTACAAAGTTTGATTCTACAAAGTCCGATTCTACAAATACCGATTCTACAAAGACCGATTCTACAAAGACCGATTCTACAAAGTCCGATTCTACAAAAACCGATTCTACAAATACCGATGCTACAAAGTCCGATTCTACAAAGACCGATTCTACAAAGTCCGATTCTACAAATACTGATTCTACAAAGTCCGATTCTACAAATACCGATTCTACAAAGTCCGATTCTACAAATACTGACTCTACAAAGACCGATTCTACAAAGATCGATTGTACAAAGACCGATTCTACAAAGACCGATTCTACAAAAACCGATTCTACAAAGTCCGATTCTATAAAGACCGATTCTACAAAGACCGATTCTACAAAAACCGATTCTACAAAGACCGATTCTACAAAGACCGATTCTACAAAGTCCGATTCTACAAAAACCGATTCTACAAATACCGATTCTACAAAGACCGATTCTACAAAAACCGATTCTACAAAGTCTGATTCTAGAAATACCGATTCTACAAAGACCGATTCTACAAATACCGATTCTACAAAGTCCGATTCTACAAATACTGACTCTACAAAGACCGATTCTACAAAGATCGATTGTACAAAGACCGATTCTACAAAAACCGATTCTACAAAGTCCGATTCTACAAATACCGATTCTACAAAGTTTGATTCTACAAATACCAATTCTACAAAGACCGATTCTACAAAGACCGATTCTACAAAGTCCGATTCTACAAATACCAATTCTACAAAGACCGATTCTACAAAGACCGATTCCACAAAGACCGATTCTACAAAGACCGATTCTACAAAGTCCGATTCTACAAATACCGATTCGACAAAGTCCGATTCTACAAAGACCGATTCTACAAAGTCCGATTCTACAAATACTGATTCTACAAAGTCCGATTCTACAAATACCGATTCTACAAATACCGATTCTACAAATACCGATTCTACAAAGTCCGATTCTACAAATACCGATTCTACAAATACCGATTCTACAAAAACCGATTCTACAAAGTCCGATTCTACAAATACTGATTCTACAAAGACCGATTCTACAAAGATCGATTGTACATAGACCGATTCTACAAAGACCGATTCTACAAAAACCGATTCTACAAAGTCCGATTCTACAAAGACCGATTCTACAAAGACCGATTCTACAAAAACCGATTCTACAAAGACCGATTCTACAAAGACCGATTCTACAAAGTCCGATTCTACAAAAACCGATTCTACAAATACCGATTCTACAAAGACCGATTCTACAAAAACCGATTCTACAAAGTCTGATTCTAGAAATACCGATTCTACAAAGACCGATTCTACAAATACCGATTCTACAAAGTCCGATTCTACAAATACTGATTCTACAAAGACCGATTCTACAAAGATCGATTGTACAAAGACCGATTCTACAAAAACCGATT
The DNA here is from genome assembly GCA_037103525.1 of Ganaspis brasiliensis. Classification (NCBI taxonomy): domain Eukaryota; kingdom Metazoa; phylum Arthropoda; class Insecta; order Hymenoptera; family Figitidae; genus Ganaspis; species Ganaspis brasiliensis. The sequence continues at coordinate 1,040,523 of JAZKLR010000475.1, forward strand.
CTACAAAGTCCGATTCTACAAATACCGATTCTACAAAGTTTGATTCTACAAAGTCCGATTCTACAAATACCGATTCTACAAAGTCCGATTCTGCAAATACTGATTCTACAAAGACCGATTCTACAAAGATCGATTGTACAAAGACCGATTCTACAAAAACCGATTCTACAAAGTCCGATTCTACAAATACCGATTCTACAAAGTCCGATTCTACAAATACCGATTCTACAAATACCGATTCTACAAATACCGATTCTACAAAGACCGATTCTACAAAAACCGATTCTACAAAGTCCGATTCTACAAATACCAATTCTACAAAGACCGATTCTACAATGACCGATTCTACAAAGACCGATTCTACAAAGACCGATTCTACAAAGTCCGATTCTACAAAAACCGATTCTACAAATACCGATTCTACAAAGTCCGATTCTACAAAGACCGATTCTACAAAGTCCGATTATACAAATACTGATTCTACAAAGTCCGATTCTACAAATACCGATTCTACAAATACTGATTCTACAAAGACCGATTCTACAAAGATCGATTGTACAAAGACCGATTCTACAAAAACCGATTCTACAAAGTCCGATTCTACAAATACCGATTCTACAAAGTTTGATTCTACAAATACAAATTCTACAAAGACCGATTCTACAAAGACCGATTCTACAAAGTCCGATTCTACAAATACCAATTCTACAAAGACCGATTCTACAAAGACCGATTCCACAAAGACCGATTCTACAAAGACCGATTCTACAAAGTCCGATTCTACAAATACCGATTCGACAAAGTCCGATTCTACAAAGACCGATTCTACAAAGTCCGATTCTACAAATACTGATTCTACAAAGTCCGATTCTACAAATACCGATTCTACAAATACCGATTCTACAAATACCGATTCTACAAAGTCCGATTCTACAAATACCGATTCTACAAATACCGATTCTACAAAAACCGATTCTACAAAGTCCGATTCTACAAATACTGATTCTACAAAGACCGATTCTACAAAGATCGATTGTACAAAGACCGATTCTACAAGGACCGATTCTACAAAAACCGATTCTACAAAGTCCGATTCTACAAAGACCGATTCTACAAAGTCCGATTCTACAAATACCGATTCTACAAATACCGATTCTACAAATACCGATTCTACAAAGACCGATTCTACAAAAACCGATTCTACAAAGTCCGATTCTACAAATACCAATTCTACAAAGACCGATTCTACAATGACCGATTCTACAAAGACCGATTCTACAAAGACCGATTCTACAAAGTCCGATTCTACAAAAACCGATTCTACAAACACCGATTCTACAAAGTCCGATTCTACAAAGACCGATTCTACAAAGTCCGATTCTACAAATACCGATTCGACAAAGTCCGATTCTACAAAGACCGATTCTACAAAGTCCGATTCTACAAATACTGATTCTACAAAGTCCGATTCTACAAATACCGATTCTACAAATACCGATTCTACAAATACCGATTCTACAAAGACCGATTCTACAAAAACCGATTCTACAAAGTCTGATTCTACAAATACCGATTCTACAAAAACCGATTCTACAAAGTCCGATTCTACAAATACCGATTCTACAAATACCGATTCTACAAATACCGATTCTACAAAGACCGATTCTACAAAAACCGATTCTACAAAGTCCGATTCTACAAATACCAATTCTACAAAGACCGATTCTACAATGACCGATTCTACAAAGACCGATTCTACAAAGACCGATTCTACAAAGTCCGATTCTACAAAAACCGATTCTACAAATACCGATTCTACAAAGTCCGATTCTACAAATACCGATTCTACAAAGTTTGAATCTACAAATACCAATTCTACAAAGACCGATTCTACAAAGACCGATTCTACAAAGTCCGATTCTACAAATACCAATTCTACAAAGACCGATTCTACAAAGACCGATTCCACAAAGACCGATTCTACAAAGACCGATTCTACAAAGTCCGATTCTACAAATACCGATTCGACAAAGTCCGATTCTACAAAGACCGATTCTACAAAGTCCGATTCTACAAATACTGATTCTACAAAGTCCGATTCTACAAATACCGATTCTACAAATACCGATTTTACAAATACCGATTCTACAAAGTCCGATTCTACAAATACCGATTCTACAAATACCGATTCTACAAAAACCGATTCTACAAAGTCCGATTCTACAAATACTGATTCTACAAAGACCGATTCTACAAAGATCGATTGTACAAAGACCGATTCTACAAAGACCGATTCTACAAAAACCGATTCTACAAAGTCCGATTCTACAAAGACCGATTCTACAAAGACCGATTCTACAAAAACCGATTCTACAAAGACCGATTCTACAAAGACCGATTCTACAAAGTCCGATTCTACAAAAACCGATTCTACAAATACCGATTCTACAAAGACCGATTCTACAAAAACCGATTCTACAAAGTCCGATTCTACAAATACCGATTCGACAAAGTCCGATTCTACAAAGACCGATTCTACAAAGTCCGATTCTACAAATACTGATTCTACAAAGTCCGATTCTACAAATACCGATTCTACAAATACCGATTCTACAAATACCGATTCTACAAAGACCGATTCTACAAAAACCGATTCTACAAAGTCCGATTCTACAAATACTGATTCTACAAAGACCGATTCTACAAAGATCGATTGTACAAAGACCGATTCTACAAAGACCGATTCTACAAAGACCGATTCTACAAAAACCGATTCTACAAAGACCGATTCTACAAAGACCGATTCTACAAAGTCCGATTCTACAAAAACCGATTCTACAAATACCGATTCTACAAAGACCGATTCTACAAAAACCGATTCTACAAAGTCCGATTCTACAAAAACCGATTCTACAAATACCGATGCTACAAAGTCCGATTCTACAAAGACCGATTCTACAAAGTCCGATTCTACAAATACTGATTCTACAAAGTCCGATTCTACAAATACCGATTCTACAAAGTCCGATTCTACAAATACTGACTCTACAAAGACCGATTCTACAAAGATCGATTGTACAAAGACCGATTCTACAAAAACCGATTCTACAAAGTCCGATTCTACAAATACCGATTCTACAAAGTTTGATTCTACAAATACCAATTCTACAAAGACCGATTCTACAAAGACCGATTCTACAAAGTCCGATTCTACAAATACCAATTCTACAAAGACCGATTCTACAAAGACCGATTCCACAAAGACCGATTCTACAAAGACCGATTCTACAAAGTCCGATTCTACAAATACCGATTCGACAAAGTCCGATTCTACAAAGACCGATTCTACAAAGTCCGATTCTACAAATACTGATTCTACAAAGTCCGATTCTACAAATACCGATTCTACAAATACCGATTCTACAAATACCGATTCTACAAAGTCCGATTCTACAAATACCGATTCTACAAATACCGATTCTACAAAAACCGATTCTACAAAGTCCGATTCTACAAATACTGATTCTACAAAGACCGATTCTACAAAGATCGATTGTACAAAGACCGATTCTACAAAGACCGATTCTACAAAAACCGATTCTACAAAGTCCGATTCTACAAAGACCGATTCTACAAAGACCGATTCTACAAAAACCGATTCTACAAAGACCGATTCTACAAAGACCGATTCTACAAAGTCCGATTCTACAAAAACCGATTCTACAAATACCGATTCTACAAAGACCGATTCTACAAAAACCGATTCTACAAAGTCTGATTCTAGAAATACCGATTCTACAAAGACCGATTCTACAAATACCGATTCTACAAAGTCCGATTCTACAAATACTGATTCTACAAAGACCGATTCTACAAAGATCGATTGTACAAAGACCGATTCTACAAAAACCGATTCTACAAAGTCCGATTCTACAAAAACCGATTCTACAAAGTCTGATTTTAGAAATACCGATTCTACAAAGACCGATTCTACAAATACCGATTCTACAAAGTCCGATTCTACAAATACTGATTCTACAAAGACCGATTCTACAAAGATCGATTGTACAAAGACCGATTCTACAAAAACCGATTCTACAAAGTCCGATTCTACAAATACCGATTCTACAAAGTTTGATTCTACAAAGTCCGATTCTACAAATACCGATTCTACAAAGACCGATTCTACAAAGACCGATTCTACAAAGTCCGATTCTACAAAAACCGATTCTACAAATACCGATGCTACAAAGTCCGATTCTACAAAGACCGATTCTACAAAGTCCGATTCTACAAATACTGATTCTACAAAGTCCGATTCTACAAATACCGATTCTACAAAGTCCGATTCTACAAATACTGACTCTACAAAGACCGATTCTACAAAGATCGATTGTACAAAGACCGATTCTACAAAGACCGATTCTACAAAAACCGATTCTACAAAGTCCGATTCTATAAAGACCGATTCTACAAAGACCGATTCTACAAAAACCGATTCTACAAAGACCGATTCTACAAAGACCGATTCTACAAAGTCCGATTCTACAAAAACCGATTCTACAAATACCGATTCTACAAAGACCGATTCTACAAAAACCGATTCTACAAAGTCTGATTCTAGAAATACCGATTCTACAAAGACCGATTCTACAAATACCGATTCTACAAAGTCCGATTCTACAAATACTGACTCTACAAAGACCGATTCTACAAAGATCGATTGTACAAAGACCGATTCTACAAAAACCGATTCTACAAAGTCCGATTCTACAAATACCGATTCTACAAAGTTTGATTCTACAAATACCAATTCTACAAAGACCGATTCTACAAAGACCGATTCTACAAAGTCCGATTCTACAAATACCAATTCTACAAAGACCGATTCTACAAAGACCGATTCCACAAAGACCGATTCTACAAAGACCGATTCTACAAAGTCCGATTCTACAAATACCGATTCGACAAAGTCCGATTCTACAAAGACCGATTCTACAAAGTCCGATTCTACAAATACTGATTCTACAAAGTCCGATTCTACAAATACCGATTCTACAAATACCGATTCTACAAATACCGATTCTACAAAGTCCGATTCTACAAATACCGATTCTACAAATACCGATTCTACAAAAACCGATTCTACAAAGTCCGATTCTACAAATACTGATTCTACAAAGACCGATTCTACAAAGATCGATTGTACATAGACCGATTCTACAAAGACCGATTCTACAAAAACCGATTCTACAAAGTCCGATTCTACAAAGACCGATTCTACAAAGACCGATTCTACAAAAACCGATTCTACAAAGACCGATTCTACAAAGACCGATTCTACAAAGTCCGATTCTACAAAAACCGATTCTACAAATACCGATTCTACAAAGACCGATTCTACAAAAACCGATTCTACAAAGTCTGATTCTAGAAATACCGATTCTACAAAGACCGATTCTACAAATACCGATTCTACAAAGTCCGATTCTACAAATACTGATTCTACAAAGACCGATTCTACAAAGATCGATTGTACAAAGACCGATTCTACAAAAACCGATTCTACAAAGTCCGATTCTACAAATACCGATTCTACAAAGTTTGATTCTACAAAGTCCGATTCTACAAATACCGATTCTACAAAGTCCGATTCTGCAAATACTGATTCTACAAAGACCGATTCTACAAAGATCGATTGTACAAAGACCGATTCTACAAAAACCGATTCTACAAAGTCCGATTCTACAAATACCGATTCTACAAAGTCCGATTCTACAAATACCGATTCTACAAATACCGATTCTACAAATACCGATTCTACAAAGACCGATTCTACAAAAACCGATTCTACAAAGTCCGATTCTACAAATACCAATTCTACAAAGACCGATTCTACAATGACCGATTCTACAAAGACCGATTCTACAAAGACCGATTCTACAAAGTCCGATTCTACAAAAACCGATTCTACAAATACCGATTCTACAAAGTCCGATTCTACAAAGACCGATTCTACAAAGTCCGATTATACAAATACTGATTCTACAAAGTCCGATTCTACAAATACCGATTCTACAAATACTGATTCTACAAAGACCGATTCTACAAAGATCGATTGTACAAAGACCGATTCTACAAAAACCGATTCTACAAAGTCCGATTCTACAAATACCGATTCTACAAAGTTTGATTCTACAAATACAAATTCTACAAAGACCGATTCTACAAAGACCGATTCTACAAAGTCCGATTCTACAAATACCAATTCTACAAAGACCGATTCTACAAAGACCGATTCCACAAAGACCGATTCTACAAAGACCGATTCTACAAAGTCCGATTCTACAAATACCGATTCGACAAAGTCCGATTCTACAAAGACCGATTCTACAAAGTCCGATTCTACAAATACTGATTCTACAAAGTCCGATTCTACAAATACCGATTCTACAAATACCGATTCTACAAATACCGATTCTACAAAGTCCGATTCTACAAATACCGATTCTACAAATACCGATTCTACAAAAACCGATTCTACAAAGTCCGATTCTACAAATACTGATTCTACAAAGACCGATTCTACAAAGATCGATTGTACAAAGACCGATTCTACAAGGACCGATTCTACAAAAACCGATTCTACAAAGTCCGATTCTACAAAGACCGATTCTACAAAGTCCGATTCTACAAATACCGATTCTACAAATACCGATTCTACAAATACCGATTCTACAAAGACCGATTCTACAAAAACCGATTCTACAAAGTCCGATTCTACAAATACCAATTCTACAAAGACCGATTCTACAATGACCGATTCTACAAAGACCGATTCTACAAAGACCGATTCTACAAAGTCCGATTCTACAAAAACCGATTCTACAAACACCGATTCTACAAAGTCCGATTCTACAAAGACCGATTCTACAAAGTCCGATTCTACAAATACTGATTCTACAAAGTCCGATTCTACAAATACCGATTCTACAAAGTCCGATTCTACAAATACTGATTCTACAAAGACCGATTCTACAAAGATCGATTGTACAAAGACCGATTCTACAAAAACCGATTTTACAAAGTCCGATTCTACAAATACCGATTCTACAAAGTTTGATTCTACAAATACCAATTCTACAAAGACCGATTCTACAAAGACCGATTCTACAAAGTCCGATTCTACAAATACCAATTCTACAAAGACCGATTCTACAAAGACCGATTCCACAAAGACCGATTCTACAAAGACCGATTCTACAAAGTCCGATTCTACAAATACCGATTCGACAAAGTCCGATTCTACAAAGACCGATTCTACAAAGTCCGATTCTACAAATACTGATTCTACAAAGTCCGATTCTACAAATACCGATTCTACAAATACCGATTCTACAAATACCGATTCTACAAAGTCCGATTCTACAAATACCGATTCTACAAATACCGATTCTACAAAAACCGATTCTACAAAAACCGATTCTACAAAGTCCGATTCTACAAATACCGATTCGACAAAGTCCGATTCTACAAAGACCGATTCTACAAAGTCCGATTCTACAAATACTGATTCTACAAAGTCCGATTCTACAAATACCGATTCTACAAATACCGATTCTACAAAAACCGATTCTACAAAGACCGATTCTACAAAAACCGATTCTACAAATACCGATTTTACAAAGACCGATTCTACAAAGACCGATTCCACAAATACCGATTCTACAAAGACCGATTCTACAAAGTCCGATTCTACAAAGTCCGATTCTACAAATACCGATTCGACAAAGTCCGATTCTACAAAGACCGATTCTACAAAGTCCGATTCTACAAATACTGATTCTACAAAGTCCGATTCTACAAATACCGATTCTACAAAAACCGATTCTACAAAGTCAGATTCTACAAAAACCGATTCTACAAATACCGATTTTAAAAAGACCGATTTTACAAAGACCGATTCTACAAAAACCGATTCTACAAAGTCCGATTCTACAAATACCGATTCTACAAAGTCCGATTCTACAAATACCAATTCTACAAAGACCGATTCTACAAAGACCGATTCCACAAAGACCGATTCTACAAAGACCGATTCTACAAAGTCCGATTCTACAAAAACAGATTCTACAAATACCGATTCTACAAAGTCCGATTCTACAAATACCAATTCTACAAAGACCGATTCTACAAAGACCGATTCCACAAAGACCGATTCTACAAAGACCGATTCTACAAAAACAGATTCTACAAATACCGATTCTACAAAGACCGATTCTACAAAAACCGATTCTACAAAGTCCGATTCTACAGAGACCGATTCTACAAAGTCCGATTCTACAAATACCGATTCGACAAAGTCCGATTCTACAAAGACCGATTCTACAAAGTCCGATTCTACAAATACTGATTCTACAAAGTCCGATTCTACAAATACCGATTCTACAAATACCGATTCTACAAATACCGATTCTACAAAGACCGATTCTACAAAAACCGATTCTACAAAGTCTGATTCTACAAATACCGATTCTACAAAAACCGATTCTACAAAGTCCGATTCTACAAATACCGATTCTACAAATACCGATTCTACAAATACCGATTCTACAAAGACCGATTCTACAAAAACCGATTCTACAAAGTCCGATTCTACAAATACCAATTCTACAAAGACCGATTCTACAATGACCGATTCTACAAAGACCGATTCTACAAAGACCGATTCTACAAAGTCCGATTCTACAAAAACCGATTCTACAAATACCGATTCTACAAAGTCCGATTCTACAAATACCGATTCTACAAAGTTTGAATCTACAAATACCAATTCTACAAAGACCGATTCTACAAAGACCGATTCTACAAAGTCCGATTCTACAAATACCAATTCTACAAAGACCGATTCTACAAAGACCGATTCCACAAAGACCGATTCTACAAAGACCGATTCTACAAAGTCCGATTCTACAAATACCGATTCGACAAAGTCCGATTCTACAAAGACCGATTCTACAAAGTCCGATTCTACAAATACTGATTCTAAAAAGTCCGATTCTACAAATACCGATTCTACAAATACCGATTTTACAAATACCGATTCTACAAAGTCCGATTCTACAAATACCGATTCTACAAATACCGATTCTACAAAAACCGATTCTACAAAGTCCGATTCTACAAATACTGATTCTACAAAGACCGATTCTACAAAGATCGATTGTACAAAGACCGATTCTACAAAGACCGATTCTACAAAAACCGATTCTACAAAGTCCGATTCTACAAAGACCGATTCTACAAAGACCGATTCTACAAAAACCGATTCTACAAAGACCGATTCTACAAAGACCGATTCTACAAAGTCCGATTCTACAAAAACCGATTCTACAAATACCGATTCTACAAAGACCGATTCTACAAAAACCGATTCTACAAAGTCCGATTCTACAAATACCGATTCGACAAAGTCCGATTCTACAAAGACCGATTCTACAAAGTCCGATTCTACAAATACTGATTCTACAAAGTCCGATTCTACAAATACCGATTCTACAAATACCGATTCTACAAATACCGATTCTACAAAGACCGATTCTACAAAAACCGATTCTACAAAGTCCGATTCTACAAATACTGATTCTACAAAGACCGATTCTACAAAGATCGATTGTACAAAGACCGATTCTACAAAGACCGATTCTACAAAAACCGATTCTACAAAGTCCGATTCTACAAAGACCGATTCTACAAAGACCGATTCTACAAAAACCGATTCTACAAATACCGATTCTACAAATACCGATTCTACAAAAACCGATTCTACAAAGTCCGATTCTACAAATACCGATTCGACAAAGTCCGATTCTACAAAGACCGATTCTACAAAGTCCGATTCTACAAATACTGATTCTACAAAGTCCGATTCTACAAATACCGATTCTACAAATACCGATTCTACAAATACCGATTCTACAAAGACCGATTCTACAAAAACCGATTCTATAAAGTCCGATTCTACAAATACTGATTCTACAAAGACCGATTCTACAAAGATCGATTGTACAAAGACCGATTCTACAAAGACCGATTCTCCAAAAACCGATTCTACAAAGTCCGATTCTACAAAGACCGATTCTACAAAGACCGATTCTACAAAAACCGATTCTACAAAGACCGATTCTACAAAGACCGATTCTACAAAGTCCGATTCTACAAATACCGATTCTACAAATACCGATTCTACAAAAACCGATTCTACAAAGTCCGATTCTACAAATACTGATTCTACAAAGACCGATTCTACAAAGATCGATTGTACAAAGACCGATTCTACAAAGACCGATTCTACAAAAACCGATTCTACAAAGTCCGATTCTACAAAGACCGATTCTACAAAGACCGATTCTACAAAAACCGATTCTACAAAGACCGATTCTACAAAGACCGATTCTACAAAGTCCGATTCTACAAAAACCGATTCTACAAATACCGATTCTACAAAGACTGATTCTACAAAAACCGATTCTACAAAGTCTGATTCTAGAAATACCGATTCTACAAAGACCGATTCTACAAAAACTGATTCTACAAATACCGATTCTACAAATACCGATTCTACAAAAACCGATTCTACAAAGTCCGATTCTACAAATACCGATTCGACAAAGTCCGATTCTACAAAGACCGATTCTACAAAGTCCGATTCTACAAATACTGATTCTACAAAGTCCGATTCTACAAATACCGATTCTACAAATACCGATTCTACAAATACCGATTCTACAAAGACCGATTCTACAAAAACCGATTCTACAAAGTCTGATTCTACAAATACCGATTCTACAAAGACCGATTCTACAAAAACCGATTCTACAAAGTCCGATTCTACAAATACCAATTCTACAAAGACCGATTCTACAATGACCGATTCTACAAAAACCGATTCTACAAAAACCGATTCTACAATGACCGATTCTACAAAAACCGATTCTACAAAAACCGATTCTACAAAGTCCGATTCTACAAATACCGATTCTACAAAGTCCGATTCTACAAAGACCGATTCTACAAAGTCCGATTCTACAAATACCGATTCTACAAAGTCCGATTCTACAAATACCAATTCTACAAAGACCGATTCTACAAAGACCGATTCCACAAAGACCGATTCTACAAAGACCGATTCTACAAAGTCCGATTCTACAAAGACCGATTCTACAAAAACAGATTCTACAAATACCGATTCTACAAAGACCGATTCTACAAAAACCGATTCTACAAAGTCCGATTCTACAAAGACCGATTCTACAAAGTCCGATTCTACAAATACCGATTCTACAAAGTCCGATTCTACAAATACCAATTCTACAAAGACCGATTCTACAAAGACCGATTCCACAAAGACCGATTCTACAAAGACTGATTCTACAAAGTCCGATTCTACAAAGACCGATTCTACAAAAACAGATTCTACAAATACCGATTCTACAAAGACCGATTCTACAAAAACCGATTCTACAAAGTCCGATTCTACAAAGACCGATTCTACAAAGACCGATTCTACAAAAACCGATTCTACAAAGACCGATTCTACAAAAACCGATTCTACAAATACCGATTTTACAAAGACCGATTCTACAAAGACCGATTCAACAAATACCGATTCTACAAAGACCGATTCTACAAAGTCCGATTCTACAAAGTCCGATTCTACAAATACCGATTCGACAAAGTCCGATTCTACAAAGACCGATTCTACAAAGTCCGATTCTACAAATACTGATTCTACAAAGTCCGATTCCACAAATACCGATTCTACAAAAACCGATTCTACAAAGTCCGCTTCTACAAAAACCGATTCTACAAAGTCCGATTCTACAAAGACCGATTCTACAAAGTCCGATTCTACAAATACCGATTCTACAAAGACCGCTTCTACAAAGACCGATTCTACAAAGTCCGATTCTACAAAGTCCGATTCTACAAATACTGATTCTACAAAGTCCGATTCTACAAAGACCGATTCTACAAAGACCGATTCTACAAAAATCGATTCTACAAAGTCCGATTCTACAAAGACCGATTCTACAAAGACCGATTCTACAAAAACCGATTCTACAAAGACCGATTCTACAAAGACCGATTCTTCAAAGTCCGATTCTACAAAAACCGATTCTACAAATACCGATTCTACAAAGACCGATTCTACAAAAACCGATTCTACAAAGTCTGATTCTAGAAATACCGATTCTACAAAGACCGATTCTACAAATACCGATTCTACAAAGTCCGATTCTACAAATACTGATTCTACAAAGACCGATTCCACAAAGATCGATTGTACAAAGACCGATTCTACAAAAACCGATTCTACAAAGTCCGATTCTACAAATACCGATTCTACAAAGTTTGATTCTACAAAGTCCGATTCTACAAATACCGATTCTACAAAGACCGATTCTACAAAGACCGATTATACAAAGTCCGATTCTACAAAAACCGATTCTACAAATACCGATTCTACAAAGTCCGATTCTACAAAGACCGATTCTACAAAGTCCGATTCTACAAATACTGATTCTACAAAGTCCGATTCTACAAATACCGATTCTACAAAGTCCGATTCTACAAATACTGACTCTACAAAGACCGATTCTACAAAGATCGATTGTACAAAGACACATTCTACAAAAACCGATTCTACAAAGTCCGATTCTACAAATACCGAGTCTACAAAGTTTGATTCTACAAATACAGATTCTACAAAGTTTGATTCTACAAAGTCCGATTCTACAAATACCGATTCTACAAAGACCGATTCTACAAAGACCGATTCTACAAAGTCCGATTCTTTTGTAGAATCGGTCTTTGTAAAATCGGTCTTTTTAAAATCGGTATTTGTAGAATCGGTTTTTGTAGAATCGGACTTTGTAGAATCGGTTTTTGTAGAATCGGTATTTGTAGAATCGGACTTTGTAGAATCAGTATTTGTAGAATCGGACTTTGTAGAATCGGTCTTTGTAGAATCGGACTTTGTCGAATCGGTATTTGTAGAATCGGACTTTGTAGAATCGGACTTTGTAGAATCGGTCTTTGTAGAATCGGTATTTGTGGAATCGGTCTTTGTAAAATCGGTATTTGTAGAATCGGTACAAATACCGATTCTACAAAGACCGATTCTACAAAGACCGATTCTACAAAGTCCGATTCTACAAAGTCCGATTCTACAAATACTGATTCTACAAAGTCCGATTCTACAAAGACCGATTCTACAAAGACCGATTCTACAAAAACCGATTCTACAAAGTCCGATTCTACAAAGACCGATTCTACAAAGACCGATTCTACAAAAACCGATTCTACAAAGACCGATTCTACAAAAACCGATTCTACAAATACCGATTTTACAAAGACCGATTCCACAAATACCGATTCTACAAAGACCGATTCTACAAAGTCCGATTCTACAAAGTCCGATTCTACAAATACCGATTCGACAAAGTCCGATTCTACAAAGACCGATTCTACAAAGTCCGATTCTACAAATACTGATTCTACAAAGTCCGATTCTACAAATACCGATTCTACAAAAACCGATTCTACAAAGTCCGATTCTACAAAAACCGATTCTACAAATACCGATTTTAAAAAGACCGATTTTACAAAGACCGATTCTACAAAAACCGATTCTACAAAGTCCGATTCTACAAATACCGATTCTACAAAGTCCGATTCTACAAATACCAATTCTACAAAGACCGATTCTACAAAGACCGATTCCACAAAGACCGATTCTACAAAGACCGATTCTACAAAGTCCGATTCTACAAAAACAGATTCTACAAATACCGATTCTACAAAGTCCGATTCTACAAATACCAATTCTACAAAGACCGATTCTACAAAGACCGATTCCACAAAGACCGATTCTACAAAGACCGATTCTACAAAAACAGATTCTACAAATACCGATTCTACAAAGACCGATTCTACAAAAACCGATTCTACAAAGTCCGATTCTACAAAGACCGATTCTACAAAGTCCGATTCTACAAATACCGATTCTACAAAGACCGATTCTACAAAGACCGATTCTACAAAGTCCGATTCTACAAAGTCCGATTCTACAAATACCGATTCTACAAAGACCGATTCTACAAAGACCGATTCTACAAAGTCCGATTCTACAAAAACCGATTCTACAAATACCGATTCTACAAAGTCCGATTCTACAAAGACCGATTCTACAAAGTCCGATTCTACAAATACTGATTCTACAAAGTCCGATTCTACAAATACCGATTCTACAAAGTCCGATTCTACAAATACTGACTCTACAAAGACCGATTCTACAAATACCGATTCTACAAAGTCCGATTCTACAAATACTGATTCTACAAAGACCGATTCCACAAAGATCGATTGTACAAAGACCGATTCTACAAAGTCCGATTCTACAAATACTGATTCTACAAAGTCCGATTCTACAAATACCGATTCTACAAATACCGATTCTACAAAGTCCGATTCTACAAATACCGATTCTACAAATACCGATTCTACAAAAACCGATTCTACAAAGTCCGATTCTACAAATACTGATTCTACAAAGACCGATTCTACAAAGATCGATTGTACAAAGACCGATTCTACAAGGACCGATTCTACAAAAACCGATTCTACAAAGTCCGATTCTACAAAGACCGATTCTACAAAGTCCGATTCTACAAATACCGATTCTACAAATACCGATTCTACAAATACCGATTCTACAAAGACCGATTCTACAAAAACCGATTCTACAAAGTCCGATTCTACAAATACCAATTCTACAAAGACCGATTCTACAATGACCGATTCTACAAAGACCGATTCTACAAAGACCGATTCTACAAAGTCCGATTCTACAAAAACCGATTCTACAAACACCGATTCTACAAAGTCCGATTCTACAAAGACCGATTCTACAAAGTCCGATTCTACAAATACTGATTCTACAAAGTCCGATTCTACAAATACCGATTCTACAAAGTCCGATTCTACAAATACTGATTCTACAAAGACCGATTCTACAAAGATCGATTGTACAAAGACCGATTCTACAAAAACCGATTTTACAAAGTCCGATTCTACAAATACCGATTCTACAAAGTTTGATTCTACAAATACCAATTCTACAAAGACCGATTCTACAAAGACCGATTCTACAAAGTCCGATTCTACAAATACCAATTCTACAAAGACCGATTCTACAAAGACCGATTCCACAAAGACCGATTCTACAAAGACCGATTCTACAAAGTCCGATTCTACAAATACCGATTCGACAAAGTCCGATTCTACAAAGACCGATTCTACAAAGTCCGATTCTACAAATACTGATTCTACAAAGTCCGATTCTACAAATACCGATTCTACAAAAACCGATTCTACAAAAACCGATTCTACAAAGTCCGATTCTACAAATACCGATTCGACAAAGTCCGATTCTACAAAGACCGATTCTACAAAGTCCGATTCTACAAATACTGATTCTACAAAGTCCGATTCTACAAATACCGATTCTACAAATACCGATTCTACAAAAACCGATTCTACAAAGACCGATTCTACAAAAACCGATTCTACAAATACCGATTTTACAAAGACCGATTCTACAAAGACCGATTCCACAAATACCGATTCTACAAAGACCGATTCTACAAAGTCCGATTCTACAAAGTCCGATTCTACAAATACCGATTCGACAAAGTCCGATTCTACAAAGACCGATTCTACAAAGTCCGATTCTACAAATACTGATTCTACAAAGTCCGATTCTACAAATACCGATTCTACAAAAACCGATTCTACAAAGTCAGATTCTACAAAAACCGATTCTACAAATACCGATTTTAAAAAGACCGATTTTACAAAGACCGATTCTACAAAAACCGATTCTACAAAGTCCGATTCTACAAATACCGATTCTACAAAGTCCGATTCTACAAATACCAATTCTACAAAGACCGATTCTACAAAGACCGATTCCACAAAGACCGATTCTACAAAGACCGATTCTACAAAGTCCGATTCTACAAAAACAGATTCTACAAATACCGATTCTACAAAGTCCGATTCTACAAATACCAATTCTACAAAGACCGATTCTACAAAGACCGATTCCACAAAGACCGATTCTACAAAGACCGATTCTACAAAAACAGATTCTACAAATACCGATTCTACAAAGACCGATTCTACAAAAACCGATTCTACAAAGTCCGATTCTACAGAGACCGATTCTACAAAGTCCGATTCTACAAATACCGATTCGACAAAGTCCGATTCTACAAAGACCGATTCTACAAAGTCCGATTCTACAAATACTGATTCTACAAAGTCCGATTCTACAAATACCGATTCTACAAATACCGATTCTACAAATACCGATTCTACAAAGACCGATTCTACAAAAACCGATTCTACAAAGTCTGATTCTACAAATACCGATTCTACAAAAACCGATTCTACAAAGTCCGATTCTACAAATACCGATTCTACAAATACCGATTCTACAAATACCGATTCTACAAAGACCGATTCTACAAAAACCGATTCTACAAAGTCCGATTCTACAAATACCAATTCTACAAAGACCGATTCTACAATGACCGATTCTACAAAGACCGATTCTACAAAGACCGATTCTACAAAGTCCGATTCTACAAAAACCGATTCTACAAATACCGATTCTACAAAGTCCGATTCTACAAATACCGATTCTACAAAGTTTGAATCTACAAATACCAATTCTACAAAGACCGATTCTACAAAGACCGATTCTACAAAGTCCGATTCTACAAATACCAATTCTACAAAGACCGATTCTACAAAGACCGATTCCACAAAGACCGATTCTACAAAGACCGATTCTACAAAGTCCGATTCTACAAATACCGATTCGACAAAGTCCGATTCTACAAAGACCGATTCTACAAAGTCCGATTCTACAAATACTGATTCTAAAAAGTCCGATTCTACAAATACCGATTCTACAAATACCGATTTTACAAATACCGATTCTACAAAGTCCGATTCTACAAATACCGATTCTACAAATACCGATTCTACAAAAACCGATTCTACAAAGTCCGATTCTACAAATACTGATTCTACAAAGACCGATTCTACAAAGATCGATTGTACAAAGACCGATTCTACAAAGACCGATTCTACAAAAACCGATTCTACAAAGTCCGATTCTACAAAGACCGATTCTACAAAGACCGATTCTACAAAAACCGATTCTACAAAGACCGATTCTACAAAGACCGATTCTACAAAGTCCGATTCTACAAAAACCGATTCTACAAATACCGATTCTACAAAGACCGATTCTACAAAAACCGATTCTACAAAGTCCGATTCTACAAATACCGATTCGACAAAGTCCGATTCTACAAAGACCGATTCTACAAAGTCCGATTCTACAAATACTGATTCTACAAAGTCCGATTCTACAAATACCGATTCTACAAATACCGATTCTACAAATACCGATTCTACAAAGACCGATTCTACAAAAACCGATTCTACAAAGTCCGATTCTACAAATACTGATTCTACAAAGACCGATTCTACAAAGATCGATTGTACAAAGACCGATTCTACAAAGACCGATTCTACAAAAACCGATTCTACAAAGTCCGATTCTACAAAGACCGATTCTACAAAGACCGATTCTACAAAAACCGATTCTACAAATACCGATTCTACAAATACCGATTCTACAAAAACCGATTCTACAAAGTCCGATTCTACAAATACCGATTCGACAAAGTCCGATTCTACAAAGACCGATTCTACAAAGTCCGATTCTACAAATACTGATTCTACAAAGTCCGATTCTACAAATACCGATTCTACAAATACCGATTCTACAAATACCGATTCTACAAAGACCGATTCTACAAAAACCGATTCTATAAAGTCCGATTCTACAAATACTGATTCTACAAAGACCGATTCTACAAAGATCGATTGTACAAAGACCGATTCTACAAAGACCGATTCTCCAAAAACCGATTCTACAAAGTCCGATTCTACAAAGACCGATTCTACAAAGACCGATTCTACAAAAACCGATTCTACAAAGACCGATTCTACAAAGACCGATTCTACAAAGTCCGATTCTACAAATACCGATTCTACAAATACCGATTCTACAAAAACCGATTCTACAAAGTCCGATTCTACAAATACTGATTCTACAAAGACCGATTCTACAAAGATCGATTGTACAAAGACCGATTCTACAAAGACCGATTCTACAAAAACCGATTCTACAAAGTCCGATTCTACAAAGACCGATTCTACAAAGACCGATTCTACAAAAACCGATTCTACAAAGACCGATTCTACAAAGACCGATTCTACAAAGTCCGATTCTACAAAAACCGATTCTACAAATACCGATTCTACAAAGACTGATTCTACAAAAACCGATTCTACAAAGTCTGATTCTAGAAATACCGATTCTACAAAGACCGATTCTACAAAAACTGATTCTACAAATACCGATTCTACAAATACCGATTCTACAAAAACCGATTCTACAAAGTCCGATTCTACAAATACCGATTCGACAAAGTCCGATTCTACAAAGACCGATTCTACAAAGTCCGATTCTACAAATACTGATTCTACAAAGTCCGATTCTACAAATACCGATTCTACAAATACCGATTCTACAAATACCGATTCTACAAAGACCGATTCTACAAAAACCGATTCTACAAAGTCTGATTCTACAAATACCGATTCTACAAAGACCGATTCTACAAAAACCGATTCTACAAAGTCCGATTCTACAAATACCAATTCTACAAAGACCGATTCTACAATGACCGATTCTACAAAAACCGATTCTACAAAAACCGATTCTACAATGACCGATTCTACAAAAACCG
The DNA here is from genome assembly GCA_037103525.1 of Ganaspis brasiliensis. Lineage (NCBI taxonomy): Eukaryota > Metazoa > Arthropoda > Insecta > Hymenoptera > Figitidae > Ganaspis > Ganaspis brasiliensis. The sequence goes on from JAZKLR010000475.1 coordinate 1,059,479, forward strand.
ATTCTACAAAAACCGATTCTACAAAGTCCGATTCTACAAATACCGATTCTACAAAGTCCGATTCTACAAAGACCGATTCTACAAAGTCCGATTCTACAAATACCGATTCTACAAAGTCCGATTCTACAAATACCAATTCTACAAAGACCGATTCTACAAAGACCGATTCCACAAAGACCGATTCTACAAAGACCGATTCTACAAAGTCCGATTCTACAAAGACCGATTCTACAAAAACAGATTCTACAAATACCGATTCTACAAAGACCGATTCTACAAAAACCGATTCTACAAAGTCCGATTCTACAAAGACCGATTCTACAAAGTCCGATTCTACAAATACCGATTCTACAAAGTCCGATTCTACAAATACCAATTCTACAAAGACCGATTCTACAAAGACCGATTCCACAAAGACCGATTCTACAAAGACTGATTCTACAAAGTCCGATTCTACAAAGACCGATTCTACAAAAACAGATTCTACAAATACCGATTCTACAAAGACCGATTCTACAAAAACCGATTCTACAAAGTCCGATTCTACAAAGACCGATTCTACAAAGACCGATTCTACAAAAACCGATTCTACAAAGACCGATTCTACAAAAACCGATTCTACAAATACCGATTTTACAAAGACCGATTCTACAAAGACCGATTCAACAAATACCGATTCTACAAAGACCGATTCTACAAAGTCCGATTCTACAAAGTCCGATTCTACAAATACCGATTCGACAAAGTCCGATTCTACAAAGACCGATTCTACAAAGTCCGATTCTACAAATACTGATTCTACAAAGTCCGATTCCACAAATACCGATTCTACAAAAACCGATTCTACAAAGTCCGCTTCTACAAAAACCGATTCTACAAAGTCCGATTCTACAAAGACCGATTCTACAAAGTCCGATTCTACAAATACCGATTCTACAAAGACCGCTTCTACAAAGACCGATTCTACAAAGTCCGATTCTACAAAGTCCGATTCTACAAATACTGATTCTACAAAGTCCGATTCTACAAAGACCGATTCTACAAAGACCGATTCTACAAAAATCGATTCTACAAAGTCCGATTCTACAAAGACCGATTCTACAAAGACCGATTCTACAAAAACCGATTCTACAAAGACCGATTCTACAAAGACCGATTCTTCAAAGTCCGATTCTACAAAAACCGATTCTACAAATACCGATTCTACAAAGACCGATTCTACAAAAACCGATTCTACAAAGTCTGATTCTAGAAATACCGATTCTACAAAGACCGATTCTACAAATACCGATTCTACAAAGTCCGATTCTACAAATACTGATTCTACAAAGACCGATTCCACAAAGATCGATTGTACAAAGACCGATTCTACAAAAACCGATTCTACAAAGTCCGATTCTACAAATACCGATTCTACAAAGTTTGATTCTACAAAGTCCGATTCTACAAATACCGATTCTACAAAGACCGATTCTACAAAGACCGATTATACAAAGTCCGATTCTACAAAAACCGATTCTACAAATACCGATTCTACAAAGTCCGATTCTACAAAGACCGATTCTACAAAGTCCGATTCTACAAATACTGATTCTACAAAGTCCGATTCTACAAATACCGATTCTACAAAGTCCGATTCTACAAATACTGACTCTACAAAGACCGATTCTACAAAGATCGATTGTACAAAGACACATTCTACAAAAACCGATTCTACAAAGTCCGATTCTACAAATACCGATTCTACAAAGTTTGATTCTACAAATACAGATTCTACAAAGTTTGATTCTACAAAGTCCGATTCTACAAATACCGATTCTACAAAGACCGATTCTACAAAGACCGATTCTACAAAGTCCGATTCTTTTGTAGAATCGGTCTTTGTAAAATCGGTCTTTTTAAAATCGGTATTTGTAGAATCGGTTTTTGTAGAATCGGACTTTGTAGAATCGGTTTTTGTAGAATCGGTATTTGTAGAATCGGACTTTGTAGAATCAGTATTTGTAGAATCGGACTTTGTAGAATCGGTCTTTGTAGAATCGGACTTTGTCGAATCGGTATTTGTAGAATCGGACTTTGTAGAATCGGACTTTGTAGAATCGGTCTTTGTAGAATCGGTATTTGTGGAATCGGTCTTTGTAAAATCGGTATTTGTAGAATCGGTACAAATACCGATTCTACAAAGACCGATTCTACAAAGACCGATTCTACAAAGTCCGATTCTACAAAGTCCGATTCTACAAATACTGATTCTACAAAGTCCGATTCTACAAAGACCGATTCTACAAAGACCGATTCTACAAAAACCGATTCTACAAAGTCCGATTCTACAAAGACCGATTCTACAAAGACCGATTCTACAAAAACCGATTCTACAAAGACCGATTCTACAAAAACCGATTCTACAAATACCGATTTTACAAAGACCGATTCCACAAATACCGATTCTACAAAGACCGATTCTACAAAGTCCGATTCTACAAAGTCCGATTCTACAAATACCGATTCGACAAAGTCCGATTCTACAAAGACCGATTCTACAAAGTCCGATTCTACAAATACTGATTCTACAAAGTCCGATTCTACAAATACCGATTCTACAAAAACCGATTCTACAAAGTCCGATTCTACAAAAACCGATTCTACAAATACCGATTTTAAAAAGACCGATTTTACAAAGACCGATTCTACAAAAACCGATTCTACAAAGTCCGATTCTACAAATACCGATTCTACAAAGTCCGATTCTACAAATACCAATTCTACAAAGACCGATTCTACAAAGACCGATTCCACAAAGACCGATTCTACAAAGACCGATTCTACAAAGTCCGATTCTACAAAAACAGATTCTACAAATACCGATTCTACAAAGTCCGATTCTACAAATACCAATTCTACAAAGACCGATTCTACAAAGACCGATTCCACAAAGACCGATTCTACAAAGACCGATTCTACAAAAACAGATTCTACAAATACCGATTCTACAAAGACCGATTCTACAAAAACCGATTCTACAAAGTCCGATTCTACAAAGACCGATTCTACAAAGTCCGATTCTACAAATACCGATTCTACAAAGACCGATTCTACAAAGACCGATTCTACAAAGTCCGATTCTACAAAGTCCGATTCTACAAATACTGATTCTACAAAGTCCGATTCTACAAAGACCGATTCTACAAAGACCGATTCTACAAAAATCGATTCTACAAAGTCCGATTCTACAAAGACCGATTCTACAAAGACCGATTCTACAAAAACCGATTCTACAAAGACCGATTCTACAAAGACCGATTCTTCAAAGTCCGATTCTACAAAAACCGATTCTACAAATACCGATTGTACAAAGACCGATTCTACAAAAACCGATTCTACAAAGTCTGATTCTAGAAATACCGATTCTACAAAGACCGATTCTACAAATACCGATTCTACAAAGTCCGATTCTACAAATACTGATTCTACAAAGACCGATTCCACAAAGATCGATTGTACAAAGACCGATTCTACAAAACCGATTCTACAAAGTCCGATTCTACAAATACCGATTCTACAAAGTTTGATTCTACAAAGTCCGATTCTACAAATACCGATTCTACAAAGACCGATTCTACAAAGACCGATTCTACAAAGTCCGATTCTACAAAAACCGATTCTACAAATACCGATTCTACAAAGTCCGATTCTACAAAGACCGATTCTACAAAGTCCGATTCTACAAATACTGATTCTACAAAGTCCGATTCTACAAATACCGATTCTACAAAGTCCGATTCTACAAATACTGACTCTACAAAGACCGATTCTACAAAGATCGATTGTACAAAGACAGATTCTACAAAAACCGATTCTACAAAGTCCGATTCTACAAATACCGATTCTACAAAGTTTGATTCTACAAATACCGATTCTACAAAGTCCGATTCTACAAAAACCGATTCTACAAATACCGATTCTACAAATACCGATTCTACAAAGTCCGATTCTACAAAGACCGATTCTACAAAGTCCGATTCTACAAATACCGATTCTACAAATACCGATTCTACAAATACCGATTCTACAAAGACCGATTCTACAAAAACCGATTCTACAAAGTCCGATTCTACAAATACTGATTCTACAAAGACCGATTCTACAAAGATCGATTGTACAAAGACCGATTCTACAAAGACCGATTCTACAAAAACCGATTCTACAAAGTCCGATTCTACAAAGACCGATTCTACAAAGACCGATTCTACAAAAACCGATTCTACAAAGACCGATTCTACAAAGACCGATTCTACAAAGTCCGATTCTACAAATACCGATTCTACAAATACCGATTCTACAAAAACCGATTCTACAAAGTCCGATTCTACAAATACTGATTCTACAAAGACCGATTCTACAAAGATCGATTGTACAAAGACCGATTCTACAAAGACCGATTCTACAAAAACCGATTCTACAAAGTCCGATTCTACAAAGACCGCTTCTACAAAGACCGATTCTACAAAAACCGATTCTACAAAGACCGATTCTACAAAGACCGATTCTACAAAGTCCGATTCTACAAAAACCGATTCTACAAATACCGATTCTACAAAGACCGATTCTACAAAAACCGATTCTACAAAGTCTGATTCTAGAAATACCGATTCTACAAAGACCGATTCTACAAAAACTGATTCTACAAATACCGATTCTACAAATACCGATTCTACAAAAACCGATTCTACAAAGTCCGATTCTACAAATACCGATTCGACAAAGTCCGATTCTACAAAGACCGATTCTACAAAGTCCGATTCTACAAATACTGATTCTACAAAGTCCGATTCTACAAATACCGATTCTACAAATACCGATTCTACAAATACCGATTCTACAAAGACCGATTCTACAAAAACCGATTCTACAAAGTCTGATTCTACAAATACCGATTCTACAAAAACCGATTCTACAAAGTCCGATTCTACAAATACCGATTCTACAAATACCGATTCTACAAATACCGATTCTACAAAGACCGATTCTACAAAAACTGATTCTACAAAGTCCGATTCTACAAATACCAATTCTACAAAGACCGATTCTACAATGACCGATTCTACAAAAACCGATTCTACAAAAACCGATTCTACAATGACCGATTCTACAAAAACCGATTCTACAAAAACCGATTCTACAAAGTCCGATTCTACAAATACCGATTCTACAAAGTCCGATTCTACAAAGACCGATTCTACAAAGTCCGATTCTACAAATACCGATTCTACAAAGTCCGATTCTACAAATACCAATTCTACAAAGACCGATTCTACAAAGACCGATTCCACAAAGACCGATTCTACAAAGACCGATTCTACAAAGTCCGATTCTACAAAGACCGATTCTACAAAAACAGATTCTACAAATACCGATTCTACAAAGACCGATTCTACAAAAACCGATTCTACAAAGTCCGATTCTACAAAGACCGATTCTACAAAGTCCGATTCTACAAATACCGATTCTACAAAGTCCGATTCTACAAATACCAATTCTACAAAGACCGATTCTACAAAGACCGATTCCACAAAGACCGATTCTACAAAGACCGATTCTACAAAGTCCGATTCTACAAAGACCGATTCTACAGAAACAGATTCTACAAATACCGATTCTACAAAGACCGATTCTACAAAAACCGATTCTACAAAGTCCGATTCTACAAAGACCGATTCTACAAAGACCGATTCTACAAAAACCGATTCTACAAAGACCGATTCTACAAAAACCGATTCTACAAATACCGATTTTACAAAGACCGATTCTACAAAGACCGATTCCACAAATACCGATTCTACAAAGACCGATTCTACAAAGTCCGATTCTACAAAGTCCGATTCTACAAATACCGATTCGACAAAGTCCGATTCTACAAAGACCGATTCTACAAAGTCCGATTCTACAAATACTGATTCTACAAAGTCCGATTCTACAAATACCGATTCTACAAAAACCGATTCTACAAAGTCCGATTCTACAAAAACCGATTCTACAAATACCGATTTTAAAAAGACCGATTTTACAAAGACCGATTCTACAAAAACCGATTCTACAAAGTCCGATTCTACAAATACCGATTCTACAAAGTCCGATTCTACAAATACCAATTCTACAAAGACCGATTCTACAAAGACCGATTCCACAAAGACCGATTCTACAAAGACCGATTCTACAAAGTCCGATTCTACAAAAACAGATTCTACAAATACCGATTCTACAAAGTCCGATTCTACAAATACCAATTCTACAAAGACCGATTCTACAAAGACCGATTCCACAAAGACCGATTCTACAAAGACCGATTCTACAAAAACAGATTCTACAAATACCGATTCTACAAAGACCGATTCTACAAAAACCGATTCTACAAAGTCCGATTCTACAAAGACCGATTCTACAAAGTCCGATTCTACAAATACCGATTCTACAAAGACCGATTCTACAAAGACCGATTCTACAAAGTCCGATTCTACAAAGTCCGATTCTACAAATACTGATTCTACAAAGTCCGATTCTACAAAGACCGATTCTACAAAGACCGATTCTACAAAAATCGATTCTACAAAGTCCGATTCTACAAAGACCGATTCTACAAAGACCGATTCTACAAAAACCGATTCTACAAAGACCGATTCTACAAAGACCGATTCTTCAAAGTCCGATTCTACAAAAACCGATTCTACAAATACCGATTCTACAAAGACCGATTCTACAAAAACCGATTCTACAAAGTCTGATTCTAGAAATACCGATTCTACAAAGTCCGATTCTACAAATACCGATTCTACAAAGTCCGATTCTACAAATACTGATTCTACAAAGACCGATTCCACAAAGATCGATTGTACAAAGACCGATTCTACAAAAACCGATTCTACAAAGTCCGATTCTACAAATACCGATTCTACAAAGACCGATTCTACAAAGACCGATTCTACAAAGTCCGATTCTACAAAAACCGATTCTACAAATACCGATTCTACAAAGTCCGATTCTACAAAGACCGATTCTACAAAGTCCGATTCTACAAATACTGATTCTACTAAGTCCGATTCTACAAAGACCGATTCTACAAAGACCGATTCTACAAAAACCGATTCTACAAAGACCGATTCTACAAAGACCGATTCTACAAAGTCCGATTCTACAAAAACCGATTATACAAATACCGATTCTACAAAGACCGATTCTACAAAGATCGATTGTACAAAGACAGATTCTACAAAAACCGATTCTACAAAGACCGATTCTACAAAGTCCGATTCTACAAATACCGATTCTACAAAGTTTGATTCTACAAATACCAATTCTACAAAGACCGATTCTACAAAGACCGATTCTACAAAGTCCGATTCTACAAATACCAATTCTACAAAGACCGATTCTACAAAGACCGATTCCACAAAGACCGATTCTACAAAGACCGATTCTACAAAGTCCGATTCTACAAATACCGATTCGACAAAGTCCGATTCTACAAAGACCGATTCTACAAAGTCCGATTCTACAAATACTGATTCTACAAAGTCCGATTCTACAAATACCGATTCTACAAACACCGATTCTACAAATACCGATTCTACAAAGTCCGATTCTACAAATACCGATTCTACAAATACCGATTCTACAAAAACCGATTCTACAAAGTCCGATTCTACAAATACTGATTCTACAAAGACCGATTCTACAAAGATCGATTGTACAAAGACCGATTCTACAAAGACCGATTCTACAAAAACCGATTCTACAAAGTCCGATTCTACAAAGACCGATTCTACAAAGACCGATTCTACAAAAACCGATTCTACAAAGACCGATTCTACAAAGACCGATTCTACAAAGTCCGATTCTACAAAAACCGATTCTACAAATACCGATTCTACAAAGACCGATTCTACAAAAACCGATTCTACAAAGTCTGATTCTAGAAATACCGATTCTACAAAGACCGATTCTACAAATACCGATTCTACAAAGTCCGATTCTACAAATACTGATTCTACAAAGACCGATTCTACAAAGATCGATTGTACAAAGACCGATTCTACAAAAACCGATTCTACAAAGTCCGATTCTACAAATACCGATTCTACAAAGTTTGATTCTACAAAGTCCGATTCTACAAATACCGATTCTACAAAGTCCGATTCTACAAATACTGATTCTACAAAGACCGATTCTACAAAGTCCGATTCTATAAAGACCGATTCTGCAAAGACCGATTCTACAAAAACCGATTCTACAAAGTCCGATTCTACAAAGATCGATTGTACAAAGACCGATTCTACAAAGACCGATTCTACAAAAACCGATTCTACAAAGTCCGATTCTACAAAGACCGATTCTACAAAGACCGATTCTACAAAAACCGATTCTACAAAGACCGATTCTACAAAGACCGATTCTACAAAGTCCGATTCTACAAAAACCGATTCTACAAAGTCTGATTTTAGAAATACCGATTCTACAAAGACCGATTCTACAAATACCGATTCTACAAAGTCCGATTCTACAAATACTGATTCTACAAAGACCGATTCTACAAAGATCGATTGTACAAAGACCGATTCTACAAAAACCGATTCTACAAAGTCCGATTCTACAAATACCGATTCTACAAAGTTTGATTCTACAAAGTCCGATTCTACAAATACCGATTCTACAAAGACCGATTCTACAAAGACTGATTCTACAAAGTCCGATTCTACAAAAACCGATTCTACAAATACCGATGCTACAAAGTCCGATTCTACAAAGACCGATTCTACAAAGTCCGATTCTACAAATACTGATTCTACAAAGTCCGATTCTACAAATACCGATTCTACAAAGTCCGATTCTACAAATACTGACTCTACAAAGACCGATTCTACAAAGATCGATTGTACAAAGACCGATTCTACAAAAACCGATTCTACAAAGTCCGATTCTACAAATACCGATTCTACAAAGTTTGATTCTACAAATACCAATTCTACAAAGACCGATTCTACAAAGACCGATTCTACAAAGTCCGATTCTACAAATACCAATTCTACAAAGACCGATTCTACAAAGACCGATTCCACAAAGACCGATTCTACAAAGACCGATTCTACAAAGTCCGATTCTACAAATACCGATTCGACAAAGTCCGATTCTACAAAGACCGATTCTACAAAGTCCGATTCTACAAATACTGATTCTACAAAGTCCTATTCTACAAATACTGATTCTACAAATACCGATTCTACAAATACCGATTCTACAAAGTCCGATTCTACAAATACCGATTCTACAAATACCGATTCTACAAAAACCGATACTACAAAGTCCGATTCTACAAATACTGATTCTACAAAGACCGATTCTACAAAGATCGATTGTACAAAGACCGATTCTACAAAGACCGATTCTACAAAAACCGATTCTACAAAGTCCGATTCTACAAAGACCGATTCTACAAAGACCGATTCTACAAAAACCGATTCTACAAAGACCGATTCTACAAAGACCGATTCTACAAAGTCCGATTCTACAAAAACCGATTCTACAAATACCGATTCTACAAAGACCGATTCTACAAAAACCGATTCTACAAAGTCTGATTCTAGAAATACCGATTCTACAAAGACCGATTCTACAAATACCGATTCTACAAAGTCCGATTCTACAAATACTGATTCTACAAAAACCGATTCTACAAAGTCCGATTCTACAAAGATCGATTGTACAAAGACCGATTCTACAAAGACCGATTTTACAAAAACCGATTCTACAAAGTCCGATTCTACAAAGACCGATTCTACAAAGACCGATTCTACAAAAACCGATTCTACAAAGACCGAATCTACAAAGACCGATTCTACAAAGACCGATTCTACAAAAACCGATTCTACAAAGACCGATTCTACAAAGACCGATTCTACAAAGTCCGATTCTACAAAAACCGATTCTACAAAGTCTGATTTTAGAAATACCGATTCTACAAAGACCGATTCTACAAATACCGATTCTACAAAGTCCGATTCTACAAATACTGATTCTACAAAGACCGATTCTACAAAGATCGATTGTACAAAGACCGATTCTACAAAAACCGATTCTACAAAGTCCGATTCTACAAATACCGATTCTACAAAGTTTGATTCTACAAAGTCCGATTCTACAAATACCGATTCTACAAAGACCGATTCTACAAAGACTGATTCTACAAAGTCCGATTCTACAAAAACCGATTCTACAAATACCGATGCTACAAAGTCCGATTCTACAAAGACCGATTCTACAAAGTCCGATTCTACAAATACTGATTCTACAAAGTCCGATTCTACAAATACCGATTCTACAAAGTCCGATTCTACAAATACTGACTCTACAAAGACCGATTCTACAAAGATCGATTGTACAAAGACCGATTCTACAAAAACCGATTCTACAAAGTCCGATTCTACAAATACCGATTCTACAAAGTTTGATTCTACAAATACCAATTCTACAAAGACCGATTCTACAAAGACCGATTCTACAAAGTCCGATTCTACAAATACCAATTCTACAAAGACCGATTCTACAAAGACCGATTCCACAAAGACCGATTCTACAAAGACCGATTCTACAAAGTCCGATTCTACAAATACCGATTCGACAAAGTCCGATTCTACAAAGACCGATTCTACAAAGTCCGATTCTACAAATACTGATTCTACAAAGTCCGATTCTACAAATACCGATTCTACAAATACCGATTCTACAAATACCGATTCTACAAAGTCCGATTCTACAAATACCGATTCTACAAATACCGATTCTACAAAAACCGATTCTACAAAGTCCGATTCTACAAATACTGATTCTACAAAGACCGATTCTACAAAGATCGATTGTACAAAGACCGATTCTACAAAGACCGATTCTACAAAAACCGATTCTACAAAGTCCGATTCTACAAAGACCGATTCTACAAAGACCGATTCTACAAAAACCGATTCTACAAAGACCGATTCTACAAAGACCGATTCTACAAAGTCCGATTCTACAAAAACCGATTCTACAAATACCGATTCTACAAAGACCGATTCTACAAAAACCGATTCTACAAAGTCTGATTCTAGAAATACCGATTCTACAAAGACCGATTCTACAAATACCGATTCTACAAAGTCCGATTCTACAAATACTGATTCTACAAAGACCGATTCTACAAAGATCGATTGTACAAAGACCGATTCTACAAAAACCGATTCTACAAAGTCCGATTCTACAAATACCGATTCTACAAAGTTTGATTCTACAAAGTCCGATTCTACAAATACCGATTCTACAAAGTCCGATTCTACAAATACTGATTCTACAAAGACCGATTCTACAAAGTCCGATTCTACAAAGACCGATTCTGCAAAGACCGATTCTACAAAAACCGATTCTACAAAGTCCGATTCTACAAAGATCGATTGTACAAAGACCGATTCTACAAAGACCGATTTTACAAAAACCGATTCTACAAAGTCCGATTCTACAAAGACCGATTCTACAAAGACCGATTCTACAAAAACCGATTCTACAAAGACCGAATCTACAAAGACCGATTCTACAAAGTCCGATTCTACAAAAACCGATTCTACAAAGTCTGATTTTAGAAATACCGATTCTACAAAGACCGATTCTACAAATACCGATTCTACAAAGTCCGATTCTACAAATACTGATTCTACAAAGACCGATTCTACAAAGATCGATTGTACAAAGACAGATTCTACAAAAACCGATTCTACAAAGTCCGATTCTACAAATACCGATTCTACAAAGTTTGATTCTACAAAGTCCGATTCTACAAATACCGATTCTACAAAGACCGATTCTACAAAGACCGATTCTACAAAGTCCGATTCTACAAAAACCGATTCTACAAATACCGATGCTACAAAGTCCGATTCTACAAAGACCGATTCTACAAAGTCCGATTCTACAAATACTGATTCTACAAAGTCCGATTCTACAAATACCGATTCTACAAAGTCCGATTCTACAAATACTGACTCTACAAAGACCGATTCTACAAAGATCGATTGTACAAAGACCGATTCTACAAAAACCGATTCTACAAAGTCCGATTCTACAAATACCGATTCTACAAAGTTTGATTCTACAAATACCAATTCTACAAAGACCGATTCTACAAAGACCGATTCTACAAAGTCCGATTCTACAAATACCAATTCTACAAAGACCGATTCTACAAAGACCGATTCCACAAAGACCGATTCTACAAAGACCGATTCTACAAAGTCCGATTCTACAAATACCGATTCGACAAAGTCCGATTCTACAAAGACCGATTCTACAAAGTCCGATTCTACAAATACTGATTCTACAAAGTCCGATTCTACAAATACCGATTCTACAAATACCGATTCTACAAATACCGATTCTACAAAGTCCGATTCTACAAATACCGATTCTACAAATACCGATTCTACAAAAACCGATTCTACAAAGTCCGATTCTTCAAATTCTGTTTCTACAAAGACCGATTCTACAAAGATCGATTGTACAAAGACCGATTCTACAAAGACCGATTCTACAAATACCGATTCTACAAAGTCCGATTCTACAAATACTGATTCTACAAAGACCGATTCTACAAAGATCGATTGTACAAAGACCGATTCTACAAAAACCGATTCTACAAAGTCCGATTCTACAAATACCGATTCTACAAAGTTTGATTCTACAAAGTCCGATTCTACAAATACCGATTCTACAAAGTCCGATTCTACAAATACTGATTCTACAAAGACCGATTCTACAAAGATCGATTGTACAAAGACCGATTCTACAAAAACCGATTCTACAAAGTCCGATTCTAGAAATACCGATTCTACAAAGTCCGATTCTACAAATACCGATTCTACAAATACCGATTCTACAAATACCGATTCTACAAAGACCGATTCTACAAAAACCGATTCTACAAAGTCCGATTCTACAAATACCAATTCTACAAAGACCGATTCTACAATGACCGATTCTACAAAGACCGATTCTACAAAGACCGATTCTACAAAGTCCGATTCTACAAAAACCGATTCTACAAATACCGATTCTACAAAGTCCGATTCTACAAAGACCGATTCTACAAAGTCCGATTCTACAAATACTGATTCTACAAAGTCCGATTCTACAAATACCGGTTCTACAAAGTCCGATTCTACAAATACTGATTCTACAAAGACCGATTCTACAAAGATCGATTGTACAAAGACCGATTCTACAAAAACCGATTCTACAAAGTCCGATTCTACAAATACCGTTTCTACAAAGTTTGATTCTACAAATACCAATTCTACAAAGACCGATTCTACAAAGACCGATTCTACAAAGTCCGAGTCTACAAATACCAATTCTACAAAGACCGATTCTACAAAGACCGATTCCACAAAGACCGATTCTACAAAGACCGATTCTACAAAGTCCGATTCTACAAATACCGATTCGACAAAGTCCGATTCTACAAAGACCGATTCTACAAAGTCCGATTCTACAAATACTGATTCTACAAAGTCCGATTCTACAAGTACCGATTCTACAAATACCGATTCTACAAATACCGATTCTACAAAGTCCGATTCTACAAATACCGATTCTACAAATACCGATTCTACAAAAACCGATTCTACAAAGTCCGATTCTACAAATACTGATTCTACAAAGACCGATTCTACAAAGATCGATTGTACAAAGACCGATTCTACAAAGACCGATTCTACAAAAACCGATTCTACAAAGTCCGATTCTACAAAGACCGATTCTACAAAGACCGATTCTACAAAAACCGATTCTACAAAGACCGATTCTACAAAGACCGATTCTACAAAGTTCGATTCTACAAAAACCGATTCTACAAATACCGATTCTACAAAGACCGATTCTACAAAAACCGATTCTACAAAGTCTGATTCTAGAAATACCGATTCTACAAAGACAGATTCTACAAAAACCGATTCTACAAATACCGATTCTACAAATACCGATTCTACAAAAACCGATTCTACAAAGTCCGATTCTACAAATACCGATTCGACAAAGTCCGATTCTACAAAGACCGATTCTACAAAGTCCGATTCTACAAATACTGATTCTACAAAGTCCGATTCTACAAATACCGATTTTACAAATACCGATTCTACAAATACCGATTCTACAAAGACCGATTCTACAAAAACCGATTCTACAAAGTCCGATTCTACAAATACTGATTCTACAAAGACCGATTCTACAAAGATCGATTGTACAAAGACCGATTCTACAAAGAGCGATTCTACAAAAACCGATTCTACAAAGTCCGATTCTACAAAAACCGATTCTACAAATACCGATTCTACAAAGTCCGATTCTACAAAGACCGATTCTACAAAGTCCGATTCTACAAATACTGATTCTACAAAGTCCGATTCTACAAATACCGATTCTACAAAAACCGATTCTACAAAGACCGATTCTACAAAAACCGATTCTACAAAGTCCGATTCTACAAATACCAATTCTACAAAGACCGATTCTACAATGACCGATTCTACAAAGACCGATTCTACAAAGACCGATTCTACAAAGTCCGATTCTACAAAAACCGATTCTACAAATACCGATTCTACAAAGTCCGATTCTACAAAGACCGATTCTACAAAGTCCGATTCTACAAATACTGATTCTACAAAGTCCGATTCTACAAATACCGGTTCTACAAAGTCCGATTCTACAAATACTGATTCTACAAAGACCGATTCTACAAAGATCGATTGTACAAAGACCGATTCTACAAAAACCGATTCTACAAAGTCCGATTCTACAAATACCGATTCTACAAAGTTTGATTCTACAAATACCAATTCTACAAAGACCGATTCTACAAAGACCGATTCTACAAAGTCCGAGTCTACAAATACCAATTCTACAAAGACCGATTCTACAAAGACCGATTCCACAAAGACCGATTCTACAAAGACCGATTCTACAAAGTCCGATTCTACAAATACCGATTCGACAAAGTCCGATTCTACAAAGACCGATTCTACAAAGTCCGATTCTACAAATACTGATTCTACAAAGTCCGATTCTACAAGTACCGATTCTACAAATACCGATTCTACAAATACCGATTCTACAAAGTCCGATTCTACAAATACCGATTCTACAAATACCGATTCTACAAAAACCGATTCTACAAAGTCCGATTCTACAAATACTGATTCTACAAAGACCGATTCTACAAAGATCGATTGTACAAAGACCGATTCTACAAAGACCGATTCTACAAAAACCGATTCTACAAAGTCCGATTCTACAAAGACCGATTCTACAAAGACCGATTCTACAAAAACCGATTCTACAAAGACCGATTCTACAAAGACCGATTCTACAAAGTTCGATTCTACAAAAACCGATTCTACAAATACCGATTCTACAAAGACCGATTCTACAAAAACCGATTCTACAAAGTCTGATTCTAGAAATACCGATTCTACAAAGACAGATTCTACAAAAACCGATTCTACAAATACCGATTCTACAAATACCGATTCTACAAAAACCGATTCTACAAAGTCCGATTCTACAAATACCGATTCGACAAAGTCCGATTCTACAAAGACCGATTCTACAAAGTCCGATTCTACAAATACTGATTCTACAAAGTCCGATTCTACAAATACCGATTTTACAAATACCGATTCTACAAATACCGATTCTACAAAGACCGATTCTACAAAAACCGATTCTACAAAGTCCGATTCTACAAATACTGATTCTACAAAGACCGATTCTACAAAGATCGATTGTACAAAGACCGATTCTACAAAGAGCGATTCTACAAAAACCGATTCTACAAAGTCCGATTCTACAAAGACCGATTCTACAAAGACCGATTCTACAAAAACCGATTCTACAAAAACCAATTCTACAAAGTCCGATTCTACAAAGTCCGATTCTACAAAGACCGATTCTGCAAAGACCGATTCTACAAAAACCGATTCTACAAAGTCCGATTCTACAAAGATCGATTGTACAAAGACCGATTCTACAAAGACCGATTTTACAAAAACCGATTCTACAAAGTCCGATTCTACAAATACTGATTCTACAAAGACCGATTCTACAAAGATCGATTGTACAAAGTCCGATTCTACAAATACTGATTCTACAAAGTCCGATTCTACAAGTACCGATTCTACAAAGTCCGATTCTACAAATACTGATTCTACAAAGACCGATTCTACAAAGATCGATTGTACAAAGTCCGATTCTACAAATACCGATTCTACAAATACCGATTCTACAAATACCGATTCTACAAAGACCGATTCTACAAAAACCGATTCTACAAAGAGCGATTCTACAAAAACCGATTCTACAAAGTCCGATTCTACAAAGTCCGATTCTACAAAGACCGATTCTGCAAAGACCGATTCTACAAAAACCGATTCTACAAAGTCCGATTCTACAAAGATCGATTGTACAAAGACCGATTCTACAAAGACCGATTTTACAAAAACCGATTCTACAAAGTCCGATTCTACAAAGACCGATTCTACAAAGACCGATCCTACAAAAACCGATTCTACAAAGACCGAATCTACAAAGACCGATTCTACAAAGTCCGATTCTACAAAAACCGATTCTACAAAGTCTGATTTTAGAAATACCGATTCTACAAAGACCGATTCTACAAATACCGATTCTACAAAGTCCGATTCTACAAATACTGATTCTACAAAGACCGATTCTACAAAGATCGATTGTACAAAGACCGATTCTACAAAAACCGATTCTACAAAGTCCGATTCTACAAATACCGATTCTACAAAGTTTGATTCTACAAAGTCCGATTCTACAAATACCGATTCTACAAAGACCGATTCTACAAAGACCGATTCTACAAAGTCCGATTCTACAAAAACCGATTCTACAAATACCGATGCTACAAAGTCCGATTCTACAAAGACCGATTCTACAAAGTCCGATTCTACAAATACTGATTCTACAAAGTCCGATTCTACAAATACCGATTCTACAAAGTCCGATTCTACAAATACTGACTCTACAAAGACCGATTCTACAAAGATCGATTGTACAAAGACCGATTCTACAAAAACCGATTCTACAAAGTCCGATTCTACAAATACCGATTCTACAAAGTTTGATTCTACAAATACCAATTCTACAAAGACCGATTCTACAAAGACCGATTCTACAAAGTCCGATTCTACAAATACCAATTCTACAAAGACCGATTCTACAAAGACCGATTCCACAAAGACCGATTCTACAAAGACCGATTCTACAAAGTCCGATTCTACAAATACCGATTCGACAAAGTCCGATTCTACAAAGACCGATTCTACAAAGTCCGATTCTACAAATACTGATTCTACAAAGTCCGATTCTACAAATACCGATTCTACAAATACCGATTCTACAAATACCGATTCTACAAAGTCCGATTCTACAAATACCGATTCTACAAATACCGATTCTACAAAAACCGATTCTACAAAGTCCGATTCTACAAATTCTGTTTCTACAAAGACCGATTCTACAAAGATCGATTGTACAAAGACCGATTCTACAAAGACCGATTCTACAAATACCGATTCTACAAAGTCCGATTCTACAAATACTGATTCTACAAAGACCGATTCTACAAAGATCGATTGTACAAAGACCGATTCTACAAAAACCGATTCTACAAAGTCCGATTCTACAAATACCGATTCTACAAAGTTTGATTCTACAAAGTCCGATTCTACAAATACCGATTCTACAAAGTCCGATTCTACAAATACTGATTCTACAAAGACCGATTCTACAAAGATCGATTGTACAAAGACCGATTCTACAAAAACCGATTCTACAAAGTCCGATTCTAGAAATACCGATTCTACAAAGTCCGATTCTACAAATACCGATTCTACAAATACCGATTCTACAAATACCGATTCTACAAAGACCGATTCTACAAAAACCGATTCTACAAAGTCCGATTCTACAAATACCAATTCTACAAAGACCGATTCTACAATGACCGATTCTACAAAGACCGATTCTACAAAGACCGATTCTACAAAGTCCGATTCTACAAAAACCGATTCTACAAATACCGATTCTACAAAGTCCGATTCTACAAAGACCGATTCTACAAAGTCCGATTCTACAAATACTGATTCTACAAAGTCCGATTCTACAAATACCGGTTCTACAAAGTCCGATTCTACAAATACTGATTCTACAAAGACCGATTCTACAAAGATCGATTGTACAAAGACCGATTCTACAAAAACCGATTCTACAAAGTCCGATTCTACAAATACCGATTCTACAAAGTTTGATTCTACAAATACCAATTCTACAAAGACCGATTCTACAAAGACCGATTCTACAAAGTCCGAGTCTACAAATACCAATTCTACAAAGACCGATTCTACAAAGACCGATTCCACAAAGACCGATTCTACAAAGACCGATTCTACAAAGTCCGATTCTACAAATACCGATTCGACAAAGTCCGATTCTACAAAGACCGATTCTACAAAGTCCGATTCTACAAATACTGATTCTACAAAGTCCGATTCTACAAGTACCGATTCTACAAATACCGATTCTACAAATACCGATTCTACAAAGTCCGATTCTACAAATACCGATTCTACAAATACCGATTCTACAAAAACCGATTCTACAAAGTCCGATTCTACAAATACTGATTCTACAAAGACCGATTCTACAAAGATCGATTGTACAAAGACCGATTCTACAAAGACCGATTCTACAAAAACCGATTCTACAAAGTCCGATTCTACAAAGACCGATTCTACAAAGACCGATTCTACAAAAACCGATTCTACAAAGACCGATTCTACAAAGACCGATTCTACAAAGTCCGATTCTACAAAAACCGATTCTACAAATACCGATTCTACAAAGACCGATTCTACAAAAACCGATTCTACAAAGTCTGATTCTAGAAATACCGATTCTACAAAGACAGATTCTACAAAAACCGATTCTACAAATACCGATTCTACAAATACCGATTCTACAAAAACCGATTCTACAAAGTCCGATTCTACAAATACCGATTCGACAAAGTCCGATTCTACAAAGACCGATTCTACAAAGTCCGATTCTACAAAAACCGATTCTACAAAGAGCGATTCTACAAAAACCGATTCTACAAAGTCCGATTCTACAAAGTCCGATTCTACAAAGACCGATTCTGCAAAGACCGATTCTACAAAAACCGATTCTACAAAGTCCGATTCTACAAAGATCGATTGTACAAAGACCGATTCTACAAAGACCGATTTTACAAAAACCGATTCTACAAAGTCCGATTCTACAAAGACCGATTCTACAAAGACCGATTCTACAAAAACCGATTCTACAAAGACCGAATCTACAAAGACCGATTCTACAAAGTCCGATTCTACAAAAACCGATTCTACAAAGTCTGATTTTAGAAATACCGATTCTACAAAGACCGATTCTACAAATACCGATTCTACAAAGTCCGATTCTACAAATACTGATTCTACAAAGACCGATTCTACAAAGATCGATTGTACAAAGACCGATTCTACAAAAACCGATTCTACAAAGTCCGATTCTACAAATACCGATTCTACAAAGTTTGATTCTACAAAGTCCGATTCTACAAATACCGATTCTACAAAGACCGATTCTACAAAGACCGATTCTACAAAGTCCGATTCTACAAAAACCGATTCTACAAATACCGATGCTACAAAGTCCGATTCTACAAAGACCGATTCTACAAAGTCCGATTCTACAAATACTGATTCTACAAAGTCCGATTCTACAAATACCGATTCTACAAAGTCCGATTCTACAAATACTGACTCTACAAAGACCGATTCTACAAAGATCGATTGTACAAAGACCGATTCTACAAAAACCGATTCTACAAAGTCCGATTCTACAAATACCGATTCTACAAAGTTTGATTCTACAAATACCAATTCTACAAAGACCGATTCTACAAAGACCGATTCTACAAAGTCCGATTCTACAAATACCAATTCTACAAAGACCGATTCTACAAAGACCGATTCCACAAAGACCGATTCTACAAAGACCGATTCTACAAAGTCCGATTCTACAAATACCGATTCGACAAAGTCCGATTCTACAAAGACCGATTCTACAAAGTCCGATTCTACAAATACTGATTCTACAAAGTCCGATTCTACAAATACCGATTCTACAAATACCGATTCTACAAATACCGATTCTACAAAGTCCGATTCTACAAATACCGATTCTACAAATACCGATTCTACAAAAACCGATTCTACAAAGTCCGATTCTACAAATTCTGTTTCTACAAAGACCGATTCTACAAAGATCGATTGTACAAAGACCGATTCTACAAAGACCGATTCTACAAATACCGATTCTACAAAGTCCGATTCTACAAATACTGATTCTACAAAGACCGATTCTACAAAGATCGATTGTACAAAGACCGATTCTACAAAAACCGATTCTACAAAGTCCGATTCTACAAATACCGATTCTACAAAGTTTGATTCTACAAAGTCCGATTCTACAAATACCGATTCTACAAAGTCCGATTCTACAAATACTGATTCTACAAAGACCGATTCTACAAAGATCGATTGTACAAAGACCGATTCTACAAAAACCGATTCTACAAAGTCCGATTCTAGAAATACCGATTCTACAAAGTCCGATTCTACAAATACCGATTCTACAAATACCGATTCTACAAATACCGATTCTACAAAGACCGATTCTACAAAAACCGATTCTACAAAGTCCGATTCTACAAATACCAATTCTACAAAGACCGATTCTACAATGACCGATTCTACAAAGACCGATTCTACAAAGACCGATTCTACAAAGTCCGATTCTACAAAAACCGATTCTACAAATACCGATTCTACAAAGTCCGATTCTACAAAGACCGATTCTACAAAGTCCGATTCTACAAATACTGATTCTACAAAGTCCGATTCTACAAATACCGGTTCTACAAAGTCCGATTCTACAAATACTGATTCTACAAAGTTTGATTCTACAAATACCAATTCTACAAAGACCGATTCTACAAAGACCGATTCTACAAAGTCCGAGTCTACAAATACCAATTCTACAAAGACCGATTCTACAAAGACCGATTCCACAAAGACCGATTCTACAAAGACCGATTCTACAAAGTCCGATTCTACAAATACCGATTCGACAAAGTCCGATTCTACAAAGACCGATTCTACAAAGTCCGATTCTACAAATACTGATTCTACAAAGTCCGATTCTACAAGTACCGATTCTACAAATACCGATTCTACAAATACCGATTCTACAAAGTCCGATTCTACAAATACCGATTCTACAAATACCGATTCTACAAAAACCGATTCTACAAAGTCCGATTCTACAAATACTGATTCTACAAAGACCGATTCTACAAAGATCGATTGTACAAAGACCGATTCTACAAAGACCGATTCTACAAAAACCGATTCTACAAAGTCCGATTCTACAAAGACCGATTCTACAAAGACCGATTCTACAAAAACCGATTCTACAAAGACCGATTCTACAAAGACCGATTCTACAAAGTCCGATTCTACAAAAACCGATTCTACAAATACCGATTCTACAAAGACCGATTCTACAAAAACCGATTCTACAAAGTCTGATTCTAGAAATACCGATTCTACAAAGACAGATTCTACAAAAACCGATTCTACAAATACCGATTCTACAAATACCGATTCTACAAAAACCGATTCTACAAAGTCCGATTCTACAAATACCGATTCGACAAAGTCCGATTCTACAAAGACCGATTCTACAAAGTCCGATTCTACAAATACTGATTCTACAAAGTCCGATTCTACAAATACCGATTCTACAAATACCGATTCTACAAATACCGATTCTACAAAGACCGATTCTACAAAAACCGATTCTACAAAGTCCGATTCTACAAATACTGATTCTACAAAGACCGATTCTACAAAGATCGATTGTACAAAGACCGATTCTACAAAGAGCGATTCTACAAAAACCGATTCTACAAAGTCCGATTCTACAAAGACCGATTCTACAAAGACCGATTCTACAAAAACCGATTCTACAAAGACCGATTCTACAAAGACCGATTCTACAAAGTCCGATTCTACAAATACCGATTCTACAAATACCGATTCTACAAAAACCGATTCTACAAAGTCCGATTCTACAAATACTGATTCTACAAAGACCGATTCTACAAAGATCGATTGTACAAAGACCGATTCTACAAAGAGCGATTCTACAAAAACCGATTCTACAAAGTCCGATTCTACAAAGACCGATTCTACAAAGACCGATTCTACAAAAACCGATTCTACAAAGACCGATTCTACAAAGACCGATTCTACAAAGTCCGATTCTACAAATACCGATTCTACAAATACCGATTCTACAAAAACCGATTCTACAAAGTCCGATTCTACAAATACCGATTCTACAAAGTTTGATTCTACAAATACCAATTCTACAAAGACCGATTCTACAAAGACCGATTCTACAAAGTCCGATTCTACAAATACCAATTCTACAAAGACCGATTCTACAAAGACCGATTCCACAAAGACCGATTCTACAAAGACCGATTCTACAAAGTCCGATTCTACAAATACCGATTCGACAAAGTCCGATTCTACAAAGACCGATTCTACAAAGTCCGATTCTACAAATACTGATTCTACAAAGTCCGATTCTACAAATACCGATTCTACAAATACCGATTCTACAAATACCGATTCTACAAAGTCCGATTCTACAAATACCGATTCTACAAATACCGATTCTACAAAAACCGATTCTACAAAGTCCGATTCTACAAATACTGATTCTACAAAGACCGATTCTACAAAGATCGATTGTACAAAGACCGATTCTACAAAGACCGATTCTACAAAAACCGATTCTACAAAGTCCGATTCTACAAAGACCGATTCTACAAAGACCGATTCTACAAAAACCGATTCTACAAAGACCGATTCTACAAAGACCGATTCTACAAAGTCCGATTCTACAAAAACCGATTCTACAAATACCGATTCTACAAAGACCGATTCTACAAAAACCGATTCTACAAAGTCTGATTCTAGAAATACCGATTCTACAAAGACCGATTCTACAAATACCGATTCTACAAAGTCCGATTCTACAAATACTGATTCTACAAAGACCGATTCTACAAAGATCGATTGTACAAAGACCGATTCTACAAAAACCGATTCTACAAAGTCCGATTCTACAAATACCGATTCTACAAAGTTTGATTCTACAAAGTCCGATTCTACAAATACCGATTCTACAAAGTCCGATTCTACAAATACTGATTCTACAAAGACCGATTCTACAAAGTCCGATTCTACAAAGACCGATTCTGCAAAGACCGATTCTACAAAAACCGATTCTACAAAGTCCGATTCTACAAAGATCGATTGTACAAAGACCGATTCTACAAAGACCGATTTTACAAAAACCGATTCTACAAAGTCCGATTCTACAAAGACCGATTCTACAAAGACCGATTCTACAAAAACCGATTCTACAAAGACCGAATCTACAAAGACCGATTCTACAAAGTCCGATTCTACAAAAACCGATTCTACAAAGTCTGATTTTAGAAATACCGATTCTACAAAGACCGATTCTACAAATACCGATTCTACAAAGTCCGATTCTACAAATACTGATTCTACAAAGACCGATTCTACAAAGATCGATTGTACAAAGACCGATTCTACAAAAACCGATTCTACAAAGTCCGATTCTACAAATACCGATTCTACAAAGTTTGATTCTACAAAGTCCGATTCTACAAATACCGATTCTACAAAGACCGATTCTACAAAGACCGATTCTACAAAGTCCGATTCTACAAAAACCGATTCTACAAATACCGATGCTACAAAGTCCGATTCTACAAAGACCGATTCTACAAAGTCCGATTCTACAAATACTGATTCTACAAAGTCCGATTCTACAAATACCGATTCTACAAAGTCCGATTCTACAAATACTGACTCTACAAAGACCGATTCTACAAAGATCGATTGTACAAAGACCGATTCTACAAAAACCGATTCTACAAAGTCCGATTCTACAAATACCGATTCTACAAAGTTTGATTCTACAAATACCAATTCTACAAAGACCGATTCTACAAAGACCGATTCTACAAAGTCCGATTCTACAAATACCAATTCTACAAAGACCGATTCTATAAAGACCGATTCCACAAAGACCGATTCTACAAAGACCGATTCTACAAAGTCCGATTCTACAAATACCGATTCGACAAAGTCCGATTCTACAAAGACCGATTCTACAAAGTCCGATTCTACAAATACTGATTCTACAAAGTCCGATTCTACAAATACCGATTCTACAAATACCGATTCTACAAATACCGATTCTACAAAGTCCGATTCTACAAATACCGATTCTACAAATACCGATTCTACAAAAACCGATTCTACAAAGTCCGATTCTACAAATTCTGTTTCTACAAAGACCGATTCTACAAAGATCGATTGTACAAAGACCGATTCTACAAAGACCGATTCTACAAATACCGATTCTACAAAGTCCGATTCTACAAATACTGATTCTACAAAGACCGATTCTACAAAGATCGATTGTACAAAGACCGATTCTACAAAAACCGATTCTACAAAGTCCGATTCTACAAATACCGATTCTACAAAGTTTGATTCTACAAAGTCCGATTCTACAAATACCGATTCTACAAAGTCCGATTCTACAAATACTGATTCTACAAAGACCGATTCTACAAAGATCGATTGTACAAAGACCGATTCTACAAAAACCGATTCTACAAAGTCCGATTCTAGAAATACCGATTCTACAAAGTCCGATTCTACAAATACCGATTCTACAAATACCGATTCTACAAATACCGATTCTACAAAGACCGATTCTACAAAAACCGATTCTACAAAGTCCGATTCTACAAATACCAATTCTACAAAGACCGATTCTACAATGACCGATTCTACAAAGACCGATTCTACAAAGACCGATTCTACAAAGTCCGATTCTACAAAAACCGATTCTACAAATACCGATTCTACAAAGTCCGATTCTACAAAGACCGATTCTACAAAGTCCGATTCTACAAATACTGATTCTACAAAGTCCGATTCTACAAATACCGGTTCTACAAAGTCCGATTCTACAAATACTGATTCTACAAAGACCGATTCTACAAAGATCGATTGTACAAAGACCGATTCTACAAAAACCGATTCTACAAAGTCCGATTCTACAAATACCGATTCTACAAAGTTTGATTCTACAAATACCAATTCTACAAAGACCGATTCTACAAAGACCGATTCTACAAAGTCCGAGTCTACAAATACCAATTCTACAAAGACCGATTCTACAAAGACCGATTCCACAAAGACCGATTCTACAAAGACCGATTCTACAAAGTCCGATTCTACAAATACCGATTCGACAAAGTCCGATTCTACAAAGACCGATTCTACAAAGTCCGATTCTACAAATACTGATTCTACAAAGTCCGATTCTACAAGTACCGATTCTACAAATACCGATTCTACAAATACCGATTCTACAAAGTCCGATTCTACAAATACCGATTCTACAAATACCGATTCTACAAAAACCGATTCTACAAAGTCCGATTCTACAAATACTGATTCTACAAAGACCGATTCTACAAAGATCGATTGTACAAAGACCGATTCTACAAAGACCGATTCTACAAAAACCGATTCTACAAAGTCCGATTCTACAAAGACCGATTCTACAAAGACCGATTCTACAAAAACCGATTCTACAAAGACCGATTCTACAAAGACCGATTCTACAAAGTCCGATTCTACAAAAACCGATTCTACAAATACCGATTCTACAAAGACCGATTCTACAAAAACCGATTCTACAAAGTCTGATTCTAGAAATACCGATTCTACAAAGACAGATTCTACAAAAACCGATTCTACAAATACCGATTCTACAAATACCGATTCTACAAAAACCGATTCTACAAAGTCCGATTCTACAAATACCGATTCGACAAAGTCCGATTCTACAAAGACCGATTCTACAAAGTCCGATTCTACAAATACTGATTCTACAAAGTCCGATTCTACAAATACCGATTCTACAAATACCGATTCTACAAATACCGATTCTACAAAGACCGATTCTACAAAAACCGATTCTACAAAGTCCGATTCTACAAATACTGATTCTACAAAGACCGATTCTACAAAGATCGATTGTACAAAGACCGATTCTACAAAGAGCGATTCTACAAAAACCGATTCTACAAAGTCCGATTCTACAAAGACCGATTCTACAAAGACCGATTCTACAAAAACCGATTCTACAAAGACCGATTCTACAAAGACCGATTCTACAAAGTCCGATTCTACAAATACCGATTCTACAAATACCGATTCTACAAAAACCGATTCTACAAAGTCCGATTCTACAAATACTGATTCTACAAAGACCGATTCTACAAAGATCGATTGTACAAAGACCGATTCTACAAAGACCGATTCTACAAAAACCGATTCTACAAAGTCCGATTCTACAAAGTCCGATTCTACAAAAACCGATTCTACAAAAACCGATTCTACAAAGTCCGATTCTACAAATACCGATTCTACAAAGTCCGATTCTACAAAAACCGATTCTACAAAGTCCGATTCTACAAATACTGATTCTACAAAGACCGATTCTACAAAGATCGATTGTACAAAGACCGATTCTACAAAGACCGATTCTACAAAAACCGATTCTACAAAGTCCGATTCTACAAAGTCCGATTCTACAAAGACCGATTCTACAAAAACCGATTCTACAAAGTCCGATTCTACAAATACTGATTCTACAAAGACCGATTCTACAAAGATCGATTGTACAAAGACCGATTCTACAAAGACCGATTCTACAAAAACCGATTCTACAAAGTCCGATTCTACAAAGTCCGATTCTACAAAGACCGATTCTACAAAGTCCGATTCTACAAATACTGATTCTACAAAGTCCGATTCTACAAATACCGATTCTACAAATACCGATTCTACAAATACCGATTCTACAAAGACCGATTCTACAAAAACCGATTCTACAAAGTCTGATTCTACAAATACCGATTCTACAAAAACCGATTCTACAAAGTCCGATTCTACAAATACCGATTCTACAAATACCGATTCTACAAATACCGATTCTACAAAGACCGATTCTACAAAAACCGATTCTACAAAGTCCGATTCTACAAATACCAATTCTACAAAGACCGATTCTACAATGACCGATTCTACAAAAACCGATTCTACAAAAACCGATTCTACAATGACCGATTCTACAAAAACCGATTCTACAAAAACCGATTCTACAAAGTCCGATTCTACAAATACCGATTCTACAAAGTCCGATTCTACAAAGACCGATTCTACAAAGTCCGATTCTACAAATACCGATTCTACAAAGTCCGATTCTACAAATACCAATTCTACAAAGACCGATTCTACAAAGACCGATTCCACAAAGACCGATTCTACAAAGACCGATTCTACAAAGTCCGATTCTACAAAGACCGATTCTACAAAAACAGATTCTACAAATACCGATTCTACAAAGACCGATTCTACAAAAACCGATTCTACAAAGTCCGATTCTACAAAGACCGATTCTACAAAGTCCGATTCTACAAATACCGATTCTACAAAGTCCGATTCTACAAATACCAATTCTACAAAGACCGATTCTACAAAGACCGATTCCACAAAGACCGATTCTACAAAGACCGATTCTACAAAGTCCGATTCTACAAAGACCGATTCTACAAAAACAGATTCTACAAAGTCCGATTCTACAAAGACCGATTCTACAAAGACCGAATCTACAAAGACCGATTCTACAAAGTCTGATTCTACAAAAACCGATTCTACAAAGTCTGATTTTAGAAATACCGATTCTACAAAGACCGATTCTACAAATACCGATTCTACAAAGTCCGATTCTACAAATACTGATTCTACAAAGACCGATTCTACAAAGATCGATTGTACAAAGACCGATTCTACAAAAACCGATTCTACAAAGTCCGATTCTACAAATACCGATTCTACAAAGTTTGATTCTACAAAGTCCGATTCTACAAATACCGATTCTACAAAGACCGATTCTACAAAGACCGATTCTACAAAGTCCGATTCTACAAAAACCGATTCTACAAATACCGATGCTACAAAGTCCGATTCTACAAAGACCGATTCTACAAAGTCCGATTCTACAAATACTGATTCTACAAAGTCCGATTCTACAAATACCGATTCTACAAAGTCCGATTCTACAAATACTGACTCTACAAAGACCGATTCTACAAAGATCGATTGTACAAAGACCGATTCTACAAAAACCGATTCTACAAAGTCCGATTCTACAAATACCGATTCTACAAAGTTTGATTCTACAAATACCAATTCTACAAAGACCGATTCTACAAAGACCGATTCTACAAAGTCCGATTCTACAAATACCAATTCTACAAAGACCGATTCTATAAAGACCGATTCCACAAAGACCGATTCTACAAAGACCGATTCTACAAAGTCCGATTCTACAAATACCGATTCGACAAAGTCCGATTCTACAAAGACCGATTCTACAAAGTCCGATTCTACAAATACTGATTCTACAAAGTCCGATTCTACAAATACCGATTCTACAAATACCGATTCTACAAATACCGATTCTACAAAGTCCGATTCTACAAATACCGATTCTACAAATACCGATTCTACAAAAACCGATTCTACAAAGTCCGATTCTACAAATTCTGTTTCTACAAAGACCGATTCTACAAAGATCGATTGTACAAAGACCGATTCTACAAAGACCGATTCTACAAATACCGATTCTACAAAGTCCGATTCTACAAATACTGATTCTACAAAGACCGATTCTACAAAGATCGATTGTACAAAGACCGATTCTACAAAAACCGATTCTACAAAGTCCGATTCTACAAATACCGATTCTACAAAGTTTGATTCTACAAAGTCCGATTCTACAAATACCGATTCTACAAAGTCCGATTCTACAAATACTGATTCTACAAAGACCGATTCTACAAAGATCGATTGTACAAAGACCGATTCTACAAAAACCGATTCTACAAAGTCCGATTCTAGAAATACCGATTCTACAAAGTCCGATTCTACAAATACCGATTCTACAAATACCGATTCTACAAATACCGATTCTACAAAGACCGATTCTACAAAAACCGATTCTACAAAGTCCGATTCTACAAATACCAATTCTACAAAGACCGATTCTACAATGACCGATTCTACAAAGACCGATTCTACAAAGACCGATTCTACAAAGTCCGATTCTACAAAAACCGATTCTACAAATACCGATTCTACAAAGTCCGATTCTACAAAGACCGATTCTACAAAGTCCGATTCTACAAATACTGATTCTACAAAGTCCGATTCTACAAATACCGGTTCTACAAAGTCCGATTCTACAAATACTGATTCTACAAAGACCGATTCTACAAAGATCGATTGTACAAAGACCGATTCTACAAAAACCGATTCTACAAAGTCCGATTCTACAAATACCGATTCTACAAAGTTTGATTCTACAAATACCAATTCTACAAAGACCGATTCTACAAAGACCGATTCTACAAAGTCCGAGTCTACAAATACCAATTCTACAAAGACCGATTCTACAAAGACCGATTCCACAAAGACCGATTCTACAAAGACCGATTCTACAAAGTCCGATTCTACAAATACCGATTCGACAAAGTCCGATTCTACAAAGACCGATTCTACAAAGTCCGATTCTACAAATACTGATTCTACAAAGTCCGATTCTACAAGTACCGATTCTACAAATACCGATTCTACAAATACCGATTCTACAAAGTCCGATTCTACAAATACCGATTCTACAAATACCGATTCTACAAAAACCGATTCTACAAAGTCCGATTCTACAAATACTGATTCTACAAAGACCGATTCTACAAAGATCGATTGTACAAAGACCGATTCTACAAAGACCGATTCTACAAAAACCGATTCTACAAAGTCCGATTCTACAAAGACCGATTCTACAAAGACCGATTCTACAAAAACCGATTCTACAAAGACCGATTCTACAAAGACCGATTCTACAAAGTCCGATTCTACAAAAACCGATTCTACAAATACCGATTCTACAAAGACCGATTCTACAAAAACCGATTCTACAAAGTCTGATTCTAGAAATACCGATTCTACAAAGACAGATTCTACAAAAACCGATTCTACAAATACCGATTCTACAAATACCGATTCTACAAAAACCGATTCTACAAAGTCCGATTCTACAAATACCGATTCGACAAAGTCCGATTCTACAAAGACCGATTCTACAAAGTCCGATTCTACAAATACTGATTCTACAAAGTCCGATTCTACAAATACCGATTCTACAAATACCGATTCTACAAATACCGATTCTACAAAGACCGATTCTACAAAAACCGATTCTACAAAGTCCGATTCTACAAATACTGATTCTACAAAGACCGATTCTACAAAGATCGATTGTACAAAGACCGATTCTACAAAGAGCGATTCTACAAAAACCGATTCTACAAAGTCCGATTCTACAAAGACCGATTCTACAAAGACCGATTCTACAAAAACCGATTCTACAAAGACCGATTCTACAAAGACCGATTCTACAAAGTCCGATTCTACAAATACCGATTCTACAAATACCGATTCTACAAAAACCGATTCTACAAAGTCCGATTCTACAAATACTGATTCTACAAAGACCGATTCTACAAAGATCGATTGTACAAAGACCGATTCTACAAAGACCGATTCTACAAAAACCGATTCTACAAAGTCCGATTCTACAAAGTCCGATTCTACAAAGACCGATTCTACAAAGTCCGATTCTACAAATACTGATTCTACAAAGTCCGATTCTACAAATACCGATTCTACAAATACCGATTCTACAAATACCGATTCTACAAAGACCGATTCTACAAAAACCGATTCTACAAAGTCTGATTCTACAAATACCGATTCTACAAAAACCGATTCTACAAAGTCCGATTCTACAAATACCGATTCTACAAATACCGATTCTACAAATACCGATTCTACAAAGACCGATTCTACAAAAACCGATTCTACAAAGTCCGATTCTACAAATACCAATTCTACAAAGACCGATTCTACAATGACCGATTCTACAAAAACCGATTCTACAAAAACCGATTCTACAATGACCGATTCTACAAAAACCGATTCTACAAAAACCGATTCTACAAAGTCCGATTCTACAAATACCGATTCTACAAAGTCCGATTCTACAAAGACCGATTCTACAAAGTCCGATTCTACAAATACCGATTCTACAAAGTCCGATTCTACAAATACCAATTCTACAAAGACCGATTCTACAAAGACCGATTCCACAAAGACCGATTCTACAAAGACCGATTCTACAAAGTCCGATTCTACAAAGACCGATTCTACAAAAACAGATTCTACAAATACCGATTCTACAAAGACCGATTCTACAAAAACCGATTCTACAAAGTCCGATTCTACAAAGACCGATTCTACAAAGTCCGATTCTACAAATACCGATTCTACAAAGTCCGATTCTACAAATACTAATTCTACAAAGACCGATTCTACAAAGACCGATTCCACAAAGACCGATTCTACAAAGACCGATTCTACAAAGTCCGATTCTACAAAGACCGATTCTACAAAAACAGATTCTACAAATACCGATTCTACAAAGACCGATTCTACAAAAACCGATTCTACAAAGTCCGATTCTACAAAGACCGATTCTACAAAGACCGATTCTACAAAAACCGATTCTACAAAGACCGATTCTACAAAAACCGATTCTACAAATACCGATTTTACAAAGACCGATTCTACAAAGACCGATTCCACAAAGACCGATTCTACAAAGACCGATTCTACAAAGTCCGATTCTACAAAGTCCGATTCTACAAATACCGATTCGACAAAGTCCGATTCTACAAAGACCGATTCTACAAAGACCGATTCTACAAAAACCGATTCTACAAAGTCTGATTCTACAAATACCGATTCTACAAAAACCGATTCTACAAAGTCCGATTCTACAAATACCGATTCTACAAATACCGATTCTACAAATACCGATTCTACAAAGACCGATTCTACAAAAACCGATTCTACAAAGTCCGATTCTACAAATACCAATTCTACAAAGACCGATTCTACAATGACCGATTCTACAAAAACCGATTCTACAAAAACCGATTCTACAATGACCGATTCTACAAAAACCGATTCTACAAAAACCGATTCTACAAAGTCCGATTCTACAAATACCGATTCTACAAAGTCCGATTCTACAAAGACCGATTCTACAAAGTCCGATTCTACAAATACCGATTCTACAAAGTCCGATTCTACAAATACCAATTCTACAAAGACCGATTCTACAAAGACCGATTCCACAAAGACCGATTCTACAAAGACCGATTCTACAAAGTCCGATTCTACAAAGACCGATTCTACAAAAACAGATTCTACAAATACCGATTCTACAAAGACCGATTCTACAAAAACCGATTCTACAAAGTCCGATTCTACAAAGACCGATTCTACAAAGTCCGATTCTACAAATACTGATTCTACAAAGTCCGATTCTACAAATACCGATTCTACAAATACCGATTCTACAAATACCGATTCTACAAAGACCGATTCTACAAAAACCGATTCTACAAAGTCTGATTCTACAAATACCGATTCTACAAAAACCGATTCTACAAAGTCCGATTCTACAAATACCGATTCTACAAATACCGATTCTACAAATACCGATTCTACAAAGACCGATTCTACAAAAACCGATTCTACAAAGTCCGATTCTACAAATACCAATTCTACAAAGACCGATTCTACAATGACCGATTCTACAAAAACCGATTCTACAAAAACCGATTCTACAAAGTCCGATTCTACAAATACCGATTCTACAAAGTCCGATTCTACAAAGACCGATTCTACAAAGTCCGATTCTACAAATACCGATTCTACAAAGTCCGATTCTACAAATACCAATTCAACAAAGACCGATTCTACAAAGACCGATTCCACAAAGACCGATTCTACAAAGACCGATTCTACAAAGTCCGATTCTACAAAGACCGATTCTACAAAGACCGATTCTACAAATACCAATTCTACAAAGACCGATTCTACAAAGACCGATTCCACAAAGACCGATTCAACAAAGACCGATTCTACAAAGTCCGATTCCACAAAGTCCGATTCTACAAAGACCGATTCTACAAAGTCCGATTCTACAAATACCGATTCTACAAAGTCCGATTCTACAAATACCAATTCTACAAAGACCGATTCTACAAAGACCGATTCCACAAAGACCGATTCAACAAAGACCGATTCTACAAAGTCCGATTCTACAAAGACCGATTCTACAAAAACAGATTCTACAAATACCGATTCTACAAAGACCGATTCTACAAAAACCGATTCTACAAAGTCCGATTCTACAAAGACCGATTCTACAAAGACCGATTCTACAAAAACCGATTCTACAAAGACCGATTCTACAAAAACCGATTCTACAAATACCGATTTTACAAAGACCGATTCTACAAAGACCGATTCCACAAAGACCGATTCTACAAAGACCGATTCTACAAAGTCCGATTCTACAAAGTCCGATTCTACAAATACCGATTCGACAAAGTCCGATTCTACAAAGACCGATTCTACAAAGTCTGATTCTACAAATACTGATTCTACAAAGTCCGATTCTACAAATACCGATTCTACAAAAACCGATTCTACAAAGTCCGATTCTACAAAAACCGATTCTACAAATACCGATTTTACAAAGACCGATTTTACAAAGACCGATTCTACAAAAACCGATTCTACAAAGTCCGATTCTACAAAAACCGATTCTACAAAGTCCGATTCTACAAAGACCGATTCTACAAAGACCGATTCTACAAAGACCGATTCTACAAAGACCGATTCTACAAAGTCCGATTCTACAAAGTCCGATTCTACAAATACCGATTCGACAAAGTCCGATTCTACAAAGACCGATTCTACAAAGTCTGATTCTACAAATACTGATTCTACAAAGTCCGATTCTACAAATACCGATTCTACAAAAACCGATTCTACAAAGTCCGATTCTACAAAAACCGATTCTACAAAGTCTGATTCTACAAATACCGATTCTACAAAAACCGATTCTACAAAGTCCGATTCTACAAATAATGATTCTACAAATACCGATTCTACAAATACCGATTCTACAAAGACCGATTCTACAAAAACCGATTCTACAAAGTCCGACTCTACAAATACCAATTCTACAAAGACCGATTCTACAATGACCGATTCTACAAAAACCGATTCTACAAAAACCGATTCTACAATGACCGATTCTACAAAAGCCGATTCTACAAAAACCGATTCTACAAAGTCCGATTCTACAAATACCGATTCTACAAAGTCCGATTCTACAAAGACCGATTCTACAAAGTCCGATTCTACAAATACCGATTCTACAAAGTCCGATTCTACAAATACCAATTCTACAAAGACCGATTCTACAAAGACCGATTCCACAAAGACCGATTCTACAAAGACCGATTCTACAAAGTCCGATTCTACAAAGACCGATTCTACAAAAACAGATTCTACAAATACCGATTCTACAAAGACCGATTCTACAAAAACCGATTCTACAAAGTCCGATTCTACAAAGACCGATTCTACAAAGTCCGATTCTACAAATACCGATTCTACAAAGTCCGATTCTACAAATACCAATTCTACAAAGACCGATTCTACAAAGACCGATTCCACAAAGACCGATTCTACAAAGACCGATTCTACAAAGTCCGATTCTACAAAGACCGATTCTACAAAAACAGATTCTACAAATACCGATTCTACAAAGACCGATTCTACAAAAACCGATTCTACAAAGTCCGATTCTACAAAGACCGATTCTACAAAGACCGATTCTACAAAAACCGATTCTACAAAGACCGATTCTACAAAAACCGATTCTACAAATACCGATTTTACAAAGACCGATTCTACAAAGACCGATTCCACAAAGACCGATTCTACAAAGACCGATTCTACAAAGTCCGATTCTACAAAGTCCGATTCTACAAATACCGATTCGACAAAGTCCGATTCTACAAAGACCGATTCTACAAAGTCCGATTCTACAAAGACCGATTCTACAAAGTCTGATTCTACAAATACTGATTCTACAAAGTCCGATTCTACAAATACCGATTCTACAAAAACCGATTCTACAAAGTCCGATTCTACAAAGACCGATTCTACAAAGACCGATTCTACAAAGACCGATTCTACAAAGACCGATTCTACAAAGTCCGATTCTACAAAGTCCGATTCTACAAATACCGATTCGACAAAGTCCGATTCTACAAAGACCGATTCTACAAAGTCTGATTCTACAAATACTGATTCTACAAAGTCCGATTCTACAAATACCGATTCTACAAAAACCGATTCTACAAAGTCCGATTCTACAAAAACCGATTCTACAAAGTCTGATTCTACAAATACCGATTCTACAAAAACCGATTCTACAAAGTCCGATTCTACAAATAATGATTCTACAAATACCGATTCTACAAATACCGATTCTACAAAGACCGATTCTACAAAAACCGATTCTACAAAGTCCGATTCTACAAATACCAATTCTACAAAGGCCGATTCTACAATGACCGATTCTACAAAAACCGATTCTACAAAAACCGATTCTACAATGACCGATTCTACAAAAGCCGATTCTACAAAAACCGATTCTACAAAGTCCGATTCTACAAATACCGATTCTACAAAGTCCGATTCTACAAAGACCGATTCTACAAAGTCCGATTCTACAAATACCGATTCTACAAAGTCCGATTCTACAAATACCAATTCTACAAAGACCGATTCTACAAAGACCGATTCCACAAAGACCGATTCTACAAAGACCGATTCTACAAAGTCCGATTCTACAAAGACCGATTCTACAAAAACAGATTCTACAAATACCGATTCTACAAAGACCGATTCTACAAAAACCGATTCTACAAAGTCCGATTCTACAAAGACCGATTCTACAAAGTCCGATTCTACAAATACCGATTCTACAAAGTCCGATTCTACAAATACCAATTCTACAAAGACCGATTCTACAAAGACCGATTCCACAAAGACCGATTCTACAAAGACCGATTCTACAAAGTCCGATTCTACAAAGACCGATTCTACAAAAACAGATTCTACAAATACCGATTCTACAAAGACCGATTCTACAAAAACCGATTCTACAAAGTCCGATTCTACAAAGACCGATTCTACAAAGACCGATTCTACAAAAACCGATTCTACAAAGACCGATTCTACAAAAACCGATTCTACAAATACCGATTTTACAAAGACCGATTCTACAAAGACCGATTCCACAAAGACCGATTCTACAAAGACCGATTCTACAAAGTCCGATTCTACAAAGTCCGATTCTACAAATACCGATTCGACAAAGTCCGATTCTACAAAGACCGATTCTACAAAGTCCGATTCTACAAATACTGATTCTACAAAGTCCGATTCTACAAATACCGATTCTACAAAAACCGATTCTACAAAGTCCGATTCTACAAAAACCGATTCTACAAATACCGATTTTACAAAGACCGATTTTACAAAGACCGATTCTACAAAAACCGAATCTACAAAGTCCGATTCTACAAATACCGATTCTACAAAGTCCGATTCTACAAATACCAATTCTACAAAGACCGATTCTACAAAGACCGATTCCACAAAGACCGATTCTACAAAGACCGATTCTACAAAGTCCGATTCTACAAAGACCGATTCTACAAAAACAGATTCTACAAATACCGATTCTACAAAGACCGATTCTACAAAAACCGATTCTACAAAGTCCGATTCTACAAAGACCGATTCTACAAAGTCCGATTCTACAAATACCGATTCTACAAAGTCCGATTCTACAAATACCAATTCTACAAAGACCGATTCTACAAAGACCGATTCCACAAAGACCGATTCTACAAAGACCGATTCTACAAAAACAGATTCAACAAATACCGATTCTACAAAGACCGATTCTACAAAGACCGATTCCACAAAGACCGATTCTACAAAGACCGATTCTACAAAGTCCGATTCTACAAAGTCCGATTCTACAAATACCGATTCGACAAAGTCCGATTCTACAAAGACCGATTCTACAAAGTCCGATTCTACAAATACTGATTCTACAAAGTCCGATTCTACAAATACCGATTCTACAAAAACCGATTCTACAAAGTCCGATTCTACAAAAACCGATTCTACAAATACCGATTTTACAAAGACCGATTTTACAAAGACCGATTCTACAAAAACCGATTCTACAAAGTCCGATTCTACAAATACCGATTCTACAAAGTCCGATTCTACAAATACCAATTCTACAAAGACCGATTCTACAAAGACCGATTCCACAAAGACCGATTCTACAAAGACCGATTCTACAAAGTCCGATTCTACAAAGACCGATTCTACAAAAACAGATTCTACAAATACCGATTCTACAAAGACCGATTCTACAAAAACCGATTCTACAAAGTCCGATTCTACAAAGACCGATTCTACAAAGTCCGATTCTACAAATACCGATTCTACAAAGTCCGATTCTACAAATACCAATTCTACAAAGACCGATTCTACAAAGACCGATTCCACAAAGACCGATTCTACAAAGACCGATTCTACAAAAACAGATTCAACAAATACCGATTCTACAAAGACCGTTTCTACAAAAACCGATTCTACAAAGTCCGATTCTACAAAGACCGATTCTACAAAGTCCAATTCTACAAATACCGATTCTACAAAGACCGATTCTACAAAGACCGATTCTACAAAGTCCGATTCTACAAAGTCCGATTCTACAAATACTGATTCTACAAAGTCCGATTCTACAAATACCAATTCTACAAAGACCGATTCTACAAAGACCGATTCCACAAAGACCGATTCTACAAAGACCGATTCTACAAAAACAGATTCAACAAATACCGATTCTGCAAAGACCGTTTCTACAAAAACCGATTCTACAAAGTCCGATTCTACAAAGACCGATTCTACAAAGTCCGATTCTACAAATACCGATTCTACAAAGACCGATTCTACAAATACCGATTCTACAAAGACCGATTCTACAAAAACCGATTCTACAAAGTCTGATTCTACAAATACCGATTCTACAAAAACCGATTCTACAAAGTCCGATTCTACAAATACCGATTCTACAAATACCGATTCTACAAATACCGATTCTACAAAGACCGATTCTACAAAAACCGATTCTACAAAGTCCGATTCTACAAATACCAATTCTACAAAGACCGATTCTACAATGACCGATTCTACAAAAACCGATTCTACAAAAACCGATTCTACAAAGTCCGATTCTACAAATACCGATTCTACAAAGTCCGATTCTACAAAGACCGATTCTACAAAAACCAATTCTACAAAAACCGATTCTACAAAGTCCGATTCTACAAATACCGATTCTACAAAGTCCGATTCTACAAAGACCGATTCTACAAAAACCGATTCTACAAATACCGATTCTACAAAGACCAATTCTACAAAAACCGATTCTACAACTGCCGATTCTACAAACACCGATTCTACAAAAACCGATTCTACAAAAACCGATTCTAGAAAGTCCGATTCTACAAATACCGATTCGACAAAGTCCGATTCTACAAAGACCGATTCTACAAAGTCCGATTCTACAAATACCGATTCTACAAAGTCCGATTCTACAAATACCGATTCTACAAATACCGATTCTACAAATACCGATTCTACAAAGTCCGATTCTACAAATACCGATTCTACAAATACCGATTCTACAAAGACCGATTCTACAAAGTCCGATTCTACAAATACCGATTCTACAAAGACCGATTCTACAATGACCGATTCTACAAAAACCGATTCTACAAAAACCGATTCTACAAAGTCCGATTCTACAAAAATTGATTCTACAAAGTCCGATTCTACAAAGACCGATTCTACAAAGTCCGATTCTACAAATTCCGATTCTACAAAGTTTGATTCTACAAATACCAATTCTACAAAGACCGATTTTACAAAGACCGATTCCACAAAGACCGATTCTACAAACACCGATTCTACAAAGTCCGATTCTACAAAGACCGATTCTACAAAAACCGATTCTACAAAGTCGGATTCTACCAAGGCCGATTCTACAAAGTCCGATTCTACAAATACCGATTCTACAAAGTTTGATTCTACAAATACCAATTCTACAAAGACCGATTCTACAAAAACCGATTCTACAAAGTCCGATTCTACAAATACCGATTCTACAAAGTCCGATTCTACAAAGACCGATTCTACAAAAACCAATTCTACAAAAACCGATTCTACAAAGTCCGATTCTACAAATACCGATTCTACAAAGTCCGATTCTACAAAGACCGATTCTACAAAAACCGATTCTACAAAATACCGATTCTACAAAGACCAATTCTACAAAAACCGATTCTACAACTGCCGATTCTACAAAGACCGATTCTACAAAAACCGATTCTACAAAAACCGATTCCAGAAAGTCCGATTCTACAAATACCGATTCGACAAAGTCCGATTCTACAAAGACCGATTCTACAAAGTCCCGATTCTACAAATACCGATTCTACAAAGTCCGATTCTACCAAATACCGATTCTACAAATACCGATTCTACAAATACCGATTCTACAAAGTCCGATTCTACAAATACCGATTCTACAAATACCGATTCTACTAAGACCGATTCTACAAAGTCCGATTCTACAAATACCGATTCTACAAAGACCGATTCAACAAAGTCCGATTCTACAAAGTGAGATTCTACAAATACCGATTCGACAAAGACCGATTCTACAAAGACCGATTTTACAAAGACCGATTCTACAAAGACCGATTCTACAAAGTCCGATTCTACAAATACCGATTCTACAAAGTCCGATTCTACAAAGACCGATTCTACAAAAACCGATTCTACAAAGACCGATTTTACAAAGACCGATTCTACAAAGACCGATTCTACAAAGTCCGATTCTACAAATACCGATTCTACAAAGTACCGATTCTACAAAGACCGATTCTACAAAAACCGATTCTACAAAGTCCGATTCTAACAAAGACCGATTCTACAAAGACCGATTCTACAAAAACCGATTCTACAAAGACTGATTCTACAAAAACCCGATTCTACAAAGTCCGATTCTACAAAAACCGATTCTACAAATACCGATTCTACAAAGACCGATTCTACAAAGAACCGATTCTACAAAAACCGATTCTACAAAAACCGATTCTACAAAGACCAATTTTACAAAGACCGATTCTACAAAGACCGATTCTACAAAGTCCGATTCTACAAATACCGATTCTACAAAGTCCGATTCTACAAAGACCGATTCTACAAAAACCGATTCACAAAACTGAATCTACAAAGTCCGATTCTACAAAGACCGATTCTACAAAGTCCGATTCTACAATACCGATTCGACAAAGTCCGATTCTACAAAGACGATTTACAAGTCGATTCTACAAATACCGATTCTACAAATACCGATTCTACAAAAATACCAATTCTACAAAGTCCGATTCTACAAACACCGATTCTACAAATACCGATTCTACAAAGACTGATTCTACAAAAACCGATTCTACAAATACCGATTCTACAAAGACCGATTCTACAAAAACCGATTCTACAAAGTCCGATTCTACAAATACCGATTCTACAAAGACCGATTCTACAAAAACCGATTCTACAAATACCGATTCTACAAATACCGATTCTACAAAGTCCGATTCTACAAAGACCGATTCTAAAAAAACGATTCTACAAAAACCGATTCTACAAAGTCCGATTCTACAAATACCGATTCTACAAAGTCCGATTCTACAAAGACCGATTCTACAAAAACCGATTCTACAAAAACCGATTCTACAAAGTCCGATTCTACAAATACCGATTCTACAAAGTCCGATTCTACAATTACCGATTCGACAAAGACCGATTCTACAAAGACCAATTTTACAAAGACCGATTCTACAAAGACCGATTCTACAAAGTCCGATTCTACAAAGACCGATTCTACAAAAACCGATTCCACAAAAACTGAATCTACAAAGTCCGATTCTACAAAGACCGATTCTACAAAGTCCGATTCTACAAATACCGATTCGACAAAGTCCGATTCTACAAAGACCGATTCTACAAAGTCCGATTCTACAAATACCGATTCTACAAATACCGATTCTACAAATACCAATTCTACAAAGTCCGATTCTACAAACACCGATTCTACAAATACCGATTCTACAAAGACTGATTCTACAAAAACCGATTCTACAAATACCGATTCTACAAAGACCGATTCTACAAAAACCGATTCTACAAAGTCCGATTCTACAAATACCGATTCTACAAAGACCGATTCTACAAAAACCGATTCTACAAATACCGATTCTACAAATACCGATTCTACAAAGTCCGATTCTACAAAGACCGATTCTAAAAAAACCGATTCTACAAAAACCGATTCTACAAAGTCCGATTCTACAAATACCGATTCTACAAAGTCCGATTCTACAAAGACCGATTCTACAAAAACCGATTCTACAAAAACCGATTCTACAAAGTCCGATTCTACAAATACC
This sequence comes from Ganaspis brasiliensis, assembly GCA_037103525.1. Taxonomy (NCBI): domain Eukaryota; kingdom Metazoa; phylum Arthropoda; class Insecta; order Hymenoptera; family Figitidae; genus Ganaspis; species Ganaspis brasiliensis. Next base: position 1,101,507 of record JAZKLR010000475.1, read on the forward strand.
GATTCTACAAAGTCCGATTCTACAATTACCGATTCGACAAAGACCGATTCTACAAAGACCAATTTTACAAAGACCGATTCTACAAAGACCGATTCTACAAAGTCCGATTCTACAAATACCGATTCTACAAAGTCCGATTCTACAAAGACCGATTCTACAAAACCGATTCCACAAAAACTGAATCTACAAAGTCCGATTCTACAAAGACCGATTCTACAAAGTCCGATTCTACAAATACCGATTCGACAAAGTCCGATTCTACAAAGACCGATTCTACAAAGTCCGATTCTACAAATACCGATTCTACAAATACTGATTCTACAAATACCAATTCTACAAAGTCCGATTCTACAAACACCGATTCTACAAATACCGATTCTACAAAGACCGATTCTACAAAAACCGATTCTACAAATACCGATTCTACAAAGACCGATTCTACAAAAACCGATTCTACAAAGTCCGATTCTACAAATACCGATTCTACAAAGACCGATTCTACAAAAACCGATTCTACAAATACCGATTCTACAAATACCGATTCTACAAAGTCCGATTCTACAAATACCGATTCTACAAAGACCGATTCTACAATGACCGATTCTACAAAAACCGATTCTACAAAAACCGATTCTACAAAGTCCGATTCTACAAATATTGATTCTACAAAGTCCGATTCTACAAAGACCGATTCTACAAAGTCCGATTCTACAAATTCCGATTCTACAAAGTTTGATTCTACAAATACCAATTCTACAAAGACCGATTTTACAAAGACCGATTCCACAAAGACCGAGTCTACAAACACCGATTCTACAATGTCCGATTCTACAAAGACCGATTCTACAAAAACCGATTCTACAAAGTCGGATTCTACCAAGGCCGATTCTACAAAGTCCGATTCTACAAATACCGATTCTACAAAGTTTGATTCTACAAATACCAATTCTACAAAGACCGATTCTACAAAGACCGATTCTACAAATACCGATTTTACAAAGACCGATTCTACAAAGACCGATTCTACAAAAACCGATTCTACAAAAACCGATTCTACAAAGTCCGATTCTACAAATACCGATTCTACAAAGTCCGATTCTACAAAGACCGATTCTACAAAAACCAATTCTACAAAAACCAATTCTACAAAGTCCGATTCTACAAATACCGATTCTACAAAGTCCGATTCTACAAAGACCGATTCTACAAAAACCGATTCTACAAATACCGATTCTACAAAGACCAATTCTACAAAAACCGATTCTACAACTGCCGATTCTACAAAGACCGATTCTACAAAAACCGATTCTACAAAAACCGATTCTAGAAAGTCCGATTCTACAAATACCGATTCGACAAAGTCCGATTCTACAAAGACCGATTTTACAAAGTCCGATTCTACAAATACCGATTCTACAAAGTCCGATTCTACAAATACCGATTCTACAAATACCGATTCTACAAATACCGATTCTACAAAGTCCGATTCTACAAATACCGATTCTACAAATACCGATTCTACAAAGACCGATTCTACAAAAACCGATTCTACAAATACCGATTCTACAAAGGCCGATTCTACAAAAACCGATTCTACAAAGTCCGATTCTACAAATACCGATTCTACAAATACCGATTCTACAAAGTCCAATTCTACAAATACCGATTCTACAAAGACCGATTCTACAATGACCGATTCTACAAAAACCGATTCTACAAAAACCGATTCTACAAAGTCCGATGCTACAAATACCGATTCTACAAAGTCCGATTCTACAAAGACCGATTCTACAAAGTTCGATTCTACAAATACCGATTCTACAAAGTTTGATTCTACAAATACCAATTCTACAAAGACCGATTCTACAAAGACCGATTCCACAAAGACCGATTCTACAAAAACCGATTCTACAAATACCGATTCCACAAAGACCGATTCTACAAAAACCGATTCTACAAATACCGATTCTACAACTGCCGATTCTACAAAGACCGATTCTACAAAAACCGATTCTACAAAAACCGATTCTACAAAGTCCGATTCTACAAATACCGATTCGACAAAGTCCGATTCTACAAAGACCGATTCTACAAAGTCCGATTCTACAAATACCGATTCTACAAAGACCGATTCTACAAAAACCGATTCTACAAAGTCCGATTCTACAAATACCGATTCTACAAAGTCCGATTCGACAAAGACCGATTCTACAAAAACCGATTCTACAAATACCGATTCTACAAATACCGATTCTACAAAGTCCGAATCTACAAATACCGATTCTACAAAGTCCGATTCTACAAAGACTGATTCTACAAAGTCCGATTCTACAAATACCGATTCGACAAAGTCCGATTCTACAAAGACCGATTCTACAAAGTCCGATTCTACAAATACCGATTCTACAAATACCGATTCTACAAATACCAATTCTACAAAGTCCGATTCTACAAATACCGATTCAACAAATACCGATTCTACAAAGACCGATTCTACAAAAACCGATTCTACAAATACCGATTCTACAAAGACCGATTCTACAAAAACCGATTTTACAAAGTCCGATTCTACAAATACCGATTCTACAAAGACCGATTCTACAAAAACCGATTCTACAAATACCGATTCTACAAATACCGATTCTACAAAGTCCGATTCTACAAATACCGATTCTACAAAGACCGATTCTACAATGACCGATTCTACAAAAACCGATTCTACAAAAACCGATTCTACAAAGTCCGATTCTACAAATACCGATTCTACAAAGTCCGATTCTACAAAGACCGATTCTACAAAGTCCGATTCTACAAAGACCGATTCTACAAAAACCGATTCTACAAAGACTGATTCTACAAAAACCATTTCTACAAAGTCCGATTCTACAAAAACCGATTCTACAAAAACTGATTCTACAAATACCGATTCTACAAAGACTGATTCTACAAAAACCGATTCTACAACTGCCGATTCTACAAAGACCGATTCTACAAAAACCGATTCTACAAAAACCGATTCTACAAAGTCCGATTCTACAAATACCGATTCGACAAAGTCCGATTCTACAAAGACAGATTCGACAAAGACCGATTCTACAAAGTCCGATTCTACAAATACCGATTCTACAAAGTCCGATTCTACAAAGACCGATTCTACAAAAACTGATTCTACAAATACCGATTCTACAAAGACTGATTCTACAAAGTCCGATTCTACAAATACCGATTCTACAAAGTCCGATTCTACAAAGACCGATTCTACAAAAACCGATTCTACAAATACCGATTCAACAAAGACCGATTCTACAAAAATCGATTCTACAACTGCCGATTCTACAAAGACCGATTCTACAAAACCGATTCTACAAAAACCGATTCTAGAAAGTCCGATTCTACAACTACCGATTCGACAAAGTCCGATTCTACAAATACCGATTCGACAAAGACCGATTCTACAAAGTCCGATTCTACAAATACCGATTCTACAAAGTCCGATTCTACAAAGACCGATTCTACAACTGCCGATTCTACAAAGACCGATTCTACAAAAACCGATTCTACAAAAACCGATTCTACAAAGTCCGATTCTACAAATACCGATTCGACAAAGTCCGATTCTACAAAGACAGATTCGACAAAGACCGATTCTACAAAGTCCGATTCTACAAATACCGATTCTACAAAGTCCGATTCTACAAGACCGATTCTACAAAAACTGATTCTACAAATACCGATTCTACAAAGACTGATTCTACAAAGTCCGATTCTACAAATACCGATTCTACAAAGTCCGATTCTACAAAGACCGATTCTACAAAAACCGATTCTACAAAAACCGATTCTACAAAGTCTGATTCTACAAATACCGATTCTACAAAGTCCGATTCTACAAAGACCGATTCTACAAAAACCGATTCTACAAAAACCGATTCTACAAAGTCCGATTCTACAAATACCGATTCTACAAAGTCCGATTCTACAAATACCGATTCGACAAAGACCGATTCTACAAAGTCCGATTCTACAAATACCGATTCTACAAAGTCCGATTCTACAAAGACCGATTCTACAAAAACTGATTCTACAAATACCGATTCTACAAAGACTGATTCTACAAAAACCGATTCTACAACTGCCGATTCTACAAAGACCGATTCTACAAAAACCGATTCTACAAAAACCGATTCTACAAAGTCCGATTCTACAAATACCGATTCGACAAAGTCCGATTCTACAAAGACAGATTCTACAAAGTCCGATTCTACAAATACCGATTCTACAAAGTCCGATTCTACAAAGACCGATCCTACAAAAACCGATTCTACAAATACTGATTCTACAAAGACCGATTCTACAAAAACCGATTCTACAACTGCCGATTCTACAAAGACCGATTCTACAAAAACCGATTCTACAAAAACCGATTCTACAAAGTCCGATTCTACAAATACCGGTTCGACAAAGTCCGATTCTACAAAGACCGATTCTACAAAGTCCGATTCTACAAATACCGATTCTACAAAGTCCGATTCTACAAATACCGATTCTACAAATACCGATTCTACAAAGACCGATTCTACAAAAACCGATTCTACAAATACCGATTCTACAAAAACCGATTCTACAAAAACCGATTCTACAAAGTCCGATTCTACAAATACCGATTCTACAAAGTCCGATTCTACAAAGACCGATTCTACAAAGTCCGATTCTACAAAGTCCGATTCTACAAATACCGATTCGACAAAGACCGATTCTACAAAGACCGATTTTACAAAGACCGATTCTACAAAGACCGATTCTACAAAGTCCGATTCTACAAATACCGATTCTACAAAGTCCGATTCTACAAAGACCGATACTACAAAAACTGATTCTACAAAAACCGATTCTACAAAGACCGATTCTACAAAGACCGATTTTACAAAGACCGATTATACAAAGACCGATTCTACAAAGTCCGATTCTACAAATACCGATTCTACAAAGTCCGATTCTACAAAGACCGATTCTACAAAAACCGATTCTACAAAGTCCGATTCTACAAAGACCGATTCTACAAAGACCGATTCTACAAAAACCGATTCTACAAAGACTGATTCTACAAAAACCGATTCTACAAAGTACGATTCTACAAAAACCGATTCTACAAATACCGATTCTACAAAGACCGATTCTACAAAGACCGATTCTACAAAAACCGATTCTACAAAAACCGATTATACAAAGTCCGATTCTACAAATACCGATTCTACAAAGTCCGATTCTACAAAGACCGATTCTACAAAAACCGATTCTACAAAAACCGATTCTACAAAGTCCGATTCTACAAATACCGATTCTACAAAGACCGATTCTACAAAAACCGATTGTACAAATACCGATTCTACAAAGACCGATTCTACAAAAACCGATTCTACAAAGTCCGATTCTACAAACACCGATTCTACAAATACCGATTCTACAAAGACTGATTCTACAAAAACCGATTCTACAAATACCGATTCTACAAAGACCGATTCTACAAAAACCGATTCTACAAAGTCCGATTCTACAAATACCGATTCTACAAAGACCGATTCTACAAAAACCGATTCTACAAATACCGATTCTACAAATACCGATTCTACAAAGTCCGATTCTACAAAGACCGATTCTAAAAAAACCGATTCTACAAAAACCGATTCTACAAAGTCCGATTCTACAAATACCGATTCTACAAAGTCCGATTCTACAAAGACCGATTCTACAAAAACCGATTCTACAAAAACCGATTCTACAAAGTCCGATTCTACAAATACCGATTCTACAAAGTCCGATTCTACAATTACCGATTCGACAAAGACCGATTCTACAAAGACCAATTTTACAAAGACCGATTCTACAAAGACCGATTCTACAAAGTCCGATTCTACAAATACCGATTCTACAAAGTCCGATTCTACAAAGACCGATTCTACAAAAACCGATTCCACAAAAACTGAATCTACAAAGTCCGATTCTACAAAGACCGATTCTACAAAGTCCGATTCTACAAATACCGATTCGACAAAGTCCGATTCTACAAAGACCGATTCTACAAAGTCCGATTCTACAAATACCGATTCTACAAATACTGATTCTACAAATACCAATTCTACAAAGTCCGATTCTACAAACACCGATTCTACAAATACCGATTCTACAAAGACCGATTCTACAAAAACCGATTCTACAAATACCGATTCTACAAAGACCGATTCTACAAAAACCGATTCTACAAAGTCCGATTCTACAAATACCGATTCTACAAAGACCGATTCTACAAAAACCGATTCTACAAATACCGATTCTACAAATACCGATTCTACAAAGTCCGATTCTACAAATACCGATTCTACAAAGACCGATTCTACAATGACCGATTCTACAAAAACCGATTCTACAAAAACCGATTCTACAAAGTCCGATTCTACAAATATTGATTCTACAAAGTCCGATTCTACAAAGACCGATTCTACAAAGTCCGATTCTACAAATTCCGATTCTACAAAGTTTGATTCTACAAATACCAATTCTACAAAGACCGATTTTACAAAGACCGATTCCACAAAGACCGAGTCTACAAACACCGATTCTACAATGTCCGATTCTACAAAGACCGATTCTACAAAAACCGATTCTACAAAGTCGGATTCTACCAAGGCCGATTCTACAAAGTCCGATTCTACAAATACCGATTCTACAAAGTTTGATTCTACAAATACCAATTCTACAAAGACCGATTCTACAAAGACCGATTCTACAAATACCGATTTTACAAAGACCGATTCTACAAAGACCGATTCTACAAAAACCGATTCTACAAAAACCGATTCTACAAAGTCCGATTCTACAAATACCGATTCTACAAAGTCCGATTCTACAAAGACCGATTCTACAAAAACCAATTCTACAAAAACCAATTCTACAAAGTCCGATTCTACAAATACCGATTCTACAAAGTCCGATTCTACAAAGACCGATTCTACAAAAACCGATTCTACAAATACCGATTCTACAAAGACCAATTCTACAAAAACCGATTCTACAACTGCCGATTCTACAAAGACCGATTCTACAAAAACCGATTCTACAAAAACCGATTCTAGAAAGTCCGATTCTACAAATACCGATTCGACAAAGTCCGATTCTACAAAGACCGATTTTACAAAGTCCGATTCTACAAATACCGATTCTACAAAGTCCGATTCTACAAATACCGATTCTACAAATACCGATTCTACAAATACCGATTCTACAAAGTCCGATTCTACAAATACCGATTCTACAAATACCGATTCTACAAAGACCGATTCTACAAAAACCGATTCTACAAATACCGATTCTACAAAGGCCGATTCTACAAAAACCGATTCTACAAAGTCCGATTCTACAAATACCGATTCTACAAATACCGATTCTACAAAGTCCAATTCTACAAATACCGATTCTACAAAGACCGATTCTACAATGACCGATTCTACAAAAACCGATTCTACAAAAACCGATTCTACAAAGTCCGATGCTACAAATACCGATTCTACAAAGTCCGATTCTACAAAGACCGATTCTACAAAGTTCGATTCTACAAATACCGATTCTACAAAGTTTGATTCTACAAATACCAATTCTACAAAGACCGATTCTACAAAGACCGATTCCACAAAGACCGATTCTACAAAAACCGATTCTACAAATACCGATTCCACAAAGACCGATTCTACAAAAACCGATTCTACAAATACCGATTCTACAACTGCCGATTCTACAAAGACCGATTCTACAAAAACCGATTCTACAAAAACCGATTCTACAAAGTCCGATTCTACAAATACCGATTCGACAAAGTCCGATTCTACAAAGACCGATTCTACAAAGTCCGATTCTACAAATACCGATTCTACAAAGACCGATTCTACAAAAACCGATTCTACAAAGTCCGATTCTACAAATACCGATTCTACAAAGTCCGATTCGACAAAGACCGATTCTACAAAAACCGATTCTACAAATACCGATTCTACAAATACCGATTCTACAAAGTCCGAATCTACAAATACCGATTCTACAAAGTCCGATTCTACAAAGACTGATTCTACAAAGTCCGATTCTACAAATACCGATTCGACAAAGTCCGATTCTACAAAGACCGATTCTACAAAGTCCGATTCTACAAATACCGATTCTACAAATACCGATTCTACAAATACCAATTCTACAAAGTCCGATTCTACAAATACCGATTCAACAAATACCGATTCTACAAAGACCGATTCTACAAAAACCGATTCTACAAATACCGATTCTACAAAGACCGATTCTACAAAAACCGATTTTACAAAGTCCGATTCTACAAATACCGATTCTACAAAGACCGATTCTACAAAAACCGATTCTACAAATACCGATTCTACAAATACCGATTCTACAAAGTCCGATTCTACAAATACCGATTCTACAAAGACCGATTCTACAATGACCGATTCTACAAAAACCGATTCTACAAAAACCGATTCTACAAAGTCCGATTCTACAAATACCGATTCTACAAAGTCCGATTCTACAAAGACCGATTCTACAAAGTCCGATTCTACAAAGACCGATTCTACAAAAACCGATTCTACAAAGACTGATTCTACAAAAACCATTTCTACAAAGTCCGATTCTACAAAAACCGATTCTACAAAAACTGATTCTACAAATACCGATTCTACAAAGACTGATTCTACAAAAACCGATTCTACAACTGCCGATTCTACAAAGACCGATTCTACAAAAACCGATTCTACAAAAACCGATTCTACAAAGTCCGATTCTACAAATACCGATTCGACAAAGTCCGATTCTACAAAGACAGATTCGACAAAGACCGATTCTACAAAGTCCGATTCTACAAATACCGATTCTACAAAGTCCGATTCTACAAAGACCGATTCTACAAAAACTGATTCTACAAATACCGATTCTACAAAGACTGATTCTACAAAGTCCGATTCTACAAATACCGATTCTACAAAGTCCGATTCTACAAAGACCGATTCTACAAAAACCGATTCTACAAATACCGATTCAACAAAGACCGATTCTACAAAAATCGATTCTACAACTGCCGATTCTACAAAGACCGATTCTACAAAACCGATTCTACAAAAACCGATTCTAGAAAGTCCGATTCTACAACTACCGATTCGACAAAGTCCGATTCTACAAATACCGATTCGACAAAGACCGATTCTACAAAGTCCGATTCTACAAATACCGATTCTACAAAGTCCGATTCTACAAAGACCGATTCTACAACTGCCGATTCTACAAAGACCGATTCTACAAAAACCGATTCTACAAAAACCGATTCTACAAAGTCCGATTCTACAAATACCGATTCGACAAAGTCCGATTCTACAAAGACAGATTCGACAAAGACCGATTCTACAAAGTCCGATTCTACAAATACCGATTCTACAAAGTCCGATTCTACAAAGACCGATTCTACAAAAACTGATTCTACAAATACCGATTCTACAAAGACTGATTCTACAAAGTCCGATTCTACAAATACCGATTCTACAAAGTCCGATTCTACAAAGACCGATTCTACAAAAACCGATTCTACAAAAACCGATTCTACAAAGTCTGATTCTACAAATACCGATTCTACAAAGTCCGATTCTACAAAGACCGATTCTACAAAAACCGATTCTACAAAAACCGATTCTACAAAGTCCGATTCTACAAATACCGATTCTACAAAGTCCGATTCTACAAATACCGATTCGACAAAGACCGATTCTACAAAGTCCGATTCTACAAATACCGATTCTACAAAGTCCGATTCTACAAAGACCGATTCTACAAAAACTGATTCTACAAATACCGATTCTACAAAGACTGATTCTACAAAAACCGATTCTACAACTGCCGATTCTACAAAGACCGATTCTACAAAAACCGATTCTACAAAAACCGATTCTACAAAGTCCGATTCTACAAATACCGATTCGACAAAGTCCGATTCTACAAAGACAGATTCTACAAAGTCCGATTCTACAAATACCGATTCTACAAAGTCCGATTCTACAAAGACCGATCCTACAAAAACCGATTCTACAAATACTGATTCTACAAAGACCGATTCTACAAAAACCGATTCTACAACTGCCGATTCTACAAAGACCGATTCTACAAAAACCGATTCTACAAAAACCGATTCTACAAAGTCCGATTCTACAAATACCGGTTCGACAAAGTCCGATTCTACAAAGACCGATTCTACAAAGTCCGATTCTACAAATACCGATTCTACAAAGTCCGATTCTACAAATACCGATTCTACAAATACCGATTCTACAAAGACCGATTCTACAAAAACCGATTCTACAAATACCGATTCTACAAAAACCGATTCTACAAAAACCGATTCTACAAAGTCCGATTCTACAAATACCGATTCTACAAAGTCCGATTCTACAAAGACCGATTCTACAAAGTCCGATTCTACAAAGTCCGATTCTACAAATACCGATTCGACAAAGACCGATTCTACAAAGACCGATTTTACAAAGACCGATTCTACAAAGACCGATTCTACAAAGTCCGATTCTACAAATACCGATTCTACAAAGTCCGATTCTACAAAGACCGATACTACAAAAACTGATTCTACAAAAACCGATTCTACAAAGACCGATTCTACAAAGACCGATTTTACAAAGACCGATTATACAAAGACCGATTCTACAAAGTCCGATTCTACAAATACCGATTCTACAAAGTCCGATTCTACAAAGACCGATTCTACAAAAACCGATTCTACAAAGTCCGATTCTACAAAGACCGATTCTACAAAGACCGATTCTACAAAAACCGATTCTACAAAGACTGATTCTACAAAAACCGATTCTACAAAGTACGATTCTACAAAAACCGATTCTACAAATACCGATTCTACAAAGACCGATTCTACAAAGACCGATTCTACAAAAACCGATTCTACAAAAACCGATTATACAAAGTCCGATTCTACAAATACCGATTCTACAAAGTCCGATTCTACAAAGACCGATTCTACAAAAACCGATTCTACAAAAACCGATTCTACAAAGTCCGATTCTACAAATACCGATTCTACAAAGACCGATTCTACAAAAACCGATTGTACAAATACCGATTCTACAAAGACCGATTCTACAAAAACCGATTCTACAAAGTCCGATTCTACAAATACCGATTCTACAAAGACCGATTCTACAAAAACCGATTCTACAAAGTTTGATTCTACAAATACCAATTCTACAAAGACCGATTCTACAAAGACCGATTCCACAAAGACCGATTCTACAAAGACCGATTCTACAAAGTCCGATTCTACAAAGACCGATTCTACAAAAACCAATTCTACAAAGTCCGATTCTACAAATACCGATTCGACAAAGACCGATTCTACAAAGTCCGATTCTACAAATACCGATTCTACAAATACCGATTCTACAAAGACCGATTCTACAAAAACCGATTGTACAAATACCGATTCTACAAAGACCGATTCTACAAAAACCGATTCTACAAAGTCCGATTCTACAAATACCGATTCTAAAACAGCCCGATTCTACAAAAACCGATTCTACAAAGTTTGATTCTACAAATAGCAATTCTACAAAGACCGATTCTACAAAGACCGATTCCACAAAGACCGATTCTACAAAGACCGATTCTACAAAGTCCGATTCTACAAAGACCGATTCTACAAAAACCAATTCTACAAAGTCCGATTCTACAAATACCGATTCGACAAAGACCGATTCTACAAAGACCAATTTTACAAAGACTGATTCTACAAAGACCGATTCTACAAAGTCCGATACTACAAATACCGATTCTACAAAGTCCGATTCTACAAAGACCGATTCTAAAAAAAACCGATTCTACAAAGACCGATTCTACAAAGACCGATTTTGCAAAGACCGATTATACAAAGACCGATTCTACAAAGTCCGATTCTACAAATACCGATTCTACAAAGTCCGATTCTACAAAGACCGATTCTACAAAAACCGATTCTACAAAGTTCGATTCTACAAAGACCGATTCTACAAAGACCGATTCTACAAAAACCGATTCTACAAAGACTGATTCTACAAAAACCGATTCTACAAAAACCGATTCTACAAAGTCTGATTCTAGAAATACCGATTCTACAAAGACCGATTCTACAAAAACTGATTCTACAAAAACCGATTCTACAAAGTCCGATTCTACAAATACCGATTCTACAAAGTCCGATTCTACAAAGACCGATTCTACAAAAACCGATTCTACAAATACCGATTCTACAAAGTCCGATTCTACAAAGACCGATTTTGCAAAGACCGATTATACAAAGACCGATTCTACAAAGTCCGATTCTACAAATACCGATTCTACAAAGTCCGATTCTACAAAGACCGATTCTACAAAAACCGATTCTACAAAGTTCGATTCTACAAAGACCGATTCTACAAAGACCGATTCTACAAAAACCGATTCTACAAAGACTGATTCTACAAAAACCGATTCTACAAAAACCGAATCTACAAAAACCGATTTTACAAAGACCGATTCTACAAAGACCGATTCTACAAACACCGATTCTACAAAAACCGATTCTACAAAGTCCGATTCTACAAATACCGATTCTACAAAGTCCGATTCTACAAAGACCGATTCTACAAAAACCGATTCTACAAAAACCGATTCTACAAAGTCCGATTCTACAAATACCGATTCTACAAAGTCCGATTCTACAAAGACCGATTCTACAAAAACCGATTCTACAAAAACCGATTCTACAAAGTCCGATTCTACAAATACCGATTCTACAAAGTCCGATTCTACAAATACCGATTCGACAAAGACCGATTCTACAAAGACCAATTTTACAAAGACTGATTCTACAAAGACCGATTCTACAAAGTCCGATTCTACAAATACCGATTCAACAAAGTCCGATTCTACAAAGACCGATTCTACAAAAACCGATTCTACAAATACCGATTCTACAAATACCGATTCTACAAAGTCCGATTCTACAAATACCGATTCTACAAATACCGATTCTACAAAGACCGATTCTACAAAAACCGATTCTACAAAAACCGATTCTACAAAGTCCGATTCTACAAATACCGATTCTACAAAGTCCGATTCTACAAATACCGATTCGACAAAGACCGATTCGACAAAGACCGATTTTACAAAGACCGATTCTACAAAGACCGATTCTACAAAGTCCGATTCTACAAATACCGATTCTACAAAGTCCGATTCTACAAAGACCGATTCTACAAAAACCGATTCTACAAATACCGATTCTACAAAGACCGATTCTACAAAAATCGATTCTACAACTGCCGATTCTACAAAGACCGATTCTACAAAACCGATTCTACAAAAACCGATTCTAGAAAGTCCGATTCTACAACTACCGATTCGACAAAGTCCGATTCTACAAAGACCGATTCTACAAAGTCCGATTCTACAAAAACCGATTCTAGAAAGTCCGATTCTACAAATACTGATTCTACAAAGACCGATTCTACAAAAACCGATTCTACAAATACCGATTCTACAAAGGCCGATTCTACAAAAACCGATTCTACAAAGTCCGATTCTACAAATACCAATTCTACAAAGACATATTCTACAAAAACCGATTCTACAAATACCGATTCTACAAATACCGATTCTACAAAGTCCGATTCTACAAATACCGATTCTACAAAGACCGATTCTACAATGACCGATTCTACAAAAACCGATTCTACAAAAACCGATTCTACAAAGTCCGATTCTACAAATACCGATTCTACAAAGTCTGATTCTACAAAGACCGATTCTACAAAGTCCGATTCTACAAATACCGATTCTACAAAGTTTGATTCTACAAATACCAATTCTACAAAGACCGATTCTACAAAGACCGATTCCACAAAGACCGATTCTACAAAAACCGATTCTACAAATACCGATTCTACAAATGCCGATTCTACAAAGTCCGATTCTACAAATACCGATTCTACAAAGACCGATTCTACAATGACCGATTCTACAAAAACCGATTCTACAAAAAAAGATTCTACAAAGTCCGATTCTACAAATACCGATTCTACAAAGTCCGATTCTACAAAGACCGATTCTACAAGGTCCGATTCTACAAAGTCCGATTCTACAAATACCGATTCGACAAAGATCGATTCTACAAAGACCGATTTTACAAAGACCGATTCTACAAAGACCGATTCTACAAAGTCCGATTCTACAAATACCGATTCTACAAAGTCCGATTCTACAAAGACCGATTCTACAAAAACCGATTCTACAAAAACCGATTCTACAAAGACCGATTCTACAAAGACCGATTTTACAAAGACCGATTCTACAAAGACCGATTTTACAAAGTCCGATTCTACAAATACCGATTCTACAAAAACCGATTCTACAAAGTCCGATTCTACAAAGACCGATTCTACAAAGACCGATTCTACAAAAACCGATTCTACAAAGACTGATTCTACAAAAACCGATTCTACAAAGTCCGATTCTACAAAAACCGATTCTACAAATACCGATTCTACAAAGACCGATTCTACAAAGACCGATTCTACAAAAACCGATTCTACAAAAACCGATTCTACAAAGTCCGATTCTACAAATACCGATTCTACAAAGTCCGATTCTACAAAGACCGATTCTACAAAAACCGATTCTACAAAAACCGATTCTACAAAGTCCGATTCTACAAATACCGATTCTACAAAGTCCGATTCTACAAAGACCGATTCTACAAAAACCGATTCTACAAAAACCGATTCTACAAAGTCCGATTCTACAAATACCGATTCTACAAAGTCCGATTCTACAAATACCGATTCAACAAAGACCGATTCTACAAACACCAATTTTAAAAAGACCGATTCTACAAAGACCGATTCTACAAAGTCCGATTCTACAAATACCGATTCTACAAAGTCCGATTCAACAAAGACCGATTCTACAAAAACCGATTCTACAAATACCGATTCTACAAAGACCGATTCTACAAAAACCGATTCTACAACTGCCGATTCTACAAAGACCGATTCTACAAAAACCGATTCTACAAAAACCGATTCTACAAAGTCCGATTCTACAAATACCGATTCGACAAAGTCCGATTCTACAAAGACCGATTCTACAAAGTCCGATTCTACAAATACCGATTCTACAAATACCGATTCTACAAATACCGATTCTACAAAGTCCGATTCTACAAAGACCGATTCTACAAAAACCGATTCTACAAATACCGATTCTACAAAGACCCATTCTACAAAAACCGATTCTACAAAGTCCGATTCTACAAATACCGATTCTACAAGAGCGATTCTACAAAAACCGATTCTACAAATACCGATTCTACAAATACCGATTCAACAAAGTCCGATTCTACAAATACCGATTCTACAAAGACCGATTCTACAATGACCGATTCCACAAAAACCGATTCTACAAAAACCGATTCTACAAAGTCCGATTCTACAAATACCGATTCTACAAAGTACGATTCTACAAAGACCGATTCTACAAAGTCCGATTCTACAAATACCGATTCTACAAAGTTTGATTCTACTAATACCAATTCTACAAAGACCGATTCTACAAAGACCGATTCCACAAAGATCGATTCTACAAAGACCGATTCTACAAAGTCCGATTCTACAAAGACCGATTCTACAAAAACCGATTCTACAAAGTCCGATTCTACAAAGACCGATTCTACAAAGTCCGATTCTACAAATACCGATTCTACAAAGTTTGATTCTACAAATACCAATTCTACAAAGACCGATTCTACAAAGACCGATTCTACAAATACCGATTCTACAAAGACCGATTCTACAAAGACCGATTCTACAAAAACCGATTCTACGAAAACCGATTCTACAAAGTCCGATTCTACAAATACCGATTCTACAAAGTCCGATTCTACAAAGACCGATTCTACAAAAACCGATTCTACAAAAACCGATTCTACAAAGTCCGATTCTACAAAGACCGATTCTACAAAAACCGATTCTACAAAAACCGATTCTACAAAGTCCGATTCTACAAATACCGATTCTACAAAGTCCGATTCTACAAATACCGATTCGACAAAGACCGATTCGACAAAGACCGATTTTACAAAGACCGATTCTACAAAGACCGATTCTACAAAGTCCGATTCTACAAATACCGATTCTACAAAGTCCGATTCTACAAAGACCGATTTTTCAAAAACCGATTCTACAAATACCGATTCTACAAAGACCGATTCTACAAAAACCGATTCTACAACTGCCGATTCTACAAAGACCGATTCTACAAAAACCGATTCTACAAAAACCGATTCTAGAAAGTCCGATTCTACAAATACCGATTCGACAAAGTCCGATTCTACAAAGACCGATTCTACAAAGTCCGATTCTACAAATACTGATTCTACAAAGACCGATTCTACAAAAACCGATTCTACAAATACCGATTCTACAAAGGCCGATTCTACAAAAACCGATTCTACAAATACCGATTCTACAAAGACCGATTCTACCAAGACCGATTCTACAAAAACCGATTCTACAAATACCGATTCTACAAATACCGATTCTACAAAGTTCGATTCTACAAATACCGATTCTACAAAGACCGATTCTACAATGACCGATTCTACAAAAACCGATTCTACAAAAACCGATTCTACAAAGTCCGATTCTACAAATACCGATTCTACAAATACCGATTCTACAAAAACCGATTCTACAAAGACCGATTCTACAAAGACCGATTTTACAAAGACCGATTCTACAAAGACCGATTCTACAAAGTCCGATTCTACAAATACCGATTCTACAAAGTCCGATTCTACAAAGACCGATTCTACAAAAACCGATTCTACAAAAACCGATTCTACAAAGACCGATTCTACAAAGACCGATTTTACAAAGACCGATTCTACAAAGACCGATTTTACAAAGTCCGATTCTACAAATACCGATTCTACAAAGTCCGATTCTACAAAGACCGATTCTACAAAAACCGATTCTACAAAAACCGATTCTACAAAGACCGATTCTACAAAGACCGATTTTACAAAGACCGATTCTACAAAGACCGATTTTACAAAGTCCGATTCTACAAATACCGATTCTACAAAAACCGATTCTACAAAGTCCGATTCTACAAAAACCGATTCTACAAAGTCCGATTCTACAAAAACCGATTCTACAAATACCGATTCTACAAAGACCGATTCTACAAAGACCGATTCTACAAAATCCGATTCTACAAAAACCGATTCTACAAAGTCCGATTCTACAAATACCGATTCTACAAAGTCCGATTCTACAAAGACCGATTCTACAAAAACCGATTCTACAAAAACCGATTCTACAAAGTCCGATTCTACAAATACCGATTCTACAAAGTCCGATTCTACAAAGACCGATTCTACAAAAACCGATTCTACAAAAACCGATTCTACAAAGTCCGATTCTACAAATACTGATTCTACAAAGTCCGATTCTACAAATACCGATTCAACAAAGACCGATTCTACAAACACCAATTTTAAAAAGACCGATTCTACAAAGACCGATTCTACAAAGTCCGATTCTACAAATACCGATTCTACAAAGTCCGATTCAACAAAGACCGATTCTACAAAAACCGATTCTACAAATACCGATTCTACAAAGACCGATTCTACAAAAACCGATTCTACAACTGCCGATTCTACAAAGACCGATTCTACAAAAACCGATTCTACAAAAACCGATTCTACAAAGTCCGATTCTACAAATACCGATTCGACAAAGTCCGATTCTACAAAGACCGATTCTACAAAGTCCGATTCTACAAATACCGATTCTACAAATACCGATTCTACAAATACCGATTCTACAAAGTCCGATTCTACAAAGACCGATTCTACAAAAACCGATTCTACAAATACCGATTCTACAAAGACCCATTCTACAAAAACCGATTCTACAAAGTCCGATTCTACAAATACCGATTCTACAAGAGCGATTCTACAAAATCCGATTCTACAAATACCGATTCTACAAATACCGATTCAACAAAGTCCGATTCTACAAATACCGATTCTACAAAGACCGATTCTACAATGACCGATTCCACAAAAACCGATTCTACAAAAACCGATTCTACAAAGTCCGATTCTACAAATACCGATTCTACAAAGTCCGATTCTACAAAGACCGATTCTACAAAGTCCGATTCTACAAATACCGATTCTACAAAGTTTGATTCTACTAATACCAATTCTACAAAGACCGATTCTACAAAGACCGATTCCACAAAGATCGATTCTACAAAGACCGATTCTACAAAGTCCGATTCTACAAAGACCGATTCTACAAAAACCGATTCTACAAAGTCCGATTCTACAAAGACCGATTCTACAAAGTCCGATTCTACAAATACCGATTTTACAAAGTTTGATTCTACAAATACCAATTCTACAAAGACCGATTCTACAAAGACCGATTCTACAAATACCGATTCTACAAAGACCGATTCTACAAAGACCGATTCTACAAAAACCGATTCTACGAAAACAGATTCTACAAAGTCCGATTCTACAAATACCGATTCTACAAAGTCCGATTCTACAAAGACCGATTCTACAAAAACCGATTCTACAAAAACCGATTCTACAAAGTCCGATTCTACAAAGACCGATTCTACAAAAACCGATTCTACAAAAACCGATTCTACAAAGTCCGATTCTACAAATACCGATTCTACAAAGTCCGATTCTACAAATACCGATTCGACAAAGACCGATTCGACAAAGACCGATTTTACAAAGACCGATTCTACAAAGACCGATTCTACAAAGTCCGATTCTACAAATACCGATTCTACAAAGTCCGATTCTACAAAGACCGATTTTTCAAAAACCGATTCTACAAATACCGATTCTACAAAGACCGATTCTACAAAAACCGATTCTACAACTGCCGATTCTACAAAGACCGATTCTACAAAAACCGATTCTACAAAAACCGATTCTAGAAAGTCCGATTCTACAAATACCGATTCGACAAAGTCCGATTCTACAAAGACCGATTCTACAAAGTCCGATTCTACAAATACTGATTCTACAAAGACCGATTCTACAAAAACCGATTCTACAAATACCGATTCTACAAAGGCCGATTCTACAAAAACCGATTCTACAAATACCGATTCTACAAAGACCGATTCTACCAAGACCGATTCTACAAAAACCGATTCTACAAATACCGATTCTACAAATACCGATTCTACAAAGTTCGATTCTACAAATACCGATTCTACAAAGACCGATTCTACAATGACCGATTCTACAAAAACCGATTCTACAAAAACCGATTCTACAAAGTCCGATTCTACAAATACCGATTCTACAAATACCGATTCTACAAATACCGATTCTACAAAGTCCGATTCTACAAATACCGATTCTACAAAGTCCGATAATACAAAGACCGATTCTACAAAAACCGATTCTACAAATACTGATTCTACAAAGACCGATTC